>JAYESA010000012.1:15937717-16484416 GCA_036927795.1 Iris macrosiphon
TTTTAACCCAATTTATTTCTGCATATAACACAAAATAAAATAATATAATTAACAGAAAATAATTTTGATTATATGGTCTTCACATAGCAAAAAGAAAATTTATGTTTGGATGTCTGTGGTGGAAGATATTGGTCTCTAAACATGGGTCATCGTAACAGTTTCTGCAGTTTAAAAATTGTGGTTTTTCTCCAACTTGGTCTCGATTTTTACCTAGGGTTAAGTACTGTTCGATGGAAACTAATATACAGAGTTGGAAGGGAGATAGGTAGTGAACATACCGATGAAGATGAATTGGAATTCGGTCATGAGATGAAGCAGAAAACAGTGTAGGAAGTAGGGTATGTTGCAGTCAATTCCTGTTGCGGCGTTGCGCGGTCGCGGACGTTGACGAGGTGGCAGCTGCGGTTGCTCCGGTCGACGTCGTGGGGGTCGGGGTCGGCGCAGGTCGTGGAGTAGAGAGGAATAGGTTTAGGTTAGGGTTTATGATATTCCTATATATATAAAGGAAGCGGGGGATGGGTTCGTAGCCTGGGCCGCGCGGGGGTCTGGGTGACTCGCGGATTGGGAGGATTACTCACGGGGGTGTTTGGGCTTAGGGTGATTTGGTCTAGGTTTTAGGAATAGAGTTGTGGCTGTCTGCTAGTTTAGTACTTAGACTTAGGCTTTAGGTTTAAGGAGTGAGTTAAGGGTTTTAAGTTTTATTTTATTTTTATTTATTCAATTATATATATATTATATATATATATATATATATATATATATATATATATATATATGGTAATAAAATCTAGAAAAATTATTTCGCACCTCCTAAAAATCTTTCAGCCTTCTACAATACTTCCTAAAATAAATAAAAATAAAAATAATAGTAGTTTTGCTCCATAAATTCTAAATGCATCTTTATCTAGTAATTAAATTCAATAAATTCTATTTGTCCAATTAACTAAAAAATACTATTAAATAATTAATTAAATAATTAATATTTAAAATTAGGGGTTTTACAATCTTGAAGTGGCAGACCATCATCTTGATACCAAACTGTGGTATACTTCCTAGGGGGTGTGCTTGTCGTTGTGCAACAAAACCCTGAGGATAATATCCTGGAATACATAAGGGAGGGTTCGGAGGAGTCGGTCCTCGTTGCATAGCAGCCAAAAATTTTGTCAACCGCTGTGCGCAATGGGTCCCCCACTGGCTGATTTTGGTATGCGGTATATAAATCTGGAAGCTAAAATACACAATAGAGGACAAATAAGTACTACGGATATAGACATTTTCATATAAAAATAACGTACAATCCCTTCTACATAATCATAATAGCAGCGGAGACTATAATCATCTATGGCTCGATGTCGGAATCGAAACTCCTGGAATTCGTAGGCTCTGTTGCTGATAAGAGGATCTCCCCACCAAGATCTATATGCATCATCACCGTAGGCTGTACCATTACAAATTATGACCATATGATTTCTTATAATTTTTACAGTAAATTTTGTTAAACTTTTAGAACAACTTACCATCATCAATAGAGGTCATCATTTGAGACAATGTCCCATCTTATGTGTCTCAAATCTAGAATTACACCCAGAAATCAATCTGCGTGCTCTGGTAGTTGCATTGCCTTTATCACGATTGAAACATGGTGGCTCATCAGGAATGTGTTGTATCATCCAGAATTGTCGTATAGAACGATCAGCTGGATGATACATGATATTATCGTGGAATATTATAAAAAATCTATGTAGACTCAATCCATAGGCCGTTGTTTGTAACTCAAGAGGATTCTTCCCAAGCCGGTACGGTAAAAAAATTACATATTTCATGTCAACAATATTGTAAGACACTACAAAATTGTAAAACATTGATTGTATGAAATACAAAATAATATATAAGACACTATAAAAAATTATCTCGTTAAACCTAAGTGAATCAAATTGGCCCCGATATACTGCGATATCCTTGTGAGCACATCGATTTGGATCAGCTGTAGCCGTCATCCAGCGTAAAGTTGATGGGAAGACACCATCTTTAGTATCAATACGGGAGACTGGCCTACCGATACTGAAGTGCTCATAGGACCAAACCTACAAAAATTATATCATGCAAGTGTACATATTTCTTTAGTAAAGAAAATTATATAAAAAATTTATACCTGTAATAATGTCATACATCCATTCAATTTTTTTTATCTTTTATCAGCTGAAATAAAATGCACAAAATTTGACATGGAGTTGTACAGATATGCCAACACAGAAGCTCCCCATGCATGACGGGTAGGTTATGTCAGATTTTCCAGAAAAGGTAAAAAATGTAAATTTGCCCTAAATCCGGAGTTTGGAAATAAAATTTCGTTTATTAGACCTAGTAAGTAGGCCCTGGTGCAAGCAGTAACCTGAACATATAATAAAAAATTATATTAGTTAAACTAAATAAATATATATATTACATAAATAAAAACATTAAATGTTATACTTACTCGTTCCGCATCCACTAAGATTTCTTCCTCACCAATACGATCTAGGTGCATAAAGTTGTGGCGGAGCCACGAAAGTGTCACAAAACTTTTATCATGTATGGTTTGTGGCTCCACGCCTAAATACTTTCTTATCACACTTTTGGCGCAAAATATTTCAACATTTTCAAATATTATAGGTTCACCCGTAATAGGTAATCCTAAGATATTTGCCACATCTACTAACAAAATTATTATTTCTCCGAACGGTAACTGAAAGGTATTTCTTTCTGGCCACCACCGCTCAACTAAACTGAAGATCAAGTCTCGGTCGTGACGTAGAAAATGTATCTGATCAATATGATCAAAATAAAATACGTTCACCATACCATGTTGTTCTTCAGTCAACATCCAGTACCCAACGTCGTCCTCATAACGCCATGCGACATGCTCTCGTACTCGAAATGTATCAGGATAATCGTATTGCTATATATGACATATATAAACGATGTTATTATTAGACATGTAAAAAAATATAAATTATATTTACTAAAATAATTTAATTTTAATATACCTGTCCAGAAAATACTATACTAGAAATGTGTGTTTCACGTAGCTGGATAATCGTATCTGTAGTAGGCCCTCCTGGAATACGTCCATCGTTTTGGGTACCCATCTGCAATATTTTAATTTAATTTAGTGTTAGTATGACTACTATCACGAATATTACATTTATAATAATTAAAATAGTAACTACAATTATATAATTATAATTATAATCAAAAATTATAAACCTGTTTTTCTTATGTTCTTCTCTTCTCTTCTTCTCTGCTTTCTTCCTCCTGCTCTTCTCTGCTCTGATATTCTCTGATCTTCTCTTCTATTCTCTGCTTCCTCCTCCTATTCTCTTCTGTGATCTTGCAACTCTTCTATGATGTTGCAACGATCTCCCACCCTCTACTTATAATACATAACCTCCACCAACACCCACCTAAATATTTAACCACCTAACATCAATTAAATCCTACCAAAACATCCACCCGAACCATTTAAACCCACACCTACAATCATTTAATCCATATCAACAACCCTACCTGTAAACCCCCGATTTTTCAAAATTTTCAAAACTGGATTTTTCACACTTTTCTGGAATTTTTCTGTAATTGAAAACAGGATTTTAATTATTAAATAACTTTTAATTGATAATAAATAATATTAAAATATTATAAAAATAATATTTTTGGGTGTAAAATAAAAAACTGGACTTAGGATAATTTTTCTGGAATTTATTGGGCCCCGGACCTATTTTAAAACACCTAAAAACTATTATTTAATTATTTATTTATTTATTTATTATTTGGTTATTATTATTATTATTATTATTATTATTATTATTATTATTATTCCAGAGCTCGGCCCATTGGGCTCAAACCCGGCCCAGCCCCCAGCCTAGCGGGTCGGGCGGGTCGGCCAGACCCGCACCCGACCCGACCCAGCTTCCCCTCACCCGTCTCCCCCACGACCTTTCCCCCCCGCGTCCCCTCCGCCTCAGCCCGGCCGCCCTCCGCCGCAGAGCCACCGGCCTCCTCCGCCTCAGCGCCGCCCTGAGCCACCGGAATCCCAAACCCAAACCCTAATTTAATCCCCGAATCCGACACGTGTCGGACACGACGAGAACCCTATTTTTCGACCCTGTTCAGGTACTTGTAATTTCTTGCTCGTAGCTCTGTTTTTGATTCCGTAAATTGCGTTACGAAGCCTGTATGACCCTCTCGGTGCCCGGAAAAACCGCTCGGGGCATCGCGTCCTGTGGTGATCGCACACCGCGATCCAAAAACAGGAAAAACAACGACCCGATTCACCCCAGAACTGGATAGCCCGCCAAACGGGATGACTTGGTCGCACGCGGTCTTCACAGATACGTGTGCGTCGTTGATACGGACGTGTGGGATTTCGCAGAAGTTGATTCGGATGTGCGTGCACACCGGAATCAACGCGTATCCGCGAACATCACCCCGTATCCGACTTTTCTGCATTTTACCCTAACTTTGTGTACATACGTCGGATTGAAACGAAACTTGCGCCATCGGACTCGTAGTGATACGCTGGTCCTGTGACCCAAGTTTGGTTCGATTCTGAGAACGTTGACGAAATCGTGTGTCGTGGGCCCCACAGGTCCCGCTCGACGGGCGATTTTGTGATCGGCTCATCGAAATCCAATTCTGAAAGTTCCATTGGGTTTGTATCATCGTTCCTGACCTGTTGACACTAAGTTTGGTGAATTTGGAGACCTTTGACCCTGACACATTTTTTGGTGCAAAGCGGGCCCACTAGTGGACCCGTGTTGACCCAAAACTGTCGTTTCTGCCCTTGTCTCCAAATTGGACTCAAGGACAGGCGTTTCTAGATGATTGATATTTTCTGGATCTGATGGTGATGTTTATTTCAGCAACCAGAATACCGTCTGCAAATTCAGTTGAAGTCAGAGCCGCAATTGGAACCGGAACCACAGGCAAGTGTACCTTGCCAAACCCTGCAGTCTGCTATTTATTTCCTTGGCTTAATTTAGCATCAGTGGGCAAGTAAAGCTTGTCAATTCTCAGTAGTTTCTGTGATAATATTTTGCTGGAGTTCTTGTGTAAATTCATATAAACTTGTTTTAACTGCTTAACCTAGGAAACGTGTGACGTACTTAGTGTCCGATCATAGTCGGGTGCCAACCCCGTACGCGGTGTTGGGTACGTCATTAGAGATGGACATTCGATACCCTTACTCTTGGTACTTGTCCTATCAAGTACAACAGAACCCAGGACACTTGACACTATTCATGAGACAGAGTCTTCCTGAGACATTCATGGTGATTCTGTATAGGATACAGGACTTGACAGAGATATTGTATTTAAAGATACTGTATGACTTGTTGCATTAGCTATGATCCCGCTTGACACGGACATGAGACGTTATGGTCATGATATGTGTGATTACATTGGGAGGAGAGAGACACACAGGCTACAGGTTGATTTTATATTATGCCGGCGTCGTAGTCTCCCATTGAACTAGACAACTACATGATATCACTGCTACCGGCTCCCCGACACAGAGCTTGTAGTAGTTTCAGCCTGAGTTCTTGTACTGCTCTCTTATTGCATCTCACTTAGCTGGTTACATAGTTTACCCGATTGCTTATTTATTGCTGCAATGTTTATTTATTTGGCTTGAGTTATCTTGTACCTTGCTATGTCCCCTGAGGACCTGGAATGGATGATGTCCCCAGGTATAGCCAAAGAGATCCATCCAGAGCTACACCGTACAGGAGCACTTCCAGGAGCTGTACCAGGACCCGAGGACGAGATCGTACCAGAGGACTTCTCTTGAGCAGTGGCTGTATGTAGTCAGTTATTTCTATTTCCAGTTGATTATTTTATGTATATTTGCTTGATGTATCAGACTTGTTCTCGGATTGTTCACCGAGACACTTTTGTTGAGATTGTTAGTTTATATTATTTGCATTTATTATGGTATTTAATCTGTGATTATCTGTTGTGGATGAGATTAGATTAGCCTGTGACCTGTACCATTGATTCTATTTATTGCTAGACTACAGCTTAAGCATGCCCTGATGGATCCATTAAATTGGGTTGTCCATCGGTGCGTGCTGCTGGCCATTGCCACGTGTCCCGTCCCTCGACATTTTGGGACTGGGGCGTGACATAGTTTTTGTGGTGGCCCATGCAGGTCTACGACTAAATTATTCGGTTTTAACTCAGGGACCGAATATGCCTGCAATAAAGATAGGATAAGTTTTAGGATCTCATCCACTTGTTTGAAACGTTCTTGATATCCATATCGACTTCGAACTAACTCCTCGACTTGCATCCTGCCTTGATTCCTGTGCGCCTCTTATTATTTATTTTGGTTGCAGGGTATGGATTCACGAGCAAATGACGAGACTCCCATAACGTCACCACGAGATGCTGAGGTAACCAACGAAGACGAAGTAACACCAGTGGATGGAGGACAATCAGCTCAACAACATGTCTCGAGAATCCAGCAAGAAGATATTCCACCAACGACGCCAGTTACTCCATCAATGCCCATAATTCCACCAGGGCAGGCCATGGACGGACAGCAGATATTTTCAATGGTCTATGCAATAATGCAAGCTCAACAAGAGGCTTTGAGTCGCAGCCTAATAACTGCACTGGAGCAGGCCAACCTACCAACTTGACGGCCAACAACGGGCTCTATTACCGACTTTCGCCAGCTGAAGCCCCGTACATTCTCAGGCAAAGAAGAGCCCACAGAAGTTCATGAATGGCTCACCAACACTCAACATCAATTAGAAGCAGCCGAGCTTCCAAGAGAACGTTGGATGACTACCGTCAAAATGCAGTAAACGGACAATGCACATCACTGGTGGCTATCTGAGGAGACACGGCTCGGACCAGACCGAGTCAGTTGGGAGGAGTTCTCTAGACTCTTCCAGGAGATGTACATTTCAGCTATCGCTCGATCAAAACTTCGGGACAAGTTCAATCACCTCACTCAGGATGCTAAGACGGTGGAAGAGTACAACGCTGAGTTCATTCATCTAAGTCGCTTCGCCCCAACATTGATCCCGACGGAAGAAGAGAAGGCCGAGAAGTTCTTCGACGGACTAAACATTGAGCTACAGAAACTAATTGGATCCGTTGCACCTACTTCGTACTCAGACGTCCTTGCTGTAGCGCGACGCATGGAGCGCGTCATCAGGAGAGAGACCAGTCTGAAGCGGCCATCCACATCAGCACCAGCTGGAGCACCACAAGAAGAAGTTGCAAAAAGACCTCACATACACCAGCCACCAGAAGCATCTCCATAGGCAATACCTGTCTGTCCATATTGTCGCAAGCGAGGCCATATTGAGGACGAGTGCAGACGAAAAAGGAAAGTATGTTTAGCTTGCGGATCCAGTCAGCATCCATTGAGGGAATGCCCTGAGCGCGGAGAAAGAGCACCAAAGGGTAAACAACAAGCGTTACCAGAACCGAGGCCAGCCCATCCAGCATTGGGAGCACCACAAACGAGAGTTCAAGAAGTCCTACCACCAGCCCCAGGGGGATATCTGCCGAGGCCACCCTTGGTACCCCAGGCACTGCTCTTCCAGCAGGCTCAGCAGCAGCAGAGGAATCCACCTTAATGATGCGGACAAGCTCCAGCGAAGACCATGGAGAACGCGCAGACTCTTGGAGTAGCAAATACGCGTAAGTGATTCGTAGTTATCCGTTTCTAGTCTTGTTTTAGCTCGTGCCTATTGGTTCGTGACCTCAGCCCCAACCTAGTAATTTACAACTTGTTAATAATAACCTGGTTTTCCAAAAAAAAAATTGTAGTTCTTTTGTTTTAACTAGATTTTCTGGGAAGTGCATAACTTTTATTTTTAGGGAAACGGTATTTTTCCTAAGTATCTTGTGATGTGTTTCGAACGATGCTTGCGACCGCATCATCTCTGTTGACCGGTTATTCTTTGATTGCGAGGACGCAATCCCCTTAAGGGGGGTAGATTATAAACCCCCTGATTTTTCAAAATTTTCAAAATTGGATTTTTCACAATTTTTTGGAAATTTTCTGTAATTGAAAACAGGGTTTTAATTATTAAATGATTTTTAATTGACAATAAACAATATTAAAATATTATGAAAATAATATTTTTATGTGTAAAATGAAAAACTAGACTTAGGGTAATTTTTCTGGAATTTATTGGGCCCCGGACCTATTTTAAAACACCTAAAAACTATTATTTAATTATTTATTTATTTATTATTTGGTTATTATTATTATTCCAGAGGGGCCCAAACCCGGCCCAGCCCCCGGCCTAGCGGGTCGGGCGGGTCGGCCAGACCCGCACCCGACCCGACCCGGCTTCCCCTCACCCGTCTCCCCCACGACCTTTCCCCCCCGCGTCCCCTCCGCCTCAGCCCGGCCGCCCTCCGCCACAGAGCCCCCGGCCTCCTCCGCCTCAGCGCCGCCCTGAGCCGCCGGAATTCCAAACCCTAACCCTAATTTAATCCCCGAATCCGACACGTGTCGGACACGACGAGAATCCTGTTTTTCGACCCTGTTCAGGTACTTGTAATTTCTTGCTCGTAGCTCTGTTTTCAATTTTGTAAATTGCGTTGCGAAGCCTGTATGAACCTCTCGGTGCCCGGACAAACCGCTCGGGGCATCGCGTCCTGTGGTGATCGCACACCGCGATCCAAAAACAGAAAAAACAATGACCCAATTTACCCCGGAACTGGGTACGCCCCGCCAAACGGGACGACTTGGTCGCACGCGGTCTTTACAGATACGTGCGCGTCGTTGATACGGATGTGTGGGATTTCACAGAAGTTGATTCGGATGTGCGTGCACACCGAAATCAACGCGTATCCGCGGACATCGCCCCGTATCCGACTTTTCTGTATTTTATCCTAACTTTGTGTACACACGTCGGATTGAAACAAAACTTGTGCCATCGGACTCGTAGCGATACGCTGGTCCTGTGACCCAAGTTTGGTTCGATTCTGAGAACGTTGACGAAATCACGTGTCGTGGGCCCCACAGGCCCCGCTCGACGGACGATTTTGTGATCGGCTCATCGGAATCCAATTCTGGAAGTTTCGTTGGGTTCGTATCATTGTTCCTGACCTGTTGACACTAAGTTTGGTGAATTTGAAGACCTTTGACCCTGACACGTTTTTGGGTGCAAAGCGGGCCCACTTGTGGACCCCGTGTTGACCCGAAACTGCCGTTTCTGCCCTTGTCTCCAAATTAGACTCAAGGACAGGCATTTCTAGCTGATTAATATTTTCTGGATCTGATGGTGATGTTTATTTCAGCAACCGGAATACCACCTGCAAATTCAGCTGAAGTCAGAGCCGCAATTGGAACCGGAACCACAGGCAAGTGTACCTTGCCAAACCCTGCAGTCTGCTATTTATTTCCTTGGCTTAATTTAGCATCAGTGGGCAAGTAAAGCTTGTCAATTCTCAGTAGTTCCTGTGATAATATTTTGCTGGAGTTCTTGTGTAAATTCATATAAACTTGTTTTAACTGCTTAACCTAGGAAACGTGTGACGTACTTAGTGTCCGATCATAGTCGGGTGCCAACCCCGTACGCGGTGTTGGGTACGTCATTAGAGATGGACATTCGATACCCTTACTCTTGGTACTTGTCCTATCAAGTACAACAGAACCCAGGACACTTGACACTATTCATGAGACAGAGTCTTCCTGAGACATTCATGGTGATTCTGTATAGGATACGGGACTTGACAGAGATATTGTATTTAAAGATACTGTATGACTTGTTGCATTAGCTATGATCCC
This sequence comes from Iris macrosiphon, assembly GCA_036927795.1. Taxonomy (NCBI): domain Eukaryota; kingdom Viridiplantae; phylum Streptophyta; class Magnoliopsida; order Asparagales; family Iridaceae; genus Iris; species Iris macrosiphon. The sequence goes on from JAYESA010000012.1 coordinate 15,947,517, forward strand.
GCTTGACATGGACATGAGATGTTATGGTCATGATATGTGTGATTACATTGGGAGGAGAGAGACACACAGGCTACAGGTTGATTTTATATTATGCCGGCGTCGTAGTCTCCCATTGAACTAGACAACTACATGATATCACTGCTACCGGCTGTCACGCCCCAGTCCCAAAATGTAAGGAACTAGGCTACGTGGCATTGGCTAGCTGACACGTCACTAAGGGTTTAATCCATTTTTGATGGACCCAAAGGAACGTGCTACGCTGTCCTAGAATACTACAATCTAATACAGGCATATCTATCTCATCCACAGAAAATGTCAGGAAATAGTGCTGAAAATATATATAATGCTGAGTCTGAAATATAATATTACACAACTTGTGGAAACGACCCACTGTCAAAATATAATAAAAGTACAAAAAAGGATAGACTGAGTATCGTCTATCTAGCAAAATATCTTCATCGCCTAAGAGAGCATCTCCTAGAATCAGGTAGATTCTGATGGTGTCTCCTCCAGTTCTTCCTCGGTGGCATGCCTGGTCTCCTGTCCCGGACCATACACCGTGGGATAGTAGGCCTCATCTAAATCTGGAAGGGAACCAGGTCCTCAGTGGGACGTAACAATATACAGAAAAATAACATGCCAGGTATGAAATACTGAATAAATAAAAGCAGGGTGCTAACCATCTAAGTGAATATGCAAGTAAAGACCTTGTAGTACGCATGGGAATGTGTAGGTTTGACATATGCTGACTTAATTCACCAATCGTGTTGACTGGCTAGTATATGTGTCATATGCCCCCGGACACACGGGTAGCTCTGCAATCGACCATCTCCGAAGAGCATGGGACGAAGGATAAGGACTCATGGAGGGGGTGTCCCATACGTCTACTAGTTATCTTTCCCGCCCAATGTAACTAAATGCCAAGTCATACTTTTCCTGAGTTTTCCTGACAATATACTAATCCGTGATGCGTGTCACACGTACTGGTAGCTAATCAAATACGCAGCTCGCATCCCAATATGCATTGCAACCATGTTGCGTGTTTCCGTGATAGGGTTTAGGAGGATATGAGGATATCCTCTCAGATGTTGGTAGGTCTGTAAAATACTAAGTTATTTACACTATGTGTCAACGTATTTGTTGACTGTACCTGAGGCAAGCTCAGGTACTCACAGTTATATGGAATTCAGGAAAGAAGATAGCATATAACAGTATTTGAATTTAAACAGTAATTTGGCAAGGTATACTTGCCTACTTCCTGACTGTGCTGGATAACTGATCCCACTGTCAAGACTGAGGGTCCTTGTGACAGGGGGTCACTGACTGTGCTGGAGATGTTTTCTGTTTAAGATGTTTACAGGATTGTAAATACCAATTTAATAAAAGGCATAATTATACAGTATATACTCTTATGTAAATATGTATACATAATACATATATATATATATATATATATATATATATATATGGTTCAAATATATATATAGAGTACATATAAATACATATAGATATAGCATATATAGTATTAGGCATATATAGCACATATATAATAGATATATATGTATACTACATATAGATATAAAAATAAGCTGAAATAAATATATATATACATACATAAGTAGTATACATATATAAATAAAAATAAGGGCATACATATATATAATATATATGTATTCATATATAAGTAGTATATACATATATAGATATATATATATATATATAGATATATATATTCATATATATATTTATATAAAAGAAAAAAAGAAAGTGCAGAAAAATGAAATATATATATATAGATACATATATATTAGATATATATTTATTTACATATAATAAATAAAAGAAAAGACAAGAAAAGTATACATATATAATATACATATTATAGTATTATATATTTATGTAGATATATATATAGATATATATATATACATATATATATATATATATATAAGAGAAGAAAATGCTGAAAATAAAAATATATATATATATATACATATATATATTAGCATATAGTATAAATAATAATGAAAAGCATTTATATAATATAGTTATAATATACATATACATATAATAAATAAATAAAACAATATACATACATATATATAGATATATATATATATATATAAGAGAAAAGGAAATACATATATATTAAAGAAGATAAAATAATATATATATATATATATACATATATATATATATATTCTGTATTAATAATAATAATTATTATTTATAATATATATATAACATATATATATTTTATATAGTAATACATAGATAAGTAAATATATAGATATACATATATAATATACATATATATATATAATAAATAAATAAAAAAAAACAGAAAAAGAGAGATGTAAATACATATATAATATTTATATATTATACTGTATAATATACACAGCATATTATATATATTATATATATAATAGTATTTAGATAATATATAAATACATATATATATATATAGATATATATATATATATACATATATGTATATATAAATATATATATAAATAATAATAAAGAAAAAGAAAATGCAGAAAATATATAAATACATATATGTACTGTATATACAGTATATTAGTATATAATAATATATAATTAATTATATATAATAACATATATATATATATTAATAATCATAAATATATACATATATATATATACATATACACACGTATACATAAAATAATACGTATACGTACATAATAGGGGGGGGTACTGTTCCGGTCAGGCCGGTGGGGCCCTAGGCTCGTCGCCGGCGGAAGCACGGCGGCGGAGGAGGCGGCGGCTGGCCGTGGCGGTGGCTGCAAACGGCAGCAGCAGCTATCAACAGCAGCAGCAGCGGGGCTTGCGGAGGCTGCTGCGGCGTCAGCGGCGGTGGTGCGGTCGGTGCAGGGCGGGGGATCGGCGGAGGAGATGGTGGTGGTGAGTTTGGTAGTGGTGGTGGGGGTCTACGGTGGCGGTGGAGGTGGCTGGAGGCGGTCGGGATGGGGGTGGTGGTGTAGTCGGGGAGAGTGGTCGGGGCGCTGTGGAGGTGATGGCGGCGGCTGTGGTGGTCGGGGGTGGCAGGGGGTTGGTCGGAACGGTGGAGGAGGGGGAGGCGAGGCGTTTGGGGGTGGTGGTGGTGGTCGACGACGGCCGGAGGCGGTGGTGGAAGTGGTTCGGGTGGTGGTGGCTGTGGGTGTTGGTGTAGGTGGAGTTGGTTTGTAGGGGCTGCCGGCGGTGGTGCGGCCGGCTAGGGCGGGGCTCCGGTGGTCGGGGAGGAGGGAAGGGAGGTGGCGAGGGGTTGGGCAGGGGTCCGGTGGGCGGAGGGTGGCTGTGGTGGTGGTGGTTTGAGTTGGAATGGGGGGGCTCTGGTCGGGTATTTATAGGGTTGGGTGAGTGGCATGAGTGGTAAATAGGTTGAAGTCTAGGGGTGTTTTGGGTATTTAGGTTTATTAGGATATTTATGCAGCCATTTAGATATTTTGGGGGTCCCACATGACACGTGTGCGGTCCACATTCACCAGCCAATGAGGTGATGCCACCTCACACTGAAAATTTGCATAAAAACCCCTAAAATTTCATAAATTGCACTTAGGTCCTAAAATAGGTATTTTGCGTAATTACGCAATTTGTCTGATAAATTACCCTGTTCCCAGAAAATACTAAAATGTTCAGAATTGAGAGGGAAAAGCTGTAGGAGGGTCCTGAGGGGGTGGGGGTGATTCTGAGCAGGGGTAGGGCCTGGTTTCTTGGTGATACGGTCATCGTATTTATTATTTAATAAATACTGCGCACGGTGTTCTATAATTTTTTAGAGGCAGGTAGGGCCATAATTTTACTACGGTGTCAATATACTAATTGTAGTATATTAAAAGTAGAATTTTATCGTATTTTTGTTTGGGCAAAACTGGTGCAGGTTGGTCCTCAATCTCTAGGGGTACAGAGATGGTTAAAGAGCAAGAAATAAAATAGGAATTAAATATAAACTTTTGTAACGATACTTGTGCGTCTCAAACGAAGCTCAAAATTAAGCGTCTGGGAGTTGCACAAAAATCAGGAATTTAGTTTAATAAGTCTAGGGCAGGTAGGTGAGCTTTGTTTGGGAATTACAGCTAGTGTAATGCTCTAATTAATTATGTGAAGTACAGGTGCACAATTAATAGGATATGTAAACAAAATAAATTTTTAAAAGTTACAGAAATTCTAATTAGCTAAAATTAATCCTAAATTACTGAAATCTGGTCGAGGGAGTTTACAATCTACCCTCCTTAGAATATTTCGTCCTCGAAATAAAAACAGACATATAATAAAAATGAAATATTGTTTTGAAATATTAGGACATACCCTGGTTTGGAAATAGATGGGGAAAACGTTGTCGGATATCCTCTTCTCGTTCCCAGGTTGATTCACCTGGTGCATGATGTCTCCATGCAACACGAACTAGAGGGATAGTCTGGCCTCGTAACACCTTCTCGCTACGATCTAGGATCTCTACAGGTTCCTCCTGGTACGATAGGCTTGGGCCGACAGTGATCTCCGAATGGTTTAGTACATGACTCGGGTCTGAAATGTACCTCCTCAGCTGGGATACGTGGAAGACGTCATGCACTCCTTCCAAAGTCTGAGGTAGGGCTAGTTTGTAGGCAACTTCTCCGATGCGTTCTAGTACATCGAAGGGTCCAATGTACCTTGGACTCAGCTTTCCTCTTCCTCCAAATCTGATAGTACCTCGGGTGGGTGAGATTTTTAAAAACACATGCTCTCCCACTTGGAACTCTAAAGGTCGTCGATGAACATTTGCCCAGTGCTTCTGTCGGTCTTGTGCAGCTCGTAGGTGTCCTTGTATCTTCTTTACCTTCTCCACTGTACGAACAACCAGTTCTGGTCCCAAGATCTGTCTTTCGCCAACATCGCTCCAGCATACTGGAGAACGACATTTCCTGCCATACAATGCTTCAAAGGGAGCCATTTGAATGCTCGCTTGATAGCTATTGTTGTAGGAAAATTCTACCAGGTGCAAATGATCTTCCCATGATCCGCTGAAGTCAAGCATGCAGGCTCTCAGCATATCTTCAAGTGTCTGGATTGTGCGTTCTGATTGGCCATCTGTTTGCGGGTGGTACGAGGTGCTGAACTTAAGGCGGGTACCAAGACTTTCTTGCATACTTCGCCAAAAGTACGATGTAAATCTCGTATCTCTGTCAGATACTATGCTGACTGGTACTCCATGCAGACGCACTATCTCCTTCATGTACATGTCTGCCAAGACTTCGGTAGATTGTCCGACTCTGAAAGGTAGGAAATGAGCAGCCTTTGTGAGTCTATCTACGATCACCCATACAGCATTACGACCACTGGGACTTCTTGGGAAGCCCGTAACAAAGTCCATCGTAATGTGTTCCCATTTCCACTCGGGTATTGGGAGGGGTTGAAGTAGACCTGCTGATCTCTGATGTTCAGCTTTGACTTGCTGACACACCAGGCACTTTGCCACAAAGCGTGCTATTTCTCGCTTCATTCCATGCCACCAGTAGTATTGTCTCAGATCTCTGTACATCTTTGTGCCTCCAGGATGTATAGAGTATGTTGAGCTGTGAGCTTCTGACATCAGCTCCTCACGAAGTTCTCCATTTGGAACATAAAGACGTTTTCCACATCTTAGCGTCCCATCTTCGTGTATGCGGCATCCTGTCTGGATTCCAGCCTCTGTTCTTTGTCGAAGCCTCTGAAATCTTGCATCTGCTGGTAGAGCAGCTTTGATTCTTTCGACCAATGTTGATTGTAGCTGGTAGTTCGATAATTGACCGTCAATTCTTGGCATAATGACCGTTATTCCCAACTTTTCTAGATCTTTCAGCAGACCTGGTTGGGTGATCATAAAGAATGCCGATGGTCTTCTGCTTAGTGCATCAGCCACTACATTAGCCTTTCCTGGATGGTACTGCAGATCGATCTCGAAGTCTGTCATTACTTCGAGCCATCGTCTTTGTCTTAGGTTCAGGTCCTTCTGAGTGTAGACATATTTCAGGCTCTTGTGATCGGTGAATATTTCTACTCGTTCGCCGTATAGATAATGTCTCCAAAGCTTCAGGGCGAAGATGACGGCGGCAAGCTCCAAGTCGTGAGTGGGGTAGTTCTTCTCATGAGTTCTCAATTGTCTTGAGGCATAAGCTACAACCTTCCCATGTTGCATTAAGACACAACCCAATCCTTTTCCGGATGCATCGCTATAGATGACGAAACCTCCGGATCCGGATGGTATGGTCAAGATGGGGGCAGTAGTCAGACGCTTCTTCAACTCATCAAAAGCTGTCTGGCATTCCTCAGACCAGATGAACTCCTGGTCCTTGCGGGTAAGACGGGTAATTGGCTCTGCGATTCTTGCAAAGTTTTCTACGAACCTCCGGTAATATCCGGCAAGTCCTAGAAAGCTTCTCACCTCTGAGACGTTGGTAGGGGTAGGCCATGTCTCGACAGATGAGATCTTTGCTGGGTCCACCGAGATGCCTTCTCCTGTGATCACGTGTCCCAGAAAAGCGACACGATCAAGGAAGAACTCGCACTTGCTTAGTTTAGCAAAAAGGCTCTCACGTCTCAGCGTCTCTAGCACTAGTCTCAAGTGCTCTTCGTGCTCCTCGTGGCTTTTGGAATACACCAAGATGTCGTCGATGAAGACTACCACGAACTGGTCCAGATATTGGTGGAAGACTCTGTTCATCAGGTTCATAAATACGGCTGGTGCATTAGTCAGTCCAAACGGCATCACCAGGAACTCGTAATGACCATAGCGAGTCCTGAATGCTGTCTTTGGAATGTCTTCTCTCCGTACTTTGACCTGATGATAGCCAGATCTCAAGTCTATTTTTGAGAATACCACAGCTCCCGTCAGTTGGTCGAACAGATCGTCAATTCGCGGCAAGGGGTACTTGTTTTTGATTGTCAAAGCGTTGAGGGCTCTGTAATCAATACACATCCGATATGTTCCGTCCTTCTTTGGTACAAACAACACTGGTGCTCCCCAGGGTGATGCACTAGGACGAACAAATCCCTTGATTTGCAGTTCTTCAAGTTGCAGCTTCAGCTCGTCAAGCTCCTTCTTTGCCAGTCGGTACACATTTGAGGATACCGGTGCAGCTCCGGGTATCAGCTCAATAGTGAACTCTACTTCTCTGTCAGGTGGTAGGCCTGGCAATTCCTCTGGAAATACGTCTTCGAATTCTGCAATGAGTGCTGGGGGTTCTATCTCCATTGCCATGTAAGTTCCAGGAGTCTGGCTTACTCCTTGCTCGATGGTACCTCGTACGTATTCGAATTCAGGTTGCCCGGGTGGTCTAAAGATGATACTACCTTTTCGGCAGTCTAGGATAGCATTGTTCTGGATTAACCAGTCCATGCCTAAGACAACGTCGAAATTTGGCATTGGGAGTACCAAAAATCGCGCTCTTAGCTCTCTACTAGAAACAATTATTGAACATGTTTCAATAATGTTGGTAACTGGAACAATTCCTCCTCCAGTTAGAATTTTCCAGCACTTGGGTAGCGGGGAAGTGATTAGTTTGTGCATGGCTACGAAACTACTAGATATGAATGACAGGGTTGCGCCAGAATCAAATAATACGGTTGCAGGTAATGATGCAACTAAAATGGTACCTGCGATGGTTTCTCCTTCAGGTTCTTCGGCAACTGCAGCTAAAGCAAAGGCTTGTCCATGCCTTTGTCCTCCGTGTTGTTGTCTGGCCTTGAACTGGCTCTCCTGAATGGCCAGAGGTGGTCCCTTCTGATATCCTCCCGATGTGGAGGATAGCATCTTTTGGGCAGGCGTTCCTGATTTCTGCCCGTTCTGAGGAACTGCATCTTTGCGTTGCGGGCAGTCCCTAGCCATATGTTGGCTAGCTCCACAAATTAGGCAGAGTCCCTTCTTCTTTCTACAATCATTGATATAATGCCCCTTCTTGCCACAAAAGTGACAAGTCGGGAGTTCCTTCTTCTGGTAGGGCCCCGTCGTCTGATGCGTCTGATTTTGTGGACGACGGATAGGGCCTCCTGTCCCTTGCTGGTTTTTGGCCGGGAAGGTTGGATTTGAGCGTCTCGTTCCTCGGCCAATAGCTTCTTGTACCCTTGCTTCTGCAAGAACCTCCTCGTAGGAGATCCTTGACTGTGATGTCGTAAACCTCTGAAGCTCACAGGTGAGGCCGTGGTGGAATCTTTTGGCTTTCTCCAGCTCATTCGGTATCAAGATGGTACCGAATCGACTTAATCTGCTGAATTCCGCGTCGTAGGCGTCAACAGTCATGTTTCCCTGTTCCAAATGCAGAAACTGGGAGTATAAGGCATTTTGGACTGTTGCAGGGAAGTACTTGTCATTGAAGTGCTCCAAAAATTGTTCCCAAGTTTGATCTTTGCCGACGCTGCGCTCTATGGATTCCCACCAGTGATGGGCATTGCCTAAGAGTTGAGCTCTTACGGCGGTCATCCATAGATCGGGGGTAAGTTGCGAGCCTTCTAGCAGCATTTCTGTATTGGAGATCCAATCTGAGATCTCTTCTGGAGATTCGCTGCCTTTAAAGGTTTTTGGATTCATCTGGCGGAAGCCTTTGACTGTGCCCATTGGTTGGACAGGTGCCGGTGTTGGTGCTGGGGCAGTCGTTCTATCCAAGGCCGCCATCAATGTCTGTCTCAAGGCCTCAGTCTGTTGCCACTGAGATTGTCTCAGGGCTTCAGTCTGCTGCCACTGAGTTTGCATCATAGCCTGGAGGAACTGGAACATCTGTGTTTGTCCTTCAAGTTGAGGCATCTGGGCAGGGAAGGCGGGAGGTGGTGGCAGTGGTGTTTCTGCTTGGGAGTTTTGCCCTTCATGCTGGGCTGGTGTTCCTGTCTGGACAGGATTCTGAGGAAGGTATGGAGTCATTGGGTAGACCAACATCCTCCTCGGGGATGGGTCCCTCGGGGTGGATGGGATTCCCTGGACTTCGGGCGAGGGGTCTGTTGCTGGGTCAGCCCCATCAATCGAATGTCCACCGGGTATGTCCATTTTTCTGAAGAAAATAGAATAAGAAAAGCATAAGAAATTTATAATTGATAATCAAGCAGGATGCAAAAAGTTTGATGAAGTCAGTGTGGATGAGACCTAATATTTCTATCCTATAGCAGGCTTGCTGGGCATGTCATCATACCACTAGCAATAAACTTGACCTGCATGGGCCACCACTAAAACCATGTCACGCCCCAGTCCCAAAATGTAAGGAACTAGGCTACGTGGCATTGGCTAGCTGACACGTCACTAAGGGTTTAATCCATTTTTGATGGACCCAAAGGAACGTGCTACGCTGTCCTAGAATACTACAATCTAATACAGGCATATCTATCTCATCCACAGAAAATGTCAGGAAATAGTGCTGAAAATATATATAATGCTGAGTCTGAAATATAATATTACACAACTTGTGGAAACGACCCACTGTCAAAATATAATAAAAGTACAAAAAAGGATAGACTGAGTATCGTCTATCTAGCAAAATATCTTCATCGCCTAAGAGAGCATCTCCTAGAATCAGGTAGATTCTGATGGTGTCTCCTCCAGTTCTTCCTCGGTGGCATGCCTGGTCTCCTGTCCCGGACCATACACCGTGGGATAGTAGGCCTCATCTAAATCTGGAAGGGAACCAGGTCCTCAGTGGGACGTAACAATATACAGAAAAATAACATGCCAGGTATGAAATACTGAATAAATAAAAGCAGGGTGCTAACCATCTAAGTGAATATGCAAGTAAAGACCTTGTAGTACGCATGGGAATGTGTAGGTTTGACATATGCTGACTTAATTCACCAATCGTGTTGACTGGCTAGTATATGTGTCATATGCCCCCGGACACACGGGTAGCTCTGCAATCGACCATCTCCGAAGAGCATGGGACGAAGGATAAGGACTCATGGAGGGGGTGTCCCATACGTCTACTAGTTATCTTTCCCGCCCAATGTAACTAAATGCCAAGTCATACTTTTCCTGAGTTTTCCTGACAATATACTAATCCGTGATGCGTGTCACACGTACTGGTAGCTAATCAAATACGCAGCTCGCATCCCAATATGCATTGCAACCATGTTGCGTGTTTCCGTGATAGGGTTTAGGAGGATATGAGGATATCCTCTCAGATGTTGGTAGGTCTGTAAAATACTAAGTTATTTACACTATGTGTCAACGTATTTGTTGACTGTACCTGAGGCAAGCTCAGGTACTCACAGTTATATGGAATTCAGGAAAGAAGATAGCATATAACAGTATTTGAATTTAAACAGTAATTTGGCAAGGTATACTTGCCTACTTCCTGACTGTGCTGGATAACTGATCCCACTGTCAAGACTGAGGGTCCTTGTGACAGGGGGTCACTGACTGTGCTGGAGATGTTTTCTGTTTAAGATGTTTACAGGATTGTAAATACCAATTTAATAAAAGGCATAATTATACAGTATATACTCTTATGTAAATATGTATACATAATACATATATATATATATATATATATATATGGTTCAAATATATATATAGAGTACATATAAATACATATAGATATAGCATATATAGTATTAGGCATATATAGCACATATATAATAGATATATATGTATACTACATATAGATATAAAAATAAGCTGAAATAAATATATATATACATACATAAGTAGTATACATATATAAATAAAAATAAGGGCATACATATATATAATATATATGTATTCATATATAAGTAGTATATACATATATAGATATATATATATATATATAGATATATATATTCATATATATATTTATATAAAAGAAAAAAAGAAAGTGCAGAAAAATGAAATATATATATATAGATACATATATATTAGATATATATTTATTTACATATAATAAATAAAAGAAAAGACAAGAAAAGTATACATATATAATATACATATTATAGTATTATATATTTATGTAGATATATATATAGATATATATATATACATATATATATATATATATATAAGAGAAGAAAATGCTGAAAATAAAAATATATATATATATATACATATATATATTAGCATATAGTATAAATAATAATGAAAAGCATTTATATAATATAGTTATAATATACATATACATATAATAAATAAATAAAACAATATACATACATATATATAGATATATATATATATATATAAGAGAAAAGGAAATACATATATATTAAAGAAGATAAAATAATATATATATATATATATACATATATATATATATATTCTGTATTAATAATAATAATTATTATTTATAATATATATATAACATATATATATTTTATATAGTAATACATAGATAAGTAAATATATAGATATACATATATAATATACATATATATATATAATAAATAAATAAAAAAAAACAGAAAAAGAGAGATGTAAATACATATATAATATTTATATATTATACTGTATAATATACACAGCATATTATATATATTATATATATAATAGTATTTAGATAATATATAAATACATATATATATATATAGATATATATATATATATACATATATGTATATATAAATATATATATAAATAATAATAAAGAAAAAGAAAATGCAGAAAATATATAAATACATATATGTACTGTATATACAGTATATTAGTATATAATAATATATAATTAATTATATATAATAACATATATATATATATTAATAATCATAAATATATACATATATATATATACATATACACACGTATACATAAAATAATACGTATACGTACATAATAGGGGGGGGTACTGTTCCGGTCAGGCCGGTGGGGCCCTAGGCTCGTCGCCGGCGGAAGCACGGCGGCGGAGGAGGCGGCGGCTGGCCGTGGCGGTGGCTGCAAACGGCAACAGCAGCTATCAACAGCAGCAGCAGCGGGGCTTGCGGAGGCTGCTGCGGCGTCAGCGGCGGTGGTGCGGTCGGTGCAGGGCGGGGGATCGGCGGAGGAGATGGTGGTGGTGAGTTTGGTAGTGGTGGTGGGGGTCTACGGTGGCGGTGGAGGTGGCTGGAGGCGGTCGGGATGGGGGTGGTGGTGTAGTCGGGGAGAGTGGTCGGGGCGCTGTGGAGGTGATGGCGGCGGCTGTGGTGGTCGGGGGTGGCAGGGGGTTGGTCGGAACGGTGGAGGAGGGGGAGGCGAGGCGTTTGGGGGTGGTGGTGGTGGTCGACGACGGCCGGAGGCGGTGGTGGAAGTGGTTCGGGTGGTGGTGGCTGTGGGTGTTGGTGTAGGTGGAGTTGGTTTGTAGGGGCTGCCGGCGGTGGTGCGGCCGGCTAGGGCGGGGCTCCGGTGGTCGGGGAGGAGGGAAGGGAGGTGGCGAGGGGTTGGGCAGGGGTCCGGTGGGCGGAGGGTGGCTGTGGTGGTGGTGGTTTGAGTTGGAATGGGGGGGCTCTGGTCGGGTATTTATAGGGTTGGGTGAGTGGCATGAGTGGTAAATAGGTTGAAGTCTAGGGGTGTTTTGGGTATTTAGGTTTATTAGGATATTTATGCAGCCATTTAGATATTTTGGGGGTCCCACATGACACGTGTGCGGTCCACATTCACCAGCCAATGAGGTGATGCCACCTCACACTGGAAATTTGCATAAAAACCCCTAAAATTTCATAAATTGCACTTAGGTCCTAAAATAGGTATTTTGCGTAATTACGCAATTTGTCTGATAAATTACCCTGTTCCCAGAAAATACTAAAATGTTCAGAATTGAGAGGGAAAAGCTGTAGGAGGGTCCTGAGGGGGTGGGGGTGATTCTGAGCAGGGGTAGGGCCTGGTTTCTTGGTGATACGGTCATCGTATTTATTATTTAATAAATACTGCGCACGGTGTTCTATAATTTTTTAGAGGCAGGTAGGGCCATAATTTTACTACGGTGTCAATATACTAATTGTAGTATATTAAAAGTAGAATTTTATCGTATTTTTGTTTGGGCAAAACTGGTGCAGGTTGGTCCTCAATCTCTAGGGGTACAGAGATGGTTAAAGAGCAAGAAATAAAATAGGAATTAAATATAAACTTTTGTAACGATACTTGTGCGTCTCAAACGAAGCTCAAAATTAAGCGTCTGGGAGTTGCACAAAAATCAGGAATTTAGTTTAATAAGTCTAGGGCAGGTAGGTGAGCTTTGTTTGGGAATTACAGCTAGTGTAATGCTCTAATTAATTATGTGAAGTACAGGTGCACAATTAATAGGATATGTAAACAAAATAAATTTTTAAAAGTTACAGAAATTCTAATTAGCTAAAATTAATCCTAAATTACTGAAATCTGGTCGAGGGAGTTTACACCGGCTCCCCGACACAGAGCTTGTAGTAGTTTCAGCCTGAGTTCTTGTACTGCTCTCATATTGCATCTCACTTAGCTGGTTACATAGTTTACCCGATTGCTTATTTATTGCTGCAATGCTTATTTATTTGGCTTGAGTTATCTTGTACCTTGCTATGTCCCCTGAGGACCTGGAATGGATGATGTCCCCAGGTATAGCCGAAGAGATCCATCCAGAGCTACACCGTACATGAGCACTTCCAGGAGCTGTACCAGGACCCGAGGACGAGATCGTACCAGAGGACTTCTCTTGAGCAGTGGCTGTATGTAGTCAGTTATTTCTATTTCTAGTTGTTTATTTTCTGTATATTTGCTTGATGTATCAGACTTATTCTCGGATTGTTCACCGAGACACTTTTGTTGAGATTGTTAGTTTATATTATTTGCATTTATTATGGTATTTAATCTGTGATTATCTGTTGTGGATGAGATTAGATTAGCCTGTGACCTGTACCATTGGTTCTATTTATTGCTAGACTACAGCTTAAGCATGCCCTGATGGATCCATTAAATTGGGTTGTCCATCGGTGCGTGCTGCTGGCCATTGCCACGTGTCCCGTCCCTCGACATTTTGGGACTGGGGCGTGACATGGTTTTTGTGGTGGCCCATGCAGGTCTACGACTAAATTATTCGGTTTCAACTCAGGGACCGAACATGCCTGCAATAAAGATAGGATAAGTTTTAGGATCTCATCCACTTGTTTGAAACGTTCTTGATATCCATATCGACTTCGAACTAACTCCTTGACTTGCATCCTGCCTTGATTCCTGTGCGCCTCTTATTATTTATTTTGGTTGCAGGGTAAGGATTCACGAGCAAATGACGAGACTCCCATAATGTCACCACGAGATGCTGAGGTAACCAACGAAGACGAAGTAACACCAGTTGATGGAGGACAATCAGCTCAACAACATGTCTCGAGAATCCAGCAAGAAGATATTCCACCAACGACGCCAGTTACTCCATCAATGCCCATAATTCCACCAGGGCAGGCCATGGACGGACAGCAGATGTTTTCAATGGTCTATGCAATAATGCAAGCTCAACAAGAGGCTTTGAGTCGCAGCCTAATAACTGCACTGGAGCAGGCCAACCTACCAACTCGACGGCCAACAACGGGCTCTATTACCGACTTTCGCCAGCTGAAGTCCCGTACATTCTCAGGCAAAGAAGAGCCCACAGAAGTTCATGAATGGCTCACCAACACTCAACATCAATTAGAAGCAGCCGAGCTTCCAAGAGAACGTTGGATGACTGCCGTCAAAATGCAGTAAACGGACAATGCACATCACTGGTGGCTATCTGAGGAGACACGGCTCGGACCAGACCGAGTCAGTTGGGAGGAGTTCTCTAGACTCTTCCAGGAGATGTACATTCCAGCTATCGCTCGATCAGAACTTCGGGACAAGTTCAATCACCTCACTCAGGATGCTAAGACGGTGGAAGAGTACAACGCTGAGTTCATTCATCTAAGTCGCTTCGCCCCAACATTGATCCCGACGGAAGAAGAGAAGGCCGAGAAGTTCTTCGACGGACTAAACATTGAGCTACAGAAACTAATTGGATCCGTTGCACCTACTTCGTACTCAGACGTCCTTGCTGTAGCGCGACGCATGGAGCGCGTCATCAGGAGAGAGACTAGTCTGAAGCGGCCATCCACATCAGCACCAGCTGGAGCACCACAAGAAGAAGTTGCAAAAAGACCTCACATACACCAGCCACCAGAAGCATCTCCATAGGCAATACCTGTCTGTCCATATTGTCGCAAGCGAGGCCATATTGAGGACGAGTGCAGACGAAAAAGGAAAGTATGTTTAGCTTGCGGATCCAGTCAGCATCCATTGAGGGAATGCCCTGAGCGCGGAGAAAGAGCACCAAAGGGTAAACAACAAGCGTTACCAGAACCGAGGCCAGCCCATCCAGCATTGGGAGCACCACAAACGAGAGTTCAAGAAGTCCTACCACCAGCCCCAGGGGGATATCTGCCGAGGCCACCCTTGGTACCCCAGGCACTGCTCTTCCAGCAGGCTCAGCAGCAGCAGAGGAATCCACCTTAATGATGCGGACAAGCTCCAGCGAAGACCATGGAGAACGCGCAGACTCTTGGAGTAGCAAATACGCGTAAGTGATTCGTAGTTATCCGTTTCTAGTCTTGTTTTAGCTCGTGCCTATTGGTTCGTGACCTCAGCCCCAACCTAGTAATTTACAACTTGTTAATAATAACCTGGTTTTCCAAAAAAAAAATTGTAGTTCTTTTGTTTTAACTAGATTTTCTGGGAAGTGCATAACTTTTATTTTTAGGGAAACGGTATTTTTCCTAAGTATCTTGTGATGTGTTTCGAACGATGCTTGCGACCGCGTCATCTCTGTTGACCGGTTATTCTTTGATTGCGAGGACGCAATCCCCTTAAGGGGGGTAGATTGTAAACCCCCTGATTTTTTAAAATTTTCAAAACTGGATTTTTCACAATTTTCTAGAATTTTCTGGGAATTTCTGTAATTGAAAACAGGGTTTTAATTATTAAATGATTTTTAATTGACAATAAACAATATTAAAATATTATGAAAATAATATTTTTTGGTGTAAAATAAAAAACTAGACTTAGGATAATTTTTCTGGAATTTATTGGGCCCCGAACCTATTTTAAAACACCTAAAAACTATTATTTAATTAATTATTTATTTATTTATTATTTGGTTATTATTATTATTCCAAAGGGGCCCAAACCCGGCCCAGCCCCCGGCCTAGCGGGTCGGGCGGGTCGGCCAGACCCGCACCTGACCCGACCCGGCTTCCCCTCACCCGTCTCCCCCACAACCTTTCCCCCCCCGCGTCCCCTCCGCCTCAGCCCGGCCGCCCTCCGCCACAGAGCCCCCGGCCTCCTCCGCCTCAGCGCCGCCCTGAGCCGCCGGAATTCTAAACCCTAACCCTAATTTAATCCCCGAATCTGACACGTGTCGGACACGACGAGAACCCTATTTTTCGACCCTGTTCAGGTACTTGTAATTTCTTGCTCGTAGCTCTGTTTTCAATTCTGTAAATTGCGTTACGAAGCCTGTATGAACCTCTCGGTGCCCGGACAAACCGCTCGGGGCATCTTGTCCTGTGGTGATCGCACACCGCGATCCAAAAACAGAAAAAACAATGACCCGATTTACCCCGGAACTGGGTACGCCCCGCCAAACGGGACGACTTGGTCGCACGCGGTCTTCACAGATACGTGCGCGTCGTTGATACGGACGTGTGGGATTTCACAGAAGTTGATTCGGATGTGCGTGCACACCGGAATCAACGCGTATCCGCGGACATCGTCCCGTATCCGACTTTTCTGTATTTTATCCTAACTTTGTGTACACACGTCGGATTGAAACGAAACTTGTGCCATCGGACTCGTAGAGATACGCTGGTCCTGTGACCCAAGTTTGGTTCGATTCTGAGAACGTTGACGAAATCACGTGTCGTGGGCCCCACAGGCCCCGCTCGACGGACGATTTTGTGATCGGCTCATCGGAATCCAATTCTGGAAGTTCCGTTGGGTTCGTATCATCGTTCCTGACCTGTTGACACTAAGTTTGGTGAATTTGAAGACCTTTGACCCTGACACGTTTTTGGGTGCAAAGCGGGCCCACTTGTGGACCCCGTGTTGACCCGAAACTGCCGTTTCTGCCCTTGTCTCCAAATTGGACTCAAGGACAGGCGTTTCTAGCTGATTGATATTTTCTGGATCTGATGGTGATGTTTATTTCAGCAACCGGAATACCGCCTGCAAATTCAGCTGAAGTCAGAGCCGCAATTGGAACCGGAACCACAGGCAAGTGTACCTTGCCAAACCCTGCAGTCTGCTATTTATTTCCTTGGCTTAATTTAGCATCAGTGGGCAAGTAAAGCTTGTCAATTCTCAGTAGTTCCTGTGATAATATTTTGCTGGAGTTCTTGTGTAAATTTATATAAACTTGTTTTAACTGCTTAACCTAGGAAACGTGTGACGTACTTAGTGTCCGATCATAGTCGGGTGCCAACCCCGTACGCGGTGTTGGGTATGTCATTAGAGATGGACATTCGATACCCTTACTCTTGGTACTTGTCCTATCAAGTACAACAGAACCCAGGACACTTGACACTATTCATGAGACAGAGTCTTCCTGAGACATTCATGGTAATTCTGTATAGGATACAGGACTTGACAGAGATATTGTATTTAAAGATACTGTATGACTTGTTGCATTTGCTATGATCCCACTTGACATGGACATGAGACGTTATGGTCATGATATGTGTGATTACATTGGGAGGAGAGAGACACACAGGCTACAGGTTGATTTTATATTATGCCGGCGTCGTAGTCTCCCATTGAACTAGACAACTACATGATATCACTGCTACCCGGCTCCCCGACACAGAGCTTGTAGTAGTTTCAGCCTGAGTTCTTGTACTGCTCTCATGTTGCATCTCACTTAGCTGGTTACATAGTTTACCCGATTGCTTATTTATTGCTGCAATGCTTATTTATTTGGTTTGAGTTATCTTGTACCTTGCTATGTCCCCTGAGGACCTGGAATGGATGATGTCCCCAGGTATAGCCGAAGAGATCCATCCAGAGCTACACCGTACAGGAGCACTTCCAGAAGCTGTACCAGGACCCGAGGACGAGATCGTACCAAAGGACTTCTCTTGAGCAGTGGCTGTATGTAGTCAGTTATTTCTATTTCCAGTTGTTTATTTCCTGTCTATTTGCTTGATGTATCAAACTTGTTCTCGGATTGTTCACCGAGACACTTTTGTTGAGATTGTTAGTTTATATTATTTGCATTTATTGTGGCATTTAATATGTGATTATCTGTTGTGGATGAGATTAGATTAGCCTGTGACCTGTACCATTGGTTCTATTTATTGCTAGACTACAGCTTAAGCATGCCCTGATGGATCCATTAAATTGGGTTGTCCATCGGTGCGTGCTGCTGGCCATTGCCACGTGTCCCGTCCCTCGACATTTTGGGACTGGGGCGTGACACTACCAGAACCAGACCCTAAGAATCAACCCGAAAATTTGGGAAACCAAATTTTTGCCAATCCAGTTGGCGAAAATATGGTGAACCCATTTTTTTTTTTCAAGTTGAACCAAGCAAAAATCAAATAATTAAGGCTAAACCGAACTGAACCAACCACAAAAAACAGAACCGAACCAACCAAAAATCGAACCGAACCCCAAAAAATAAACCATTTTTTTCCCTAATTTCGCCAACAGAGTTGGCGAAATTTTGATTTTTGATTTTTTCGATTTTGATTTTTTTATTTTTTTTGGATTTTCGCCAACTCCGTTGGCGAAAATTAAATTTTTTTTATAATACATGTCAGATTTTGGTCAAATTTTTGCCAATTGGGTTGACAAAAATCAAAATTTAAAATTTTTTGCCAGTTCAACTGACGATTTATATCGTCGTTTGTAAATTTATCAAACTTATATCGTTGTATTTAATTATTATAATTTTTTTATCGGTACAGTAATTTTTTTTTATTTCTCATAGTTCTTATTATCCAAACATCACTAAATTTCAGGTATAAAAACAAAGAATACGGTTACATGATGCCTTTTGTATAGGTTTCGTGTCCGAAACAAACTGGTTTGATGTTTGTACGGAACAAAGTAGTATAAGTCAGATGAGTTTGAACTCTCAAGGAGAGGACAAGTCCACTCCTGTCCAGCTTTCAAAATTTTTAATCTCTTTTTTCTCCACCAAAATTCAAAACTGGACACGATACAGACACAGACACGACACGTGGACCTCCTATCTGCGTTAGTATTCGCTATTAATTCACTCCCATAAAATTGTGCATTTATTGTTGCCAGTCGAGTCCAACTCACATTTTCTCTCTCCTACTCTCTTCCCAACCCAAGTCTTTTGCTTATTGGAAATTTTTTGAGGTACGAGAAAAGATTGGATTTTTTTTCTTTTTCCTACCAAAAGAAGCAAAATTTGGATCCCCCTTCTCTACAGTTTCTACTTGTTTTTTCAGCTTTACTTCATTTGGTAATCTATCATTTTTAGCTGTTTTCAGTCTCAAGTCTTTAATTCTTGGAATTTTGCAGATTTTTTTGGGATTTTCTTACAGTTTCTACTTCTCTTTTCTTACAGTATTCGATTCTAGGATTTTTTTTTTTTTTGTATTTTTTTGTATTTTCTTTTACAGTTTCTATTCTTTTTTTCGTTTGTTTTTTTTCCGTTCGGACATTTTTACTTTTTCTTGCTTTCAAGCCCTCGTTGATTCTGATTTTTTTTGAAAAAAATGGATTTTTCTTCTTCTTTAGATATAAAAAAAATTTGGATTTTTCTTAGTGCTCCCATTTTTTTTTCGGCTTTTCATCTTCTTTCGTTCTTCCGAAGCCCAACCCTTTTGTTCTTGGATTTTTTTTGGATTTTTTTTTTTAACAGTTTCTTTCTTTCTCAGTTTTTCTTCATCTGGGCATCGGGGCATTCTTAGTTTCTTTTCAAGTCAATTTCTTTGATTCATGAAAAATGATGTTGTGTGCGGAAAAAAAATGGATTTTTTTTAAAAAAAAATGGATTTTTTTTAAAAAAAAATGGATTTTTTTTAAAAAAAAATCTAGAAAGAAGAAAGCTTTGATTTTTCTAACAGTTCTCTTTCTTTCTCAGTTTTTCTTCGTATGGCCAGCTCTCATCTTTAGTTTTTTTTTCCAAGCCCATGTCTTTGGTTCTTGATTTTTTTTATGTATATAACAACAATTTTTTTTGGATTTATGTTTCCTAGAAATAAGAAATTTAGGATTTTTCTCACAGTTTCTCTCCTCTTTTTCAGCTTTTTCCATCTGGGCATCTCTCGACTTTAGCTCTTCTCAAGCCCAAGCCTTTGCTTCTTGGAAAAAAAAAATTATGTACGAGTGAAACAAAATTGGATTTGTACAGTTTCTCCTTATTTTTCAGCTTTCAATTGGAAGAATCTTGAGGTATGGGAAGAAAACTTGGATCTCACTCCTTTTCTTAAATTGATGAATATAATTTATTTTCTTCTTGATCTTGACAGCAGTGAGCTGTGTTAGTGGGTTAACAATAAATATACATATTTTACTTTGTCATTATTTGGAGAGCTATCAATTCTTGGAGTTGGGATATGATAAATTACTCCAAGAACTGTTATGGCCCAGGCCAGGGGTCACAAAGACACTGCTTGTCGTCAATGATTGAAATACTTTTGCAAACAAGTGGGTCATAATTCTTGTCATTAAGTTCATAGATTGTTTCTTGAGAACTTCTTGATGATATGGGTTTACTGGTCACCAACCATTTATATCATTTTCTTATCAACTTATGTCCTTAGGACGATAGCAATATCAGCTTACTTGAGAATTTCTTGGTGATTTTCAATTCTTTTTTCATACATCTTTTCAGTTCATATAAATTGTGTTTGGTATTAGTTTAGGTTAGTAATGCATTAAGGGTTGTTTTGCTTTCGTGGCAGATAAGCTAGGAAAAGTCTACAATTTTGAGACCCAGTTCTTTGATTTGTAGGAAAAGATGCATTGCTTCTTTGATTCCCACAGTTTGTTCTTTACTTCTCTCACGGAAGCCGTGCTAGTTCTTTTTCTTTTATTTTCTTGTTTTCTTTCTTTTTGGTGCTCTTCTTACAGAGATAGAACATGAGGAATTTGTTTGGATGGGAGGGTGTGTGTGTGGCTACTGAATTGACGATAGTATTTTTCTATCTTGCTCAAAGATATGGTTTGAAATATCATCTTTGTTGAGCTTCCTCCAAGCTCTCTGAACTAAATTATAGTCTCTAGAAATAAGCTTTCCCTTCAGTATGCTCCTTGATATGTATATAAGGAGGTGTCGTTCGGCATGGCGGTAAGGCTTGGCACTCACTCACATACTGGAGGATGCGGGTTTGAGTTGCGGAAACAACTTTTCTATAGATTGGGACATGGCTGCAACAATGGTGACCCTTCCTAGACCCCTGCTCTTTCTCTCATCTTGAGAAGCTAGACAAATATGTTTTGTTTGTTTTGATCTTGGTCTAAGGAAGTCATAAATTCCCTAGTTTGATGACTTTGATCTCCCTAGGACCTTTCAAACGAGGTCCATATCTATAGTTTGTTAGTCTCAGCTTAATTAAATCGAAAACTGGCGTAGACTCACTTATATCTTCACTTTAATACATTTTGCTCCTAGTATACCTCTGATGGATGATTGATCTCTAAGATTGGATAGTAAGGATTACTAAGAATTGTTATCCGGATATAGCGCATCCATCTTTCTGAAAGAACTAGATTTAGTATTTCTCCTAAATTTGATTTTGTCTGGTCATTTATCGCCTCCTGACTACAGAATTACCTCTATCATTTCATATTCACTAAAGATTTTGTTAAAATAAGCTCACCGCACTCTATTGAGAATGTTGATAGTCCTTGTAAGTGATTACATTTTATGTTTTACCGATCGTAGAAATAGATGAATACATAGTTTTATTGCTTTCCAAGTTAGGTTGTCCTTTACATGTTCTATGTTCTTTTACATCTGTTGCTAGGTCCAATGTTTTGTCCGACTATCTACTAGCATAATCGGGAGTACATCCTTGTGACATTGTATTAAAATAATTCTTGCTTCTAATATTTTAAGTTTGCAATGCGTAATAAATAAGACAAGACTAAGTTTAAAAAAATTAGGATTTTTATCATTGGTGGTGATGTCATGAACTCCTGTAGATTATGGTTCTAACATCTGCATTTGTTTTGTAGAATGCTATATGCTGCCTTTGTGATTCCTCATAAAGAAGGTTTCTGTCCCAATTAATAGTTTACTTAGCAATAATACGCACTTGGTATTGATGACAACATATGTTGATCAAGCCTATTATGACTGGCCACATGACGATGTAACTCATCAGGATGAGTCGCAGGTAATTCGTCTATTGTATGTTGTCTATTTTCTGAAGTAAGCATATCCTTGCATGTAGTTAATAGATTTTGAGTTTGTAATGATATTTATGAATAGTTGGAATCATGTCTCAGTTCTCGTATCGTATTCTCTTCTCTTTGAGTTGACCGTCGTCGTCATACTACAACTTAATTTATGTACAACCTGCTTTCCAGGAAGTTTCAGCTTCCCAAATACTTGATCATGGTTCCATATCCTTTGGGAGATTCGCACACGAGTCATTGTCATGGGAAAGGAGGTCAGTGTTTACTCACAATAAATGTCAAGAGGAATTGGAAAAATTCAAGTGCCCAGGTTTAGTTGCCAAAAAGAAGGCATATTTCGAAGAATATTACAAGAGGATACGAGCAACGAAAGAATCACAAGAGAATCAGCAAACTGAACTGACATTGGATTATGGTGGTGATGAGAGTATTTCTAGCCAAAACGGAGAAGAAGATGAAATAGCTGCACGTCTTGGGAATGTTGGAGAGGAAGCAACTAATATTGTTGGTGATCACCCAGAGGAAGCCTCGCTTGAGATTTCTGTGGAAAAGGAAATCGTTGAAGTTCAAAATAGGCAGTCGGATCCAATAACCACTACTATAGACCATGGTTCATTGAGATGCGACTCTGAAGATCTTGAGCAGGAAGATTACACTAAATATCCTCTTGAGCTAGAGGAAGCTTCAGGTGAGATTTCCATGGTAAAGGAAATCCTTGAAGTTCAAAGTAGGCACTCAGATGCAGAAACCACGACCGTAAACCTTGATTCGTTGAGAAGAAACTCCGAAGATCATGAGCAGCAAGATAAGACTATGTATCCTCTTGAGCTAGAAGAAGCTTCGGTTGAGGTTTCCTTGGTAAAGGAAATCCTTGAAGTTCAAAGTAGGCACTCAGATGCAGAAACCACGACCGTAACCCTTGATTCATTGAGAAGAAACTCTGAAGATCGTGAGCAGCAAGATAAGACTATGTATCCTCTTCAGATGCAACATTTGGATGCAGAAAACCAAGATTATGAATCATTGACAAGAATTACAGAAGTGACTGAACAACATGACTTTGATAACCTTGATAAGGAAGATTCTTCAGGGGAGCACTCAGTGATACATATTGAGCCTGACAGGTCCTCCAAGGCAACAGAGTTGCATCCTTCAAGTTCAAAATTGGGGGATTTCGAGCTTAAATCAGCTAAGAAAATGGTGTCAGGAAAACTTATGCCGTGTGTTAGGAACCACAAGGATCATGTATCAATCCATCGGGTGAAGGTAGGCATGAGTTTTAAATTCAACTTTCTGTTTCAAGTTATTCTTGCCCATTGGTTTTTACTAAATAAAATTGCAGTTGCACATATTATTGAATGGTCAAATTATTTCTAAAATGTTGAAACTACTTGACCTAATTGATACATAATTAAGTGTTTCTATGCTGCAGCCTGCTAATTTACGTGATATAAATGTATTTAAAATTCCATTAATCATCTCTCTCAGTTGTTCGTCAATGTGTAAAAACAACAACGATACGTACATAAGATCAGTTAAACATAACAAGAATGAAATTGAATAGGAAATGCTTGGAAGTGGATCAGATTTTTCCTGCATTTTCACCATCTTACCATCCTAGGTAGATATGTTATCAAACGCCATAATATGTTTTAGGCTTGTTATTTGTACACTTATCATCTCCGATGGCGATAACCTGCTTTACTAAAGATTGGCCGAAATGTAGCTTTGAGCATTTTGTTGTACATAACACCAATTAAGGAATGGGCATCGAAGAGGTAATATCATTTCCATTTCTTTTGGATCAAACATATGCATGAATTCCATCTTTAATCTTAGTTGGCTTAAATAGGACTTCCATAATTGATAAATGATGTATAATTGTGAATGTGTCCAATGAAACCCTTGATTACCATGGCACTAAATCTGCATATATTTTTTACTTTGTGTCAGACATATGAGTGGGTATCAATTCATTTGTTTCTCATTCACAGACCACAATATAACACCCTTGGCTGACCTATGATATTTAATAAAAAACACGAGACTCAAGATTTGATCTCGTGACCGTCGGATGTTGAGAGCAGCTCTCACTATTAGCCTTCTAGCCACTGAGTCTGTATAACTCGAATATTTTTATTTAGCATGTATATGTTATTTATGGACTAATATATATATATATATATATATATATATATATATATTGACTAACTTATTGTACATATATACTATAGTGAGAGCTGCTCTCAACATCCGGTGGTCACCAGTTCAAATCTTCAGTCTGTTTTTTTTTTTTTTTAAATTACTAAACCCTAATATACCAAACCCTACTATATATATATAACGGAGAGAGGAGAGAAATTTATTTCAGCTCCTTTTTTTTCTCTCCGCCTCCACTGCAGAAAACCCTCTCGCCTCCACCGCTTTCGAGTGAACCAAAACGGAGTGGGAAGAGTCTCAGGTTCATTTCTCTCTCCCTCTCCTCTCTGCCTGCACCCTCCCCGCAGACTCTCTCTGTTCATTTCTATATCCTCTTCGCCTCCACTCCCCTCGCACTCTCTCGGTTCATTTCTCTATCCTCTTTGCCTCCACCCTCCCCATAGACTCTTTCGATCATAGGCGGTAGCAGAGATAAGGGTGTCGGTTGGCCGATGGAAGTAGCGGCGTTTGCGAAGAAGGGACTTCAGTTGGGACGATTACCTTCTGGAAATGAGGTAATTTCTTTGCGATTTCTTTGAATTAATTTATGAATTGTGGTGATGTTGTATGTAGAAGAATTTATATCTATTTATAGACTTTTAGTCTTAACTATTTCAAATATCTATTATTTATTTCTCTTTCGGTTGGATTTGACGTCTCTGGCAAATCACTTTCTACTTTTTTGTTGGTTGGAAATCTCCTTTTGAAGGATAAGATTCGACTTTTTTTTCTTGGAACATTCTGATTTTGATCTTTTGAAATGAAACAACAAGATTCGATTTCCATACCGGTTTGTATCGGTACGTATCGGCAAATACAGACTGATACAATAAACTTTGTACCTCTTTTGGCCGATACCAATCATTTTTTTGAGTATCGGATCGGCAGTGCTCAAATCCGATCCGGCCGATATCGATATGAATCGGCCGATACTATGAACTTTGCTTCAACCCATTAACATCGTCGACGACGTCATCCATCTCCACCGTTCGATACTTGTGTTTTTTCTTGGAACCATTGGATCCGGGCTTGATCCGGCCAAAGGTAGGCGGCGGTGTCTTGCCTCGACTCTACCGTTGCTTTCGAGATGTTGTCCGATATGATCGCAGGTGACAGTCAGGGAGAGAGAGGAAGAGCAAGAGGTGGAAGCAGGAGATCGGAATTCAGTCAATCATCTGGACTATGGAGAGAATCCGAGAATCGGACTATTGGAGAATGGGGAGAGGAAGAGACTCTTCAAGAGAGGCGGCATTGAGAGTAGATGAGAGGAGAGAGAAAGGGTTAGATAGGGTTAGGGTTTTTGATTTTTATATGGACTTAAGGGTAAAATGGCAAATACCCAACTTTTCTGAATTGGTGTTTGGATCGGATTGGGTTCCAAAATCCAAATCCGACCCGATAACTGAATTTGTTATATGTTCGAAACTGATATCCGACCCGATTTGTTAACCCAGGAAATGCTCCCATCCAACCTCTATTTCGGGTCGGTTCGGATCGGTTTTTGGTTCTAAACCCGGGAAATGCTCACCCCTACAGAGCACAGCCAAGAAGATGAAACTTCAGGGTGAGAGCCCAGACTCTATAATCTGGCCCGTCCAGCTTCACATCAAGATGGTGAAGAGACTCGGTGGTGGCTGTTTACAACGATGCTGAGATATAAAACGAGAGAGGTTGAAGATGCCGGAAAGTTGGCCTGAAGGAGCTGGGTGCTAAAATTCTAGATTACTTGATTGTATACTGGGTTTGAGTCTTTGAGGTCTTCTACTAAACTTTTTTTTATTGAGATGCCCGGCGATACGCACGGGACTTTACGCGCACGCTGCGTTGCATGTCATTTGGGTTTGAGTCTTTGAGGTCTTCTACTAAACTATATTGTTCATTTCATGATTATATTTGTTATTTTTCATGTCAGATACAGTTTCCTCTATTCAACATCTGCAACCAATCTGCATAAGTTTATATTTCAACTTGTTACAATATTTCCTCCTTTTTCTAATTCTTCTCTTATTATCTAGGGATCATCTGCTGCAGGTAGAAATGGTTCAAAATTGGAAGATAAAACAAAGCCTGACATTGTTAAACCACCACAGGGACCGAAAAATGCCTCTGAAAGGACACCTAAGAAGTCAGGGAACCTTGCTGGTTCAAGCAAGACATCGTCTGACAGTCTCTCAAGACACTGCAAATCTTTCTTTACCCCTTCACATAGGCCACTTACTGAAGTGCAGTCTAGTGTTACCGTTACTCGTCCCTTCTCTTTTGCCACTGATAGACGAGCTGCTGTTCTCTCTGGCAACAGAGACAGTCCAACAAAATCAGATCAAAAAGGCTCAAACAAAAGAATACCATTGGCAGTTCATAGAAAAGATGTGAATGTTCAGGTGAGATTTCTATAAGCCTCAAAGAAAATAATATTATGTTGGGTGTTTTTTTTCTCTAAAGTATAATATTCATTGTAAGAAGTCTTTGCATATTTTTCTTCTCCATCACCTCTTGAGAAACATAAATTCTTGGAAGCCCATGTTGGATATCTCATTTCACCTTAGTAGACTTGGTATTATTGTATGACATAGATGGAAACTCACTCCAAATATAGCCCATTAATAATAAGTTTGAACTAGTTTTTAGGTTTTTTAAATTTTCTTAATGGAGACTCTAGAACTAGAGGTAAGCCTAAAACATGCTTTGAAGTGTTAAAGAAGGATTTGGATCTTGTTAGCGTTACAGAGGACATGGCCGTCAACAGAGCCGGATGGAAGAAGAGGATTCAAACAACCAACCCGAGAAACTGGGGACGGAGGCTTTGTTGTTGTTGTTGTTGTTGTTGTTGTTAATTTTGGGCTGGGAACACTATTGGCTTGTTGGTCACTTGGCCTCTTGCTTTGAATTCAGCTTCGAAATGCTGGTGGGTCTACGAAGTTTAAGCAGAAACTGAGAATGATGGGAAGGTCAATTCTGGCACTTTTCATTCGTTTGCTCACATATTAATGTCTTAGTTGGACCATACGATACCTTTCATAAGGAATTTATTTAGTTTAAGGGAAATGCATTCATAATGAAAACTACAAGCGGTCAAGGTATAAGGACATCCATGTTGGTGTTCATAATTTCCAGCTTGTTATACTTCTTTATCATAATAAAATTCTTTCTGAGAATATTTATTTCCTACTTATATCATTCACAAGAAAGAAGAAATTTTAAATTGTTACAAAATCGTCTCCTAATATCATCCCAAAACCATAGGAAAGGCCTTCCTAGAGAAATTAAATGAGGTTTTCTTTGTTATTGATTGTTTTTCCACACTATACAATATGATTGGTGTCGTCTATTTATACAAGGTTTACACGGGATATTCTTTGATGCTAATCCAGATTACTTGGCTAATGGTAAGCTCGTGTAGCTGTTAATAGCTGGAGCTTCTTTGATGCTAGCCACCTGTCCTTTGATAGCTGGTGATAGTTGGACCTTGTACTTGGGCAGCAACTGCATGATCCTGTTCGTCATCATCTTCAAGTAACTGAAGTTGGAGACCTTTCTTATCTCCTTTATCACGTAGTAGGACTGTCTATTATTTAATTATTTACAGAAAAGCTAAAAACTCTCAAAATGACAAACAATTACTAATCATCAGATTTGATATGAAAACTCACTTGCCTTCCACCGGCAAGAGTAGCTAAAGATACGGCTGACAAAAGGCATCTGTGTCTTGTTTCGCCCAAAAGGCTCTTGTTAAATCCTAATCTTTGTAGTGGAACTGTCTGAATAATTATTGTCCTTTACTTGTCACTTCATATAAATTGTTGGTCAGCGTATAAGTCCAGCTTCCTGGTCTTGTGGGAAATGTGTTGTCCTGAATGAAATTCCTACAGGGTTGTTCGAAGAGAAGCATCATTCCTTCTGGTGTGCAAAGCAGAGGATTAGAAAATAAAAGGTTGGTTTTCATTGTTTTTAGCGCGCCATAGTTGATAAAATAAAGGCTCTTCATGCAGATACTTACGTCATTGTGCTTTCTCATTTGGTTAATATTTTAGATGCCATGAAGAAAGAAAGAATCCTTTGCCATTGGACAGACAGCGTATCGGTAGTAAGGATAGGAGTGCAATTGTACCTGAACCACCAAGGGCAAGGTGCGACAGCGACTAAAACATAAACTGTTTGGTTATCAGCTGTTAGCTTCTTTTTGATCAATGAATGTATCGTGGAGAACTAGTTTGTCAGTTTAGTTAAACGATGAGAAACACAAGGGACTTTAGGTCTGAACTTCGTTGTTCACAAATTTTTAAGAACTTCAATTTTTTTTGATCGAGTATTCAGGTCTGTCAACCTACCTCCTCAGAACAATTGTAATTCAAGCAGTGGAATCGACAACAGAATCAAAGGTGACCACAGAGCAAACACACGAAAGGAGGTAAAATCATCTTCTAAACCCAGTTTCCTTGTCCATCATTTCCAAATTCTATTTCGAGCTCATATCATACATCTATCCCTTGCCTGGATGCAGTAACTTTGTATTGTTTTCGGATTTCTACAGTCGGGTTATGTAGTGTCCTTGGTTGCAAATGTTCAATCTATTGCATAACACTTTTCTGAAATATTACACATTGCATTTAGACTTCCTATACAGATCTTGGTAAACTTGAACTCAGAGATTTCATGTCATATCTATGTGCCTTTCTTTCTTACACCCCAAACTGAAACTGAAATTCGATTTTTACCATTTCTGCAAACATATATCTGGGCCCTTTAATATGTTGCATCTGTGTTACATTTGACCCAAAAAAAAATTGTTTCGTCGACTCAAATTCTACAATAGGGAAACTGATCAAGTATTTTCAAGTTGCCATTTATTACCAAATTTGCCACAATATTCTTTCACAATCTAAAACGTGCACGTAAACCCTAATAGATTTAGCAACGATTGTTTGCAGTATTTGAAGTTGTATTCTTATATTCATGAGACAGTAGAGCTTCATTAGGATGTAACATTTTAACTGATGCACACTAGGCTCATATGTAATATCTATCTCATGTGCATTTGAGAATCAATTGCAATTTGTTTTTCGTTCCAACACATTCTGCAGGAAAAAGGTGATGGTGGGTTGAGGGGAGTATGCTGGACTGGCAGGAGGGCTGCTACCCCTCCAGCTAGAAATCTCGGATGTGAAACGAAGAAGATAATTCCTTCTTGGACTGGTAACCACTCGATTAACGGAAGGAAGCTCCCATTTGATCAGCAATCACTCGACAGGAGGAAGCCTCGTTGGCGGTGACCAGAAGCGCCATAACTTACCATGGCGAGGTCGAAACAACCGTAGACAGTATGGCATTTTAGAAGTTGTAGAGTACGAGTCATCCTGTGCATTATTATTGCGATAATTAGTCATAAATATTGAACTTCTTGTAATTCTCTGTATGACAAAGGTAGAGATGGAATAAGAAACATGTCACTTTGCAACTGCCCTTCCCGGCCAACCCGTTACTGATGCTTTTGGAAGATAATTGCTAAAAAAGTACACCAAAAGTTACTGTACTTGATCTATTACTTGGTGTTATTACAGTCGAGGGCAACTTTTATTCAGGATAGCCAAAAAAACTCCTTCCAAACTCCCAATTTTTTTCATTCTAATTTTTTTTTCTTCTTCTTCAAATTCACCTCTTGACCCCCTTTTCTCCCTCCACAACCTTATCTCCCCGTTCCCGATTCTAGGGGTTGCTCCTTCTTTTGCTGCCATCATTCCTAGGGTTTGATACGATTTTTTTCGTTTTGAAATTGAGGACTTTTTAGGGTTCCCAGCACCTTCCTGATCCTCTGTCCCCTCCCCAAAGGAAAAACGAGGGCTTTTGGGTTCCCAAAGTATCAGAAGAAACCTCCAATGGCATCGAATCGCCATCGAATGTGCAGCAGATCTCTTCCCTTTCCACTTTGACGCGGTCGATCGGTCCTTGAAAGGATTGTCAAATTTATTTTTGATCGATGTCATACTGTCAAAAAAATTGACAGTCCTTCAAATTGGCAGGAAAATTACAAAATTTTGTTATTTTGGACTGTCAATTTGTTTACAGACTAGTATATTAGTAGGATTGTTAAAAATTTTAACAGTCCTAAATTTTTTTTTGACTGTCACGAGTAAATTTATTCGATGGCAAACTGGTAAATAAAATTTTTTTTTGGGTTGTCGTAAGTAATTTATTTAGTGCCTTGAGCAATTATCTTTTGGAAATGTTTGAAAAATTGACTTTGTTTAGAGGAAGTACGATCTGTTATACTCAATATGGAAATCAAATGAAAAATTAGTTTTGACAGGAGGAAAGAGTTATATATCAATACATTTAAATTCAAATTCATACACGAAACAAGGCTGTGTAGATTCAAGCATCCTACAATTTTATTTCTATTTTTTTATTGTAGATAATACATTAGTAATTAGCTGTCAGCATAATATTAAATTAAAGATATTAGGACAATCTTTGAAAAGGAAAGTTTTTTTTTTCTGTCATAAAAGAAAAATAATTTTCAAAGAAGAAAAAATATGGAATAAAATGATTTGCTCGGATTTATTTTTCCTTCCAATTTTCTGGTCTTTCTAACTAAATAAATAAAAGTTAACATCCAATTTTTCTTGTCTTTCTAAAAGATAAAAAATAATATCAATTACATATTTTTAAAATAAGAAAAAGAATAAAAATTTAAAAGAATAATTTTTTTCTGCCAACCAAACAATTGGTCAAATATGATTTGGTCAATACATATGAAATTGCCTAATTTGGTAATCCTTGTCAAATGAACTTAAATCATGAATAAGTATTTTGTTGGACTTTTAAGGAAAGTTACTTCTCCTATTTCATAAAGAGATCACTTCTATCGAATTCAACTAGTTCTTATGGTCAGTGAGAAAAAGTATAATTATTCTGGCTAAATGAACTATTACATAATCAAATCGTAAAAAATGAGTGGGACAGTGAGTCCAAACGATATACAACGCAACGTGTACAAAATTTCATACGTATCGTTGGATATCTAAAAAAAAAAAAAAAGACTCCTCCTTACTTCTATTTCTATTATAAACAAACACCATGTGTTGGGATTGTAGACTCATAATCTCAATTCCATTTTAAAGAAACATACAAGAAATTTGTTGCTTCATTAGGTGAAGCCTTGTACAAACATATCAAAGACAACTTCGGTTAGTTGTTTTTCGACCATTATCTATTCAATAAAATTGGATCAAAAATCAATTCGTACAAGACAGATCGGATCAAACCGATTCAACCAGTAAATTAATCTAAGTGACCAAAGTTCAATTTTTTTTGGATATTAATTTTTTTAATTATTTATTTAAAATTATTTATTGAAAAAAATAGTGGATCAACATTATTTAGTCCGAAAAAACTACCGATTCACGGATCAACCGGTCGAATCGGTCGGTCTGATCTGCTTTTTAAAATACTAGTTCAAATTTTGTGAAATAAATAAAAAAATCTATAAATCAATAGCTGTTAAAAACTAATTATTGTGTTTCCAAATTTTCTCCATCTTTTCTTTTGGAACCATTTTACTTTGGTTACAAAAATTACTGTTTTTTTTTCTATTACCAAAGAAACAACAATTAAATTAACCCATAATAAATAAATTATTATATGTATACGTATATACAGTCACGTACACGTGCAGAGCTCATGCCACAGCTGTTGCAAAAGCTGGCTTTATTGTCATGCTGCTTAGCTGGCCTCTGTCCTAATCCTACAGTAATATACACCTTCCACTGCCATGTGGGCCCCACTTCACTAAATATTAGATGGAAAATCCGTTGTTCAGAGAATCCGGAATTCACTGGACGTAACTGCCCCTGAAAAGACCACATGGACCGTTTACATCGTAGGCGGTTCGGTCTGGACCACATTGGCCCATTCACATTGTGATAATCTGTTCGAATAATCATTTAGCTTTGGGAATAAAATCAAACACAGTAGATTTACTCAAAAAATGAATATTCGCTGTTGTTTCAAATTGGACCATAATGAAAATTTATGTTTATAGGAGAAGAATAATATTAGATTGGAAAAGAAATAAGAATTAGAGATTGACAACAAAAAAATCTCGTCTCTTCCCATATGTTGTTTTAATTTTATAATTTATAGGAGAAGAATAATATTTGCTATTGTTTCATTATTATTATTTTGATAAGCTAGTGTATTTTTTAAAAAGTAAAAAAATAAGGTAGCATATATTTTCATTTAAAAATACATAAAAAATACTGTAGTAAAATTAAATTATATTAAATTAATGCAAACGAAATAAGTTTACTAAAATTAAAAATAACGACAGAGTCAGCCAACTCAGTTGACGGAAGACACAACAGATCGAATACGTAGGCAAAAGTGGATCCCACAGGACTAATTTTGGCCAACTGTGTTGGCAAAAATTGGTCCTGTGGGGCCCGCGGTTGGGTTGAGGTGGTTTGGTTTGATTGGTTTTGGTTTGTTATTAGTTTGTTTTATTAGTTTTTTTTTAATTAGTTATGTTTTGTTTTGTTTTTATTTAGTTTTTTTCTATTTAGTTTTGTTTTGGATTTTGATTTTTTTATTTAGTTTTTTTTTATTTAGTTTAGTTTTGGAATTTGGTTTAAGAAAATTTACTTCAACGAAATAACATTTAAATAAATTAATTGTAAAGAAAAATTTAGAATTTTTTTTAAAAAAAAGAGGTTTGGTTTTTTTTAGAAAATTTTAAAGAAATTTTTTCTTTTTGCAATGTTTGATAAGAAAAAAAAACTAAATAAAGAAAAAAAATGGTGTTTCGTCAACGTTCTCAGAATTGAACCAAACTTGGACCATAGGACCAGCGTAACGCTGCGAATCCGATGACGCAAGTTTTGTTACGAAACGACAAGCACACACGAAGTTATGACAAGTGTCGGAACAGGTATATACGGTATTTTTCGACGGATACGCGTTGATTCCGGTGTGCACGCACATCCAAATTAAGTTCTGCGAAATTTTACACGTCCACGTCGACGATATGCGCCTTTCGGTGTAATTCTCACGCTACGAAGTCGTCTCGTTTGACGGGACGTACCCCGTATCGAAATTTTTTGGAGTTTTAAAAACAAATATTTCTTGATTTTGGAAGTTGATTTTACATAAATTGGGGGCAAATAAAAATAAACTAAAAGATGAGTTTTAAACTTGGTTATGTTTTCTAAAAGTCTATTTAAGTGGATTTGTAAAACATTAATCGAGTTGTTAGGAAACTGGACGTGAACAAGGGTAGTTGGACTGAAATCTGACAGTTTTGAAAAATGGGTTTTCGTCCAACTTTCAATTCGATTCTCTTAAAATAATCCGTTTAAAATTAAAATACTTGAAGGAGATTAAAGAGGGTAGCGTTGTGAACGTACCAGTGAAGAAAGATTAGAATTTGGTCGAGTGACGGAGGAGAAACGTCACTGCAAAGTTGGGGTCGGAGGATGTCACGCGCGCAAAATCAAACCAAAATCCAAATTTTAAACCCAAATAAAAATTAAACCAAAATTCAAAACTAAACTAAATAAAAAAAATTAAAATCCAAAATAAAACTAAATAAAAATAAACCAAAACATAATTAATTAAAAAAAACTTATTAAACAAACCAAACAAACCAGGTGGCTGAATTTGTGCAAGTGGGGCCCGCGGGTTAGGGTGGTTTGGTTTGGTTTGGTTGGTTTGGTTTGATTTTGTTTATTTAATGAGCTTTTTTTAATTAGTTATGTTTTGATTTTTTTTATTTAGTTTTTTTTTTTTTGGATTTTGATTTTTTTTTATTTAGTTTAGTTTTGGATTTTGATTTTTTTTATTTAGTTTAGTTTTGGATTTTGGTTTGATTTTTATTTGGGTTTGAAATTTGGATTTTGATTTGGTTTAATTTTGCGCGCATGACATCCTCTGACCCCGACTTTGCGGTGACGTTTCTCCTCCGTCACTCGACCAAATTCTAATCTTTCTTCGCTGGTACGTTCACAACGCTACCCTCTTTAATCCCCTTCAAGTATTTTAATTTTAAAAGGATTATTTTAATAGAGTATTGAATCGAAAGTTGGACGAAAATCTATTTTTTAAAACTGTCATATTTCAGTCCAACTACCCTTGTCCACGTCCAATTTTCTACCAACTTGATTAATGTTTACAAATCCAGTTTAAAACTCATCTTTTAGTTTATTTTGATTTTGTAAACCCCCTGATTTTTCAAAATTTTAAATCTGGATTTTTCACAATTTTCTGGAATTTTCTGGGAATTTTCTGTAATTTAAAAACATGGTTTTAATTTTTAAATGATTTTTAATTGATGTTAAACAATATTAAAATATTATGAAAATAATATTTTTGGATGTAAAATGAAAAACTGGACTTAGGACAATTTTTCTGGAATTTATTGGACCCCGGATCTATTTTTAAAACACCTAAAACTATTTATTTATTTATTTATTTATTTATTTATTAAATATTTTATTATTATTATTATTATTATAATAAACCCTAAACCCACCCGAGCCCGGCCCGGCCCATTGGGCCAAACCGGGCCCAGCCCCGCCCGGCCCAGACCCTGCCTAGCGGGTCGGGTCGGATCCGCCCGCCCGAACCCGACCCGACCCGGCCCTCTCCCTCTCTCCCACGACTCCCTCCCCTCCCCGCGTCGTGCGCCGCCCCGCCCGGCGCGCCGTCCGCCTCGGCCGCCCCACGACCACCGCCATCTCCGCCATCTCCGCCACCTCTCCGCCCCTCTCGGCCTCCCCAACCGCCGCCACCACCTATAAGAACCCCCCCGTTCCCCCTCTCGGCCTCACCCACCACCGTCAGCCCTCCGCCGCCGCTGCCACCCTCCGCAGCGCCGCTGCCCGCCTCGCCTCCGGCAGCCCCTCGCAGCGCCGCCGCCACCGTCGACGCCCCACGCCGCCACGCCCACCGCCGCCCTCCGCCGGAGCTCAGCCAGCACAGTAAACCCTAAGCCCCAATTCCCATGTGTCCGACACAGGACACGTGTCCTGTGTCGTGTCGGACACAATTTGACCCCGGTTTTCGGGTCCCCTTCAGGTACGCGTAACTTTTTGCTCGTAGCTCTGTTTTTGATTCCGCAAATTGCGTTGCGAAGCCTGTATGACCCTCTCGGTGTCCGGACAAACCGTTCGGGGCATCGCGTCCTGTGGTGATCGCACACCGCGATCCTAAAACAGGAAAAACCAGACCCTGTTTCACCCCGGAACTGAGTACGCCCCGCCAAACGGGACGACTTGGTCGCGCGCGGTCTTCACAGATATGTGCGCCTCGTCGATACGGACGTGTGAAATTTCGTGGAAGCTGACTCGGGTGTGCGTGCACACCGGAATCAACGCGTATCCGCGGACATCGCCCCATATCCGTACTTTCTGGAACGTGCCCTAACTTTGTGTACACACGTCGGATCGAGACGAAACTTGCGCCATCGGACTCGTAGCGATACGCTGGTCCTGTGGGTCAAGTTTGGTTCAATTCTGAGAACGTTGACGAAATCGCGTGTCGTGGGCCCCACAGGCCCCGCTCGACGGGCGATTTTGTGATCGGCTCATCGGAATTCAATTCTGAAAGTTCCGTTGGGTTCGTATCAGCGTTTCTGACCTGTGGATACTAAGATTGGTGAATTTGGAGACCTTTGATCCGGACACATTTTTCGGTGCAAAGCGGGCCCACATGTGGACCCCGTTTTGACTCGAAACTGCCGTTTCTGCCCTTGTCTCCAAATTGGACCCAAGGACAGGCGTTTCTAGCTGATTGATATTTTCTGGATCTGATGGTGATGTTTGTTTCAGCAACCGGAGTACTGCCTGCAATTCCCGCCGAAGTCAGGACTGCAAACATAGCCGGAACCACAGGCAAGTGTACCTTGCCAAACTCTGCAGCTTGCTACTATTTTCCTTGACTTGTTTATACATTAGTGGGCAAGTAAAGCTTGCCAAATTGTAGTAATTCTTGTTATAGAACTTGCCTGAATTCTTGTTTAAATACATATAAACTTGTTTCAACTGTTAAAACCTAGGACCGAGTGGCGTACTTAGCGACCGATTACCAGTCGGGTGCCAACTCCGTACGCGAAGTTGTGTAACGTCACATAGAGATGGATATCGAGACCCGATAATTCTCGTACTTGTCTTATCAAGTACTCCAGAACCCAGGACACTTGACACTATTCATGAGACAGAGTCTTCCTGAGACATTCATGGTGATTCTGTATAGGATACAGGACTTGACAGAGATATTTTATAGACATTATGACTTGTTGCATTAGCTATAATCCCGCTGACATGGACATGAGACGTTATGGTCATGATATGCGTGATTACATTGGCTGGGGAGAGACACACAAGCTACAGGTTGATATTATATTATGCCGGCGTCTTAAGTCTCACTACGAGCTGGACAACTACATGATATCACTGCTACCCGGCTCCCCGACACAGAGCTTGTAGTAGTTTCAGCCTGAGTTCTTGTACTGCTCTCATGTTGCATATCACTTAGCTGGTTATTTAGTATACCCTATTGCTTATTTATTGCTGCACTGCATCTATTTTGGCTTGTATTTTTTGTACCTTGCTGTCCCTTGAGGACCTGGATCCGGATTATGTCCCCAGGTATAGCCGAAGAGATCCATCCAGAGATATACCGTACAGGAGCACTCCCAGGAGCTGTACCAGGACCGGAAGACGAGCTCGCACCAGAGGACTTCTCCTGAGCATTGGCCGTATGTAGTCAGTTATTTCTATTTTCAGTTGTTTATTTCCTGTCTATTTGCATTGTTGTACCAGACATATTCTCGGATTATTTCCCAAGATATTTATTGAGATCAGCTTATTTTATTTGCATTATCCTGTCTTTATCTGTGATTTTCTGTTGTGGATGAGATTAGATTAGTCTGTGACCTGTAATAATTGCTCTATTTCCTGCTAGACTACAGCTTAAGCATGCCCTGATGGATCCATTAAATTTGGTTGTCCATCGGTGCGTGCTGCTGGCCATTGCCACGTGTCCAGTCCCTCGTTATTTTAGGACTGGGGCGTGACATGGTTTTTGTGGTGGCCCATGCAGGTCTACGACTAATTTGTTCGGTTTCAACTCAGGGACCTAACAGGCCTGCAATAAAGATATGATAAGTTTTAGGATCTCATCCACTTGCTTGAAAACGTTCTTGGTATCCATATCGACTTCGAATTAATTCCTTGACTTGCATCCTGCCTTGATTCCTGTGCGCCTCTTATTGTTTATTTTGGTTGCAGGGTTATGGATTCACGAGCAAACGACGAGACTCCCATAAAATTACCGCGGGATGCTGTGATAACCAACGAAGTTGAAGTAACACTAGTGGATGGAGGACAATCAGCTCAGCAACATGCCTCGAGAGTCCAGCACGATGATATTCCACCAACGACGCCATTTACTCCATCAATGCCCGTAATTCCACCAGGGCAGGCCATGGACGGACAGCAGATGGTTCAAATGGTCTGTGCAATAATGCAAGCACAACAAGAGGCTTTCAGTCGCAGCCTAGTAACCGCACTAGAGCAGGCAAATCTACCAGCACGAAGGCCAACGACGGGCTCTATTTCTGATTTTCGCCAGCTGAAGCCTCGTACCTTTTCAGGCAAAGAAGAGCCCACAGAAGTTCATGAATGGCTTACCAACATTCAACATCAACTAGAAGCAGCTGAACTTCCAAAGGAACGTTGGATGACTGCCGTCAGAATGCAATTGACGGACAATGCACATCACTGGTGGCTATCTGAGGAAGCACGACTCGGACCAGACCGAGTCACTTGGGAAGAGTTCTCTAGACTCTTTCAGGAGATGTACATTCCAGCTATCGCTCGATCAGAACTTCGGGACAAGTTCAATCACCTTACTCAGGATACTAAGACGGTGGAAGAGTACAACGCTGAGTTCATTCGTCTAAGTCGCTTCGCTCCAACATTGATCCCGACAGAAGAAGAGAAGGCTGAGAAATTCTTCGACGGACTAAACATTGAGCTACAGAAACTAATTGGATCCGTTGTACCTACTTCGTACTCGGACGTTCTTGCTGCAGCGCGACGCATTGAGCGCGTCATCAGGAGAGAGACTAGTCTGAAACGGACTTCCACTTCAGTACTACAAGAAGAAGTTGCAAAAAGGCCTCACGTACACCAGCCACCAGAAGCATCTCCACAGACAATACCTGTTTGTCCATATTGTCGCAAGCGAGGCCATACTGAAGACGAGTGCAGACGAAAGAAGGGATTATGCATAGTTTGCGGATCCAGTCAGCATTTATTAAAGGAATGCCCTGAGCGTCGAGACAGAGCACCAAAGGGTAACCAGCAAGCGAGGCCAGCCTCTCCAGCATTGGAAGCACCGCAAACGGAAGTTCAAGAAGTCCTACCACCAGCTCCAGCAGGGTATCAGCCGAGGCCACCCTTGATACCCCAGGAACTACTCTTCCAACAGGCTCAACAGCAGAAGAATCGACTGCAAGGATGCGAGCAAGCCCTGACGATGACAGTGGAGAACGCGCAGACTCGTGGAGTAGCCAATGCGCGTAAGTGATTCATAGTTATCCGTTTCTAGTCTTGTTGTAGTCCGTGCCCGTTGGTTCGTGACCTCAGCCCCAACCTAGTAATTTGCAACTTGTGTCACTACCACCTTTCCATATGAGGGCATTTGTGTAATTTAACTATTTAAATAATTATGTATTTAATTAATTGCTGAGTGTTGTAACTAATTATATTATTATTAGTGATATTTGATTTTAGGTCAAACCCTAGAACTCATTAGGACAGTCCCTAGTGAGTCAACCCTATTTTGTAAACCCTATTCTAGCATAACCCTAGAATTTTAAATTTAAGATGGGACTTCAAAACCCTAGACTGACTTAACCTGAGTCTATTAGGTTCTACATGAGAGGGCCAGGGGGGTTTAACCTAAAAACTAGGCATAGAAACCCTAAACCTAGGTTTAATATAAAAGGAAGCTTCTCACAAAGTTATTCTTCACGTAGAGAGAAAGGAAACCCTAGCCTCCACAAGAGAAACCATCTCCCCACTCCAAAAATTCGAAACCCTAACCCTAGGTTCCATTTTCTTCTCCTCCAAAGCGAGGAAAGCAAGGAACGTGGGTCAGGAAGCCTTGGGGAAGAAGATCCTCGTTGAAGAAACCATCCCTGCAGGTAAAACCCTATTTCTATTCGTTTTAATTCTGTTTTCAGATGATCATGGTCATTAGGAACTCACCCTAAGGTGTAGAGTTTGATTTTTAGGGTTTTGTTTAGGATTAAGTACCCCAACAATTGTTTCCCCAATTATTAAGAACCCTAACCCTAGATTTTGGTATGTAGACTGATTTTCATCTCATCTGTGTAAGTTGAACCCGAGTTTTAGGGTTTTTGGTTAGAGGGATTCATGGGTTGTATGTAAATTCGTGTTCTGCATGCTTGGTGTTTGTAGAAATGCCAAAAGGGTTGAACACCTATCTAATCTCCTCTAATATAATCTAATTTGATGAATGATGTATATATATATATATTTATACATATGTTTATAGATTGGATGTGTGTTCTATCTCTATCTATGTTGTAGATGTGTGTGGGTGTTTAGAAGAGGGGATTTCTGTGAATGATTCACTGTACAGTCAGGTTCTAGAATTTCTGTGTGTTTTGGGTTTCATTGTGTACTCGGGTTTGAGGGGAACTGTGCTGTGTGTTTAGGGTTCATGTGTGTCAAGTTGCACACATGTGCAGTGGGTGATCGGGATATCTGTTTTTGGCTGTGAAGTTATGAGAGGATTACACCTGGGTATGCAAATGTGTGTCCCGGGTTCAATAGAGGATTATATGTGTTTATGTATTAGTGTATAGGGGAGTGAATGAACCAAGGTGTGGATGTGTAGCTGTATGTATCTATGAAATGCAGTGTGTGTAAGGTTTATGTTCAGCAATTGAACTGTGAACTATGCGTTTTGTATCAGTTGGGCTTAAGGTCGAGTATCCATATCTGGGTGCTATTGTGCAGTATGTAGTGTATCATAAATTCTATGTTGAGGGTGTTTAACAGTGTGGGTATCAGTTACATCTCAGAAATCTGTGAGTATAGGACAGTGGGCTGTGTATCAGTTTAGTTTGTGTGTTCCTCTAACTATGTATAATTTAGTATCATAATACCTGTGTGTAGGTGATAACTTGAGGTGTAGTTAACTGTGTGTACCTGTATTGTGCAAACTGTGTGAAAGGTTAACTGTTTATGGGTGTATACTAGTGTCAGTGCCCAGGTTATTTCAATCTCAATATAACCTGTGTGAATTAGGTGTGCTATATCAGGATTTAGCTTCTGCACAGTGTCAGTGTGTGCAGATTTGCTGTGCTGTGCTGTGTGCACATGTGTGTGTGTGTACTGTGTCAGTTCAGTTATTTGTGTCTGTGTATCAGATTGGGGAAGAGAGTGTGTAGGTGAGGATTTCAGTAGGTGTGTATCAGATAAGGGGACTGTGAGCATAGTGTCTAGGCAAGTTGCCTGTGTATGTGAATTTAGTGTTGATGTGTGTATGTGTGTATCCTAGAGCTACCTGAGTATTGAACTGTGCCTCAGAGAACCTGTGAGTGAACTGAGAATGTATGAGGACTGTGCAAATGTATCAGTATTTCAGAAAGGGGAACATCAGTATGGGTATTTCAGCCTGTGTGTGAATCAGTAGGGTGTAGGTGTGCAGGGTGCAGATTTTAGAATGTGTGTGAGAAATAGGTAGTGTGTATAAGTGTGTCTGTGCATAATGTGCACTTTGTGTTAGATACTTGGGTATGTGACTGTAGGTTCCCTGTGTGAGTTCAGTACTTTAGAACTGTGTAGTGAGTTCTGTGTGAGCAGTAAGAGCAAACTGTGTGCAGATTTGGATTGGGTAGATAGGTATGTGAGCAGAAAATTCATTAGGTGCAGTCAGTTGGTATCAGTTAAGGAGTTGGGGGTTGTGTTAAGGCTCTTGTATCAGAGCAGTATGAGTTTTGAGTGTCAGTGTATTAGGAATTAGTTATGTGTATTAGTGAGGATAATAGGTGTGTGTGTTTTAGCATGTTAGGTAATGTGATACTAGTAGTTAAGTTATTGATTATATGTATACCTAACTATATATATTGTATAATACTTAGTATCCTTAATATCTAAGGAGATCTAGAATCTAGGTATTGACCAATACTAAGATACGGACTAAGATATTGTGGTACAGGGTGAGATATTCACTATGGGTCAAGATATTTTAGGTAGTAGGTTATATATGGGTGATATAAGCTTGAACTTACTAGTATGGACTTAGAAACTTAGGTATAACCTAGTTTTGTCTAGTATTGACTAGTTTGACCACAAAAGTCAACTTTAAGGGTGATATAGACCTTGGTAAGACCTAGAAGCCTCGCATTTAATTAATTAAGCATGCTAATTCCTTTAAATTCAGTATCTGACATTTATATTCCGTAAATAGGTCATTGTGATCCCACCTTGGGCATCGATCCTCACATTTTGCTCAGGACCACAGGCGAGTACATTCTCTGACAGTTTTCATGATTGATTACTTCTATAAATTGTAGTGTATTATATACTTGATTCCGACACTATGGATACACGGGTTAGCACCCTAGATCCCCATCATGAGGAGTCGTGATTGGAATCCATCGTGCTAGCTGGGGGATGGGGAACTATTAGTAGATTGTGTGATCATATCCAAACATTATATGTACCATAGCTCACCCCACTTCTCACGTCGGGTGCAGCCTGACCACTTATATGCTCCATAGCTGTTATATATGATTAGCCTGACCATTATATGCACCATAGCTAACCATGCGGTTAGCCTGACCTAAAAGAATCATAGCTAATCATATATAACCAGCCTGATCCAGTCCCAAGCCGATCACATAATAAACTAATATTTCAAACACTTAGCTAGATGTTTATTTTATTCTGATTCACTTGTTCTAGCATTCACTATTTATTGCTCATTGCTAGATGCTCTATTGTCTATTTCATTTCTCCAGTACTTCTCATTTTCAGCATTTATTTCCATCTTGTATCTCTTACACTGTTTATAGATTTTTGTCAATTTAAATGAAACTGCTGTTAGTGCTTGTGCTTCGCTCCAATCCTGACTGGATAACAACATTTTCAGAGGACCTGGAGGACTTTTGCCCTACTCATTACGGCCCAGGAATAGAGGGAGATTTCACCCCAGAAATCCCAGAGGAGGTGCCTATCCTAGAGGAGAACTTACCAGCCTGTCCTTAGATTATTTTTTTTCAGCATTATTGTTTTAGACTGAGACTGAGATGTATTTATTTTTATTTGTGACTTTGTGAGGTCATTTAGACCCCGGATTGAGTGGGACTTATTGTGGTTGGTTTTTTATTTAGAACTCTTTTCAATTCTCATCGTGCCATTATGTTATAGTTGTGATTGAGTATAATATAGCATTGGGGTTTATTTATCATTGTCCTCCGTACGGAGTTGAGATTATTGACAGGATATTATGTTTAGACCTAGACAGCGTTCTACCGCCGATGCTGCGGCGTAGGCTGGACGTACCCACGACTCATGCCCAAATTCCGGGAGCGGGTCGTGACAACTTGTAATCATAACCTGGTTTTCATAATAGTTATAGTTTTAACTAGATTTTCCTGGAAAGTGTATAACTTTCAATTTGTTAGGGAAACGATATTTCTCTAAATATCTTGTGATGTGTTTTCAAACGATGCTTGCGACCGCGTCATCTCTGTTGACCGGTTATTCTTTGATTGCGAGAACGCAATCCTCTTAAGGGGGGTAGATTGTAAACCCACTGATTTTTCAAAATTTTAAATATGGATTTTTCACAATTTTCTGGAATTTTCTGGGAATTTTTTGTAATTTAAAAACAGAGTTTTAATTTTTAAATGATTTTTAATTGATGTTAAACAATATTAAAATATTATGAAAATAATATTTTTGGATGTAAAATGAAAAACTGGACTTAGGGCAATTTTTCTGAAATTTATCGGACCCCGGATCTATTTTTAAAACACCTAAAACTATTTATTTAATTATTTATTTATTTATTTATTTATTAAATATTTTATTATTATTATTATTATTATTATTATTATAATAAACCCTAAGCCCACCCGAGCCCGGCCCGGCCCATTGGGCCAAACCGGGCCCATCCCCGCCCGGCCCAGACCCTGCCTAGCGGGTCGGGTCGGATCCGCCCGCCCGAACCCGACCCGACCCGGCCCTCTCCCTCTCTCCCACGACTCCCTCCCCTCCCCGCGTCGTGCGCCGCCCCGCCCGGCGCGCCGTCCGCCTCGGCCGCCCCACGACCACCGCCATCTCCGCCATCTCCGCCACCTCTCCGCCCCTCTCGGCCTCCCCAACCGCCGCCACCACCTATAAGAACCCCCCCGTTCCCCCTCTCGGCCTCACCCACCACCGTCAGCCCTCCGCCGTCGCTGCCACCCTCCGCAGCGCCGCTGCCCGCCTCGCCTCCGGCAGCCCCTCGCAGCGCCGCCGCCACCGTCGACGCCCCACGCCGCTACGCCCACCGCCGCCCTCCGCCGGAACTCAGCCAGCACAGTAAACCCTAAGCCCCAATTCCCCTGTGTCCGACACAGGACACGTGTCCTGTGTCGTGTCGGACACAATTTGACCCCGGTTTTCGGGTCCCCTTCAGGTACGCGTAACTTTTTGCTCGTAGCTCTGTTTTCGATTCCGCAAATTGCGTTGCGAAGCCTGTATGACCCTCTCGGTGTCCGGACAAACCGTTCGGGGCATCGCGTCCT
Source organism: Iris macrosiphon (assembly GCA_036927795.1). Taxonomy (NCBI): domain Eukaryota; kingdom Viridiplantae; phylum Streptophyta; class Magnoliopsida; order Asparagales; family Iridaceae; genus Iris; species Iris macrosiphon. The sequence continues at coordinate 15,991,814 of JAYESA010000012.1, forward strand.
GTGGTGATCGCACACCGCGATCCAAAAACAGGAAAAACCAGACCCTGTTTCACCCCGGAACTGAGTATGCCCCGCCAAACGGGACGACTTGGTCGCGCGCGGTCTTCACAGATACGTGCGTCTCGTCGATACGGATGTGTGGGATTTCGTGGAAGCTGATTCGGGTGTGCGTGCACACCGGAATCAACGCGTATCGCGGACATCGCCCCGTATCCGTACTTTCTGGAATGTGCCCTAACTTTGTGTACACACGTCGGATCGAGACGAAACTTGCGCCATCGGACTCGTAGCGATACGCTGGTCCTGTGGGTCAAGTTTGGTTCGATTATGAGAACGTTGACGAAATCCCGTGTCGTGGGCCCCATAGGCCCCGCTCGACGGGCAATTTTGTGATCGGCTCATCGGAATTCAATTCTGAAAGTTCCGTTGGGTTCGTATCAGCGTTTCTGACCTGTGGACACAAAGTTTGGTGAATTTGGAGACCTTTGACCCGGACACGTTTTTCGGTGCAAAGCGGGCCCACATGTGGACCCCGTTTTGACCCGAAACTGTCGTTTCTGCCCTTATCTCCAAATTGGACCCAAGGACAGGCATTTCTAGCTGATTGATATTTTCTGGATCTGATGGTGATGTTTGTTTCAGCAACCGGAGTACCGCCTGCAATTCTCGCCGAAGTCAGAACTGCAAACATAGCCGGAACCACAGGCAAGTGTACCTTGCCAAACTCTGCAGCTTGCTACTATTTTCCTTGACTTGTTTATACATCAGTGGGTAAGTAAAGCTTGCCAAATTGTAGTAATTCTTGTTATAGAACTTGCCTGAATTCTTGTTTAAATACATATAAACTTGTTTCAACTGTTAAAACCTAGGACCGAGTGGCGTACTTAGCGACCGATTACCAGTCGGGTGCCAACTCCGTACGCGGAGTTGTGTAACGTCACATAGAGATGGATATCGAGACCCGATAATTCTCGTACTTGTCTTATCAAGTACTCCAGAACCCAGGACACTTGACACTATTCATGAGACAGAGTCTTCCTGAGACATTCATGGTGATTCTGTATAGGATACAGGACTTGACAGAGATATTTTATAGACATTATGACTTGTTGCATTAGCTATAATCCCGCTGACATGGACATGAGACGTTATGGTCATGATATGCGTGATTACATTGGCTGGGGAGAGACACACAAGCTACAGGTTGATATTATATTATGCCGGCGTCTTAAGTCTCACTACGAGCTGGACAACTACATGATATCACTGCTACCGGCTCCCCGACACAGAGCTTGTAGTAGTTTCAGCCTGAGTTCTTGTACTGCTCTCATGTTGCATATCACATAGCTGGTTATCTAGTATACCCTATTGCTTATTTATTGCTGCACTGCATCTATTTTGGCTTGTATTTTCTGTACCTTGCTGTCCCCTGAGGACCTGGATCCGGATTATGTCCCCAGGTATAGCCGAAGAGATCCATCCAGAGATATACCGTACAGGAGCACTCCCAGGAGCTGTACCAGGACCGGAAGACGAGCTCGCACCAGAGGACTTCTCCTGAGCATTGGCCGTATGTAGTCAGTTATTTCTATTTTTAGTTGTTTATTTCCTGTCTATTTGCATTGTTGTACCAGACATATTCTCGGATTGTTTCCCGAGATATTTATTGAGATCAGCTTATTTTATTTGCATTACCCTGTCTTTATCTGTGATTTTCTGTTGTGGATGAGATTAGATTAGTCTGTGACCTGTAACAATTGCTCTATTTTCTGCTAGACTACAGCTTAAGCATGCCCTGATGGATCCATTAAATTGGGTTGTCCATCGGTGCGTGCTGCTGGCCATTGCCACGTGTCCAGTCCCTCGTTATTTTAGGACTGGGGCGTGACAGATTTCCTCCCAATTTTTGTAAAATCAACTTCCAAAATCAAGAAAATCTGTTCTCAAAACTTCAAAAAATTTCGATACGAGGTGCATCCCGCCAAACGAGGCGACTTCGTCGCGTGGTGATTACACCGAAAGGCGCGTATCGTCAACACGAACGTGTGAGATTTCACGAAACTTGATTTGGATGTGCGTGCACACCGGAATCAACGCGTATCCGTCGAAAAATACCGTATCGACCTGTTCCGACACTTGTCATAACTTCGTGTGTGCTTATCGTTTCGCAACGAAACTTGCCATCGGATTCGCAGCGTTACGCTGGTCTTGTGGCCCAAGTTTGGTTTGATTATGAGAACGTTGACGAAACACCGTTTAGAGGACAAAAAAATACTAGTAAAACAAACCAAAACCAACCAAACAAAACCAATCAAACCAAACCAACCAACCCAACCGCGGGCCCCACAGGACCAATTTCCGCCAACACCGTTGGCCGAAATTGTGTGGTCCATATTATTATTATTATTATTTTTTGCCTACGTGTTCGGTTTGTTGTGTTTTCGCCAACTGAGTTGGCTGACTCTGTCGTTATTTTTAATTTTAATAAACTTGTTTCGTTTGTATTAATTTAATATAATTTAATTTCACTACAGTAAAATTTCTGTTAAAAATAAGCATATATTTTCAAAACAAAAAATTACTATTTCTACTGTTTTGAACCACGCCCACAATTGAACGGTTGGACCGGATAAAAATCAGCGGACAAATCTAAGGGGTAGAGTAGTAATTATTTGTATGACTGACAGCGGGAGACAGCCTGTCAGCCCCATTGTCCCCTTCATCTTTCGTTTTCCTTCCCACCACCGCCACCTCCCTTCTCTCTCTACTTTCTCTCTCCTCTTTACTGTCTCTCTCTCCTCTATTTTTCCTTGGAGATCTTTTCTGCTCCTTCGAGATCCACTAGGTTCGACTCTGCGTCTCCCGCTCTCTCGATCGAGCTCTGAATCGCCGGTTTCCAACTCCATTGCTCGAAATTAGGGTTTCGGGTGGAGCAAGAGGGAGTTGTGATCTCTCTTTGAGGCTTGAGGTGATTTTTACTTTTTATTTCTGATTGTTTAGTTTAATGTCATGTTGACACTTTTTTTTTGCAATTTGTTTTGTGAATTTTTTATTTGAATAGAGATGATGTTGAAGATCCTGTGGATTTGTAGGGTGGGGTGGGGGGGGGGTGGGGGGAGTAGTTTTAGATTGAGTAAAGTTCTTTTTTTTTATGGTTAATATCTCGTGAATTGATTTGAAATTGGTTAGATGACCATTATATTGGCGAATACCACATGATCAAGAAAAGAGTACCAAAACCATGAAAGCCCGTCGCTAAGAAAAAGGTTGAACCATAAATACTATCCGAAATTGCCAAGGTGGCGTAGAATATTTGTAGTTTAATTTCACGTTGACACTTTTTTTGTGTCAAGTAGAGTTTTTTCTTTTTCTTTTTCAACATAAATAGTCATTACTGATGATCCTTATGGGAAAAAAATATTTTTTTTACATGATTATTGTTGACTTTTGTGACTTGATCAGCAATTAGAGTATTTAAGGGTGGGAATTACAATGTAGCTAGGAGTCGTATAATTTTTTTGGGAATTACATAGAAAGATCAAATATTTGGCCCGCTCTGTGCTGCAATGATTGAGTAATTTGTAGTTTTATTGAGGGAATTTGCAGCTTAATGCTTTATTCTTGTTACCAGAAGTAGGAATCACGGCTTTCGCCGAATAAATTAGGATAATTTGCAAAATCAGTGTCAATTTTGTCACGATCTGGGCACGTATCTGAACATTATAAAAACACCATGGCACGTCGAAATCAGTGTCATATTGTGTTGCTGGGTGTGTGATGTGTTGGTGTTTTTGCCTTTGGATTATGAAAGATAAGTCCCACATTGGCTACACTACCAAGTGGGTATCTCAATATAATGTTTTGCTTGTGTTGAGGTGTGCATATGGGGTGTGGTGAGGCACATGGGTGCCATGTGGGGGTGTTTTATTAGGATGAAAAATGATTAACTCCTTCATGGAAGCTTTTAAGCTTTTTGTCATGCTCTTGGAATTTATTCCATAGGAGCTATCGCGACTCGGACTCGGACTTGGACTCGGGCGCAAAGTGGCGATTTGTTGGCGCACTTAGTACATCAGCATCAGCGCATGGCGCTTATGCTGATTAGTTGCGCTCATGCGTTCGTTTTATGTGCGAGTTGCATGCGCTGTACGTCAGCATTGGCGTATGGCGCTTGTGCGCATTAGTTGCGCTCGTGCGCTCGTTTTATGCGCGAGTTGTATGCGCGGGTGCTTGAGCAGGGTGCTGAGCGGAGCGGGCGATGCGCGGCTATGCGTTGTTGCACTGCTGCGCGCATACGCGCTGGACCGATGCGCCGCTGCTGTGCTGATGCACTGCTGAAGAAGCGAGTCGGTTATGGAAATATTGTGTCTTTAATTCAGATCCGATTTTGTGAGATTTGAATTAATTTCGTTCTTATCTCTTTGTAACCGACTATGTGGTCAGGTTCCTCTATAAATACTCTTCTTCGTTGCTCTTTTAAAGATGATTCATAAACTCCCCTTCGTTACAAGGTGAGCCTAACAAAGTTGCTATGATTGCGCATGTTGTGACGACTGGTGTCGACACAGACTAGTAGGTGGACACTGGCGCATCATGTTATGTTTGCTCTAAGAGGGAGTTGTTCACCACATACAAGCCTACGTCTGAGAAGGTTATGGTGGTGAACCAGGCACAAGCTGAAGTACTTGGGACCGGAACGGTGATGCTGAACCTGACTTCGAGGAAGTCGCTGACGCTTCAGGATGTGAAGCATGTACCGATGATTGCCAAGAACCTGGTCTCGGGAAGTCTGCTCTGCAACGCAGGCTTGAGGATGGACATCAATGCTGGACAGATGGTGATGTCCTACAAAGGAACATACTTCGGATAAGCATTTTGTACCGAAGGGATGTTTAAACTTCAATTTGTAACTCCGCATGAAATTATAAATGTAGTCCCTTCTACTGGTTATTCTCTTGAGTTATGACATAATAGACTAGGACATGTTCATTGTAAAAGAATAAACAAAATGTCTAGTCTAGGACTTATCTCCAAATGTGGGGGTAACAAGGTAGAAAAGTGTGAGGTCTGTGCGCAGACAAAGATCACAAGAAAATCGTTCAAGCTGGTTAGCCGAAGCACAGATCTTTTGGAGTTGGTGCACTCAGATATCTGTGACTTCAAACAGTTCTCCACAAAGGTCAAGATGAAGTATTTCATTACCTTCATCGACGACTACTCGAAGTATGCGTTCGTCTATCTGCTCAAGTCAAAGGACAAAGCATTCGAGAAGTTCAAGGAGTTCAGGGCTGAGGCTGAACGTCAAACATGACAACAACTCAAGAGACTCAAAAGCGATCGAGGCGGAGAGTATAGGTCCATTGAATTCGTATCGTTCTGCAAAGAACATGAAATTGTTAATGTGATAACTGCTTCGTATTCTCCTCAATCAAATGGAGTAGCAGAAAGGAAGAACATGACGTTGACGGAGATGATGAACTCAATGCTGTTGACTGCGGGTCTTCCGAACTGTTTCTGGGGAGAAGCTGCGTTGACAGCAACGTTCATCTTGAACAAAGTACCGTACGCAACTTCCGATGTCACTCCTCATGAACTCTGGTTCAAAGTCATGCCCAACTTGAATGTCATTCGAGTGTGGGGGTGTCTGGCATATGTGAAGCTCCCGGACTTGAAGATACAGAAGCTGGGTACGAGGACTACGAAGCCCACCTTCCTGGGTTATGCTGAGAAGAGTGATGCTCGGAGGTTTCTTGATATATAATTAAATTATATTATAGAATCCACCGACGCAAAATTCTTTAAAGATAAATTTGCAAGGCACAAGAACATTGTTGTCGCAGATATTCCAGAGAATAGCGTGGGTGCACAGGAGGCTAAAACTTTCAATGAAAATGTAGTCCAGAACTCGCCGAACCGGTGTCTAAGCGAGTGAGGAGATCGAAAGACTTCGGAGAATATTTCGTCACCTATCACGTGGAAGTAGATCCGCTTACCTATGATGAGGTGATGAAGACCAGAGACGCTGCCTTCTGGTAGGAGGCTATCATTGATAGATATGACTTAATAATCTCCAACAACACTTGGGTGTTGGTCGATCTACCTGAAGGAGCTAAACCAATCCGATGCAAGTGGATCTTCAAGAAGAAGATGAAGGCCGATGGAACTGTTGACAAGTTCAAGGAAATGTTGGTTGCCAAGGGGTTTACTCAGAAGCAGGGGATCGACTACTTCGACACATATGTTCTAGTAGCGCGGATGACGACCATTAGGATGTTGATTGCTCTTAGTGCAATTCACAAGCTAGTTATTCATCAGATGGATTTTAAAACAGCATTCCTGAATGGAGAGTTGACCGAAGAAATTTACATGCAACAGCCAGAAGGATTTATCGTCAAAGGCCTTGAAAACAAAGTCTGCAAGTTGGTGAAATCTTTATACGGTCTGAAGCAAGCTCCCAAATTGTGGCATGAGAAGTTTGATAAAGTCATAAGATCAAACGGCTACAGGGTCAGCGAGACGGACATGTGTGTTTATACAGAGTTCGCTGACGGAGAGGAGTCATCGTTTGTCCATACGTGGACGACATGCTGTTCCTATGCACGGATCTAGCACGAGTCACTAAGACAAAGAAGTTACTCTCATCCAAGTTCAATATGAAAGACTTGGGGGAAGCTGATATTATCCTCGGGATAAAGATCATCCGGACGGAAACTGGAGTGGTGTTGTCACAGTCTCATTATATTGAGAAGATGCTCACACGCTATGGATATCAGGATCTTCCAGGGATTGATACTCCGTACAGGTGTGACAAGAAACTAAAGCCAAATCCTAGGAAAAGTATCAGCAGCTGGAGTATTCAAGCGTCATCGGAAGTTTGATGTATACAACAACTGCCACAAGACCTGACATAGCTTTCACTGTGGGGATGCTGAGTCGATTCACTAGCAACCCAGGTATGGAGCACTGGAAGGCTGTGAAGAGAGTGATGAGATATCTCAGGAGGACTCAGAAGTATGCACTGCATTATAGCGGGTATCCGACAGTAGTGGAAGGCTTCAGTGATACAAGATGGTGTTCAGAAGTAGAGAGCGAAAGGTCCACAGGATGATACGTCTTCTCCATGGGTGGAGCTGCTATATCGTGGAAGTCGAAGAAGCAGACAATGCTCTCTCATTCTTCGATGGAATCTGAGTTCTATGCATTGGTGGCTACAACAGATGAAGCAGAACGGCTTCAGGAGCTCATGTATGATCTTTCAGTGGTTGGTGTGCAGATTCCGGCAATACCGGTATACTGGGACAACCAGGCGACTGCAGCGGTGGCATCAATTGACCTCTTCAATGGTAAGAAGAGGGCTGTGCGGCTAAGGCACAGGGCAGTGAATGATGTTATCAAGACTGAAGTCATTGCTGTGATTGATGTTCGGAGTCAGGAGAACATGGCGGATCCATTCACCAAAGGTCTCAAGCGCCAGCTGGTCGAGGGGACAACAATCAAAATGAGCTTGAAGACATTTTGATATTGTGTCTTTGTAATTCTACCATAAAGTTTTATGCTATTAGTTCAAAGAAAAATTTACTAGGCATCTAGCTTTTGGTTCAAAGAAGAATCATTGACTGAGAGAATATCAGGTACAGTGGATAGTCCTCATGGACATGTGGGATACGTACCCGGAACCACTGTGGTCTACTACTTGTTCTTGAATAGAACATTTTCTGTGGGAGGATGGCTTTGACGCCTTAATGAGTTCTCGGGTAGAGTGAATGTCCGGTGTGCTTTGCAAGAAGCACGGTAGCGCAGTACTACAAAGGAGCATAAGGTCTCCATGCTACAGTGGGTGACAACACCATGAGGTTCCTCGATAGGGTACTGCCTCGGCTTCGCAAGCCATGTCACAGCGACGTAGCACCGCATATAGGCATGTAGCCTAATGTTGTAGAATGAAGAGTGGTAGGCAGCACTACAAAGATGTCGGTTACCTCATGTTACAGTGGTGTGACACCACAGAGGTAAAAGATGTAAATTCTTGGCTTTAGGCCATGTTACAGCGGTGTAACACCGCAAGGAAACGCAAGGCTTCATGTTGGGTAGTATGACACTACAAAGAGGCTGAGATCTCATGCTACAGTGGATGACACCACATGAGGGAGTGAACTTCGGCTTTAGGCCATGTCATAGCGGCGTAACACCGCAAGGCTTCATGCCAAGGACTCTTTAAAAGAACTCACCTAGAGTGTATGGAAAGAGATACATGCCGTCTCTTGAGGAAAAACTTGTAGATGTCCAAAATACACACACCGAAATCAGGCGTGCACAAGGTCTTTAATGTACAACCGGAAGCACAACTGATGTCATTGTGTGAGTGAGAAGAATTGCAACTATGGTGCAAAATTCAAGGCTTAGTCCATTCTTGTATCATACTGTTATTTGATCCACGCGGGAAGATTCAATTCGAAGCGACATCTATCGTAATGCATGATGGGCAGTCACTGTGGGGAACATTCAACCCATATATTGAGATATGCGGGAGTTTGTTGGTGTTTTTGCCTTTGGATTATGAAAGATAGTTCCACATTGGCTACACCTCCAAATGTGTCTCAATATAATGCTTTGCTTGTGTTGATGTGTGCACTTGGGGAGTGGTGAGGCACATGAGTGCCGTGTGGGGGTGTTTTATTAGGATGAAAAATGATTAACTCCTTCATGGAAACTATTAAGCTTTTTGTTATGCTCTTGGAATTTATTCTATAAGAGCTAAGTCCCGAAGGGGCTTAGCGACTCGGACTCGGGCTCAAGGGCGCAAAGTGGTGCTTTGTTGGCACACTTTGCACTTAGCGAGTCGGTTATGGAAATATTGCGTCTTTATTTCAGATCCAATTTTGTGAGATTTGAATTAATTTTATCCTTATCTCTTTATAACCGACTATGTGGCCAGGTTCCTCTATAAATACTCTCATTCGTTCCTCTTTTAAAGATGATTCATAATTCGAGAGAAAGAGTTGAAGATAGGTTGCTGCGCCGACAAGAGGAGTCCAAGAGTTCTTGCGAGTCCAGGAGAGGTGGCGCGAGCGTTTCAGAAGTTTTTCGAGAACTTGCTGGATTCTGGGAGCAGATCGCGGATAGGGCGAATCTTGCTTTAAGCAACGATGGTTTTAATCACCCCAGCATGAGTTATTTTCTGATCTTTCTTCTTGTTCTCTTTGTTCTGTTTTATCTCATTGTAGCGTCTGCGAACGTAAAGAGAAGAACATTTTTATTTACTGCTTCATTTTCTTCGTAGTCAGTTTGTAACATGTTCTTGGAGCTGTGTTTCTTAGGAGTTGTGCATCATTTGAAGAAAAACTCTTTCGAGTTTCTAGTGAGCCATCTTCTCTATTGGTTTGGTGATTCGTTGGAATCGAGTTCCTCATAGGGCAACCTTGTTTGCCGGAAGCTCTATGTCTCGACAACAATTTGGATTCTAGTAGAGAGCATACTTTTTCGGGTTTCGCTTGTAGCTCTACTATTGGCCCGCGTTCTACTATCTTTGATATGCCTCGGAAATAACATGATGTCTCGTCTCGCTTTTGTGTCCATGCAACATAGTTGGTTATGTATTGATACTTATCTGAAGTAGTGAACAATTACATTATTTTGTTGAGGCTTTCCTTTGCTTGACACGTGCTGTTCAATTAGTACGAACACCTTTGTCATTTCAAAAACCTTCCCTCCCTATCAAAGTGGGGTTGCTATGTAGAATCGCTTGACACTAGTTGTGTTTGGTTGTAAACAAAGTGAAAGAAAAAATAAAGCAAAATAAGAGGCAATATGGAAAGAAAAGGAAAAGAAGATTAATAATAATCAAGTATTTGATAGCTAGGTAAACAACACCATTCTAGCCTGGTTTTAGCATGATCTACCAAGGTTGTTGATGGCCTAACCGAAAAAGGCAGTGCGTGAGAACCTGTTGAAGTTTGATTTTGAACAATGAATTTTCACTCTCAGTATATGATAGGAGACTAGGAAGCACACACTTCATAATTCTGGGTCATACCATGTCGGACATATATCAGACTGGTTTGCGGTATCGGAATTGGTATGATACCCTTCCTATGAGTATCGACAAGATCGACTGGATCAACAGTATCAGCGGTTTCAGATTGGAGTATCAAAATTTTTTGGTATCTAAAAACAAATAATTATTAATAAATTATTAAAATTTTAGAAAGAAATATTTTATATATTTAGGCATAATTTTATGTATTTCATGTGTTCTTTCTTAGTAATTTTGGAATTAAATAGTAGTCACCATTGCCGATTGGATTACCTGCGGTAGAATTTTTTTTTTCTTCTTCTTTTACATGCTTTTACAACTTTACTATGCTTTTACATCCTTGTTGATGGGTATATTTTGTTCAATTTTTTTTGCCGAATTGACTGAAAAAGAGACCCCCGATGCCGGTATCGGTCAGTATTGATATCGGTCGGTATCGGGTCGGGACATGTCAAACCATATCGATATTGACCGATCCTGCGAACTATGTATCAGACACAACCCCCATACACTCTGAAATGCACCAGGACACCAAAATAGGTGTCCTTTCTGGGCCCTTATCGTGTCATATTCATGTCCTTGAAACATAGGAGAAGAGGAGGAAATTTCCGGTGAAAAGTTTCTCTCTACTCGTTCTTCCCTGAATTTCCACTTATGACCAGATGATGGAAAACCGAATGTAATCTTTCCCATTCTTGTTCATCTCTTTGGAATCAAACATAGCTATTTAGGGCTCGATGGTAGAACACTCCAAATTTGGTATCAACTTTTACCTCATTATTCTTTATGGTTATGTAATAAATTTGAATACTAAGGCACAGAGAGGCATATTCTATCTTAAGTTAGGAGTTGTTCCTTATTTGTCATACACTGGCTCACATCATCGAGCTTTGTAACTCCCTATGCCATTAATATTACAGAATGTGTTTGCTGTCATTGTTAAATAGTTTCTAATATTACAGAATGTGTTTGCTGTCATTGTTATATAGTTTCTATCAAGTGAAGTAGCACCAGTTGTTCAACCTTTTCTTTTAGTTTCAGATTTTGTAATTTTTCATATTCTTTATGACCGAAAACTTATGTAATTGTTTAATGTTAATTGATCAGGCGAGCCATCCATTTTGAAATTGAAGTCTCTTAAAGCCAATTACTGTCTTCAAAGCTCAGTGTTTTACATGAGAATCGGTGAGGATTGGTTTTATGGATTTGCATATCATGAAAGGCCTCATATGATTATTTTTGGTCATTGTAGACTGATACATGATTTATCTTTTCGTGTCCTTCAGGTCACTTTGGTATATATACTAGCAGGGAGCATGCATGGTATTAGTACTTTCTGCGATGCACCTCACAAGACTTGCCACCAATGTGTTCGGTTGGGTGACAATTTCCCTCGTCTCGCTAATTGCTTTGGTGGGTCTTTTGTGCATCTATCGATCTGTTTATTTCCAATTTCGGATCCAAAGACGGGGTTCTCTCCAACTCGGTTTCTTTAATGGCCCCTGGATTATCCGTATTGCATTGATTTTAGTTTCAGTTTGGTGGGGTTTTTGGGAGATCGCAAGGCTAACATTTATCAATGACAAAAGGAGGCCATTCACCAATCCGAGATGGCAAATGGATATCTGCAAGTTGTATATCCTGTCAAATCTTGGTTTCGCTGAGCCGATTATGTTTCTGATACTTGCCTTCTTGCTGCAAGCCGCATTGCAGAGGAAGGAAGCAGGTACTCTTAGCCAACGATGGAACAAAAAGACGTTTGGATACACCATCCTTTGTTGCCTACCGATATTTATCTTGCAAGTTTGCCTGATTTTTTTCGGTCACGAGATTAAGATGGCAAAGTTCTTCACTAGGACCTCTTCTTCGATCAAAGGCAACAAGATCTGCACTTACCCTTTACTGAGCACTGTATCACTTTTTGCATTCAATGCTTTTCTAATCACTTACGTCTCATGCATTGGATCCCGGTTGTTGTCTTTGGTGATAAACAAGGGTCTTAGAAGAAGGGTTTATGCTCTGATATTCTCTGTCATCTTCTTCTTACCGCTGAGGGTTCTACTTCTCGCTCTTTCTGCTCTGCCCGAACCTGGTAATTTGCTGCACGAGGCCACAGTTTTCTTGGCTTTCCTCATGCTGCTATTCTCTTCCATGGTTGGCATTTGTATGCTTGTTTACTTCCCTGTGGCAGACTCTTTGGCCCTTGGAGACCTGGGACGCATTGAACTGGAAGGAGTGCCCTACGACGATTACTACAGCGATGGGGCTTCTCTCATTGCTAACCAGAGCTATCAAGGGGAGACAGGGAACACTTCCGAAGCATCTACGAAGCGGAGCTCCATATCCTTCCGAGTTTTGATCAAGGACGAGCCTAGAGCATTTGACGGCATTGTTTAGACCTAGATAGCAAATTTTTTACCTCCTTATGTTAAATCTTTTTGGTATGTTAACGATAGGGAAAGTTTTCTGGTAATGGTAGGTTTTATGTAAAGGTCACCATGTAGGAAAGGCTTGCTTATAATGGTAGGTGTGTTGATATGGTAGAGTTCTGTTATATGAGATGTGCTCCTCAAAGTCTTCTTTGTTACTGAACTTTTCTAGTTAGCTGTATATGAATTATACTTCTTACTGGATGAAGTGTGTCACCAATGAGAACATGGGTTGGTTGTGGTTGGTTTCTTGATCATGTTCTTTGAATTGGTCAGTCAAGTTGTGCTTGGTACGGTCAGAATCGGGACCATATCTCCTATTCCCGTTTTCAAGTTGTGTTTGAATTTTCGTGGACTTAATTTTTATCTCAATTTTTGTTCTGCCGATGACACGATTTTTTTTTTTTTACCCGTCTTCTGTTTCAACATTTTTTTTTGTATAATATAAACTTAAACAATTATTATCATTCAAAAAAAAAAAGTACAAGAAAAGTTAATAAAATCTAGTTTTTATAAAAAAATTACTACTAGATAGAGAAAATGATACAATACAATAAGAAAAGAGAACATAAATCCAGTGAGTTGCATATATTAGTACAAGTAATTGGGATCGAAAATAGGAGTATTATACCAATACCTGGCCCTGAATAAGATCAATTTTTTTTAATTCCAATTGTCGTTTTTAAATCTAGTTCTGAAATTTTTTTACATTAATAAAATGACCTATATTTTCATATATAAACAAAAGTTCTCCAAAAGTTTCATTTCTGATGTTGAAGTCTGTTTGATTTTGTGAATGGATCTTCAGCTGATTCACTAAAGAATTTAGATGGTGTATTATTTGTACTTTCTTGTTACAAGTCTAGTTGGAATATTATTCACTTTAGAAAAAAGAAAAGGTCCAATTGCATATATATATGTTAAGTTCTTATATGTAATATTTTTTGTAATTATAGAAGAGAGAAACACAGATGGAAAAGCAAAAATATGGTAGGATATTAGTAGTTATAATTATATATTTTTAGTGAGAATATAAATAGAATAAAATAATAAAATCCTCAAAATCTATCAATTGAGATGTTTATACATAGATCCAAAATTATATTACAACTATTTTGAGAGATTTTTGAGCCCACCAAAATCAGCGCCTTAAATAGATTAGCAAACATGAATTTTAAAATACTTCATAAACATCTGGTTAAAAAATACCAAAAAAACTGATGAAAATACCGTTTCCAAGAATACATTTAATATTAAACCATGGTTGTATCTGATAGATTTAGTTAAGAGTTTGTTGGTGGATTTAGAGCATCTCAAACCCTATCGTCTTGTTATCTATTTTGATTCCTATGTGGCATGACGCATACGACAATTTATTTTCTACGTGGCAATATTCACAAAAGACAATGAGATAGAAAAGTGTTTTCCAGTGCAAAAATATTGAAAAAATAATATTTTTTTTTTCCAACTTCCAAGATAATTTTTCTTTTTCTTTTTCATTTTTTATAAATATTTTTATTCATAATTGATGATGAGGAGATAAATTCATTGTGAAGTGCATTGTCTAGAATAAGATAACCAATTTTACAATGTCTTTACCATGTCATGCTATGTTACCTTCATAATTTATTTCACGTTTGTATTGGAGAAGATTTTTTCAATAAAAACTTATATTCCTATGTGGCACTCACATAAGCGTTGGAGATGCTCTTAGCTAAGAGTAGTACGCTAGAGGAATATTAATGGAACAAATCAAATCTAGACAGTTAGGATTAATTAGTCATTTTTCTAAGAAATTTATTAGCTAAAGTCATTTTGGGTTCCGTATATAATTGATTAAAAAGTTTTTTGTATTTATTTCTCATTTACTATTCATAAATTTTTTTAATTAATTATTAGAATCTTTCTATTTTATACATTTAGAAAGTGTTATTTTTTACTTATTCTTTAAATTTTTTAATACTAGATGAAGGAAAATACTAATCTTTACTATTGTAATGTTGCTTGGAAACAAAAAAAAAGTCTTCTAAATCGTATGTTTATCTTTTATTATATAAAAAAAAATATAACTATCACGTATCTATAAAAAAATAATTTTTAAAAATAATTTTAACTATTTATGTATCCTTGTGTAGTCTCAATAATTATACTCAATATTTAAATTTAAACTAAGTAGTAGAAGGATAATACTAATTTTTACTATTATAATGTTACTTGGAAAAAAAAAAGAGTTTTCTAAATCGTATGTTTATCCTTCATTAGATAATAATAATAATAATAAAATATAACTATTACGTATCTATGAAAAATAATTTTTTAAATTAATTATAACTATTTATGTATCCTCGTGTAGTCTCAATAATTATACTCAATATTTAAATTTAAACTAAGTACTAGATATACATATTTAAAATTGTAAAAATAGATATTTAACAAATTTTAATTAAAATATATTTAAATTATATTTAAAATAATTTAAATTTAAATATGTATATTTTTAATATATTTTTTATGTGTAACGGTAAAATAAAAAATTGGGAAAAAACAGAGTTGTTATGAATAGTATGGCTCCAATGATATAGATCTTGACCCATCACATTTGATCCAACGGACACGGTAGCGCCAACTAATGGTCAGCTGGCGACCACGCGTCCCTTACGAGCACCTTCCAAACCGAAAGAAGCTCACGATTCTTCTCCATCCCTACTCCCCAAACTACACCCAACAAACCGACCATCTCCCGTGTAAAAGCATGGGCATTCTCGTAATCTCCTCCTCCCGTCTGTCCTAGCCTCCATCTCAAGAAATAAGCTTGGAGAAGAAGAAAAGGCGAGAGAAGAAATAGAGAAAGAGGGTGCAAACCCTAACGCTATTTTTATAGAGAGAACTTTTTTGAGGGTTTTCTTGGAGGAAGGAATTTTTAATGGCGTCGTTCAGCGAAGCTCCGCCGGGGAACGAGAAGGCCGGAGAGAAGATCTTCAAGACCAAGTGCGCGCAGTGCCACACCGTCGACAAAGGAGCCGGCCACAAGCAAGGTCCGGTTTGAATCTCCCTAAGAAACCCTAATTATTTTGCTTAGATCTCGTTGCTCTGTGCTTCCTGTTGATGAATCTGTTTTTTTTTCTTTCTGTTGATCTGTGATTGATCTCAACTGTAGCGTATGATTATTCTGATGTTGTTGTTGAATCTTTTGTTACTTTGTTTATATTTATTTCTTAATCTGTTTATTTTTCTATTTTGGAGATCTCAATCTTTCACTTGTTAGGGATTCTTGATGTATGTTCGTGAACATAGCAGGAACACGGACACGGACACGTCACCAGTTTTGGTGTGTCTTGATGCATTTGGAGTGTCCGTGTCTTTTTTTTTGGTTGATCTATGATTGATCTCAACTGTAGCGTATGACTATTGTGCTGTTGTTGTTGAATCTTTTGTTACTATGTTTATATTTATTTCTTGATCTGTTTATTTTTCTATTTCCGGAAATCTCAATCTTTCACTTGTTAGGGATTCTTGATGTATGATCGGCAACACAACACGGACACGGACACGTCGTCAGTTTTGGTGTGTCTTGATGTATTTTGGAGTGTGTGTAGTGTCTGATCCTTCCTGTTCGATACGGACAGATCTTTGAAGTATTGTGATTATTCTGCTAGGTTAGTTTAATTTTAGGCCTGAACTGAACTGTTTGGAAATAATCTCTCAATTTTCTCCTTTTAGTTAGTCATAAATTAATTCGAAATTTGGTTATAGGTGAGCAATGGCGAGACCTATTTGGTTATATGTTCTGAAGTTTATTTGTTTATTCATGTCTTGAATCTTAATTACTAGCTTCTAATTCTTTTTAAAGTATATTGCGACCATATTTGATGTTAAAATTTATATATCAAATTTCACATCTTGAAAGAAGTCCTTTATATTAACTATACGTCATTGGACGACCAGTTTAAGTTGGCTAACTCTAATGTCAGTGATCTAAATGCCTCTGGGCAAGAATGAAGGGTCACTGGAACTTCTCCCCCCGAACCATAGGTTCATCCATGCGCTCAATGTTTTTTTTTTTTTTTTAAGAAAATTGGGAGAGCGAAGGTAGATCTTGCAACCAACCAGAAAACCACGGTGTGGAGACTGTCATGTCCCGATTCCGTGGAATCGATAGTCGTCTCCCGGGCGTGATATTGTGCGTGCCTAAATTGCGCAACGCACAAGGTCATGGAAATTTTTTTTTGATATAACGAGCATATATTCAGAGTATGTAGATAATTGAACTCAATATTGAAAAAGGAAAAATTCTCTTTACTGAAAATGAACATCATTTACAAGCTTTTGAACAAGTACAAAATGTTGCCGTACGGACTTACAAAAGCGGACTCAAAATGAGATGGCCATCCGATACATTACATCCTTTTACTAAAACTTCAAAAGCTATAGACACCTTCGGACGAACCTATCGTCTTGTCACGAAGCTGCATAAGATATGTGCACGAGCTCCTGGAACTTCAAACACGCTTCAAAAGGGCACGAACAGAACGCGCCGGTAGGTGGATTGGATTGGGAAGTTGCTCTTAGCTTCTTGCAGGATAGTCTTGGCGCGAAGAACATATTGTAACGAGGGTCAGTATATCGAAATGCACTGGTGAAGACAAGCTAACCAAACTATACCAATCAACACGTTATTTATGTGAAGTATGCAAGTTATTATGTGGTCTTTCTATCTTGTCTTAGTTAAAGTTAGAAGCAAGCAATGGATATGAAAATTGATTGAAATAAACATGCCATCGTTCGGTGACTTTTATCTGCCCGTCTGAACCACCTGTACAACACTTACCATGACCTTCCCTGCCACGAAGACATAGTTAGCTTGTACTGTTTAAATATACGTGGGGGTCACTGACATGATGCTATAGTGGACGAGTTATGGTCTTGGGCGAGAATGGTGTGCAACGCTAGAAACTCGAGGTATCGCATGCCATTCCGTCCGCTCGAGAGACATGATGTTCCGTTATGATCGGATCGGTGCCAGTGTCCCAGCGATCGTCCGCAGGAACTATGAAACCTTGTGCACAAGTTCGTGACCATGCGACGTCTAATGCTAAGCTATCAAACGAAGCAGTTCAAGGCAACACAAGCACGAGACAAGTAACATGGCATGATCAGATTGGCATAATATACCTGTTCAGTTTATTGCATAGTAAAGTGTGTTCTATATATAGCACAATAACAAAAGAATATGTTCTAATTAGAATTGAAACACGATGAAAGAACATTCTAAGCAAACTAGAATGCAACAGTGTAAATCGTTCATAAGTTGATTGACAAGCATAAAGTAATCCAAGCATATTCCCTTTTATCTTGACATCTTTTAGTTATTATGGTATCGTTTGATCGGAGCAATCAAGAGAGCAAGATTATTTGGTGTGAAGACTTGAAGAAGGATCAACTAATCGAAGTATAGCCACTCACAAGTTTGTGGAGAGGAAAGGAAAGGAAAGAGGTTTTCAAGACTCCGCTCGCGCGACGTTTACTGCACGATCACCTGCATTGCCACAAACAGATGATCAATACCCCATTCCTCTTTTGCAAGCTCGAAACGAAAGCGTAGTTCAACAAACGAAAGCAATGAAATCCATCGAAGCTGTTCAAGGAAACACAAACTCG
This sequence comes from Iris macrosiphon, assembly GCA_036927795.1. Lineage (NCBI taxonomy): Eukaryota > Viridiplantae > Streptophyta > Magnoliopsida > Asparagales > Iridaceae > Iris > Iris macrosiphon. The sequence goes on from JAYESA010000012.1 coordinate 16,009,934, forward strand.
AAAACCAACCCGAAAGCACGAAAGTAACAACGCGATAGCAAAAACTAGGCAATAAAACTTGCAGCGGAGAGATCTCTCGACTTTGCCGCTAAGTCCGTCCTTGGGACACGGTCCACTGAATATGAGAATTGATTCCGAAGAAGCCAATCCATAATGAGGGAAGAATTTTGATTTAATCTATCCCGATCGAACGATACCGAAAGTATTTCTTAGCCGCGCTCCCGGAATGGGGAACAAGACGCTACATCCTAGCAAACTAATAGGAAGTTTCGTCTTGATACTTAGGAATAGAACCTACCACTATAAAACAATGAAGAATTTTTTTTCTTCATTTCAGACTCAAGCTCCCACGTCAACTCTTTGACCAAACGATTTCTCTAAACCACGCAAACGAGAGGAACCGAATGACTTCGAAACAACTCCTTTTGATCCAAGATCTGTACAGGTTGTTCGATATATGACAAGTCCGCATTCAAGTATAGTTGACCAAAATCTACCACATGAGGATCGTACATGTACTTCCTAAGTTGCGAAACGTGAAAGATATCGTGCACCTCTGATAATGATGGTGGCAGGGCAATCTGATATGTGACTGGGGCGACTCGCTTGAGTATTTCGAACGGGCCGACGAATCTCAGACTTAGCTTTCCTTTTGCTCCAAATCTGGTGACTCCTCGTATGGACGAGACTTTGAGAAATACATGATCGCCTTCTAAGAACTCAAGAGGTCGACGGTGTGCGTATGAGTAACTCTTTTGACGGCTTTGTGCTACCTTTAGTAGCTCGCGGATCAAACGGATCTTCTAGATGGTTTGCTCTACGAGTTTCGGGCCAAGAATTTGTCGTTCACCAACTTCATCCCAACAGATAGGGGATCTACACTTCCGTCCATACAACGCCTTATACGACGCCATTTGAATGCTGGATTGATAGCTATTAGTGTATGCAAATTCGGCTAACGGTAGATGCATGTCCCAACTTGACTTCAAGTCCAAGACGCAGAGCTGTAGCATGTCTTCGAGGATCTGGTTTATCCGCTCTGTCTGGCCTTCGGTCTGAGGATGGTAGGTGGAGCTGAACTTCAACTTCGTCCTCATTGCTGACTGAAAACTCCCAGAAGCGTGATAAGAATCGTCCATCTCACACAGTGGTGTCAAACAATCTTATCGAGGTAGATATGTGCCAGACGGTCGATACTCCAAGGTCGACGCTCCAAGGTCGACACTCCAAGCAACTTTGATAGGAAGAAAGTGAGCTGACTTGGTGAGTTGATCGACGATGACCCAGACGACATCATTTTTTCGTTGCGTTTTTGACAAACCAATAATAAAATTCATGATTGTGTTCCCATTTTCACTATGGTATAGCAAGGTTCTGCATCTCCCCATCCGACTTCTGATGTTCGGCATTTACTCGTTGACATGCTATGAATTGCGACACAAACAACGCCACGTCCCTTTTTATGCCTTGCCACTAAAACGTCGTGCAGAGGTCTCGATACAGCTTCGTGCTTCGTGCTTCCTGGGTGTGAAGTGTAACTCGCATAATGGGCTTCAGTGATTCTCTTTTCTAAGGTTTGCATCATTAGGAACACAATCTTTCCTTCACTCGCATCATCCCATCCTCTCTAACCGCAAAGTCGGTCTTTCTTGCTGAGATAAGCTTGCATATCTTCTCTAGGAATATGTCGTCCTTATGAGCGAACTTGACTTTCTCCAATAAGTCCGGTTTGAGGCGCAACTGAGCCGACTGCGTCCCTTTGTATCTGATTCAGAGTGTAATGTCCAAACTTTTCATATCCCTTTCCAACCTGTCGTCGATAGATAAGCTCCCTGTAAACACTCGACTCAGTGTATCAGCTACAACGTTGTCCTTGTTCGGCCCGGTGTATATTTGATCAACAAGTCAAAGTCGCTAAGGAGTTCGAGCTAACGTCGTTGCCGCAAATTCAGATCCTTTTGAGTATAGTGGTACTTAAGGCTTTTATGATCTGTGAAAATTTTACACGGTACGCTATAGAGGTTATGTCGCCATAACTTTAACGCGAACACTACCGTTGTCAGTTCTAGATTGTCTCGGATAGTTCTCGTGAGGCTTTAACTGCCTCGACACATAGGCTATCACCTTGTCCCTTTGCATAAGGACATCCCAAACCCTTGTCTGAAGCATCGCTATAAATCTGAAAACTATCGGGCCCGTCCGGGAGTATAAGAATCGGTGCTGAGACGAGATATTGCTTTAATTATACGAATGAAGCTTCACAGTCGTCTGACCACGCGAACGTTACTCCCTTCCGAATGAGATGAGTCATAGGCAAAGCGATCTTTGAAAAATCTTTGATGAATCTTCTGTAGTAGCCCTCTAGACCAAGAAAGTTTCGAATGCCGTTGGCTGACTCAGGTCGGTTGACTTAGGTCTCTTCTACTCCACGATGGCTTCGACCTTCTTTGGATCGACTGAGACGTCCTCCGCAGAAATAACGTGCCCGAGGAAAGATATAATATCCAACCAAAATTCACACTTACTCAGCTTCACGTACAACTGATTTTCTCGAAGAGTTTGAAGCACCATCTACTGGTGTCCTGCGTGTCCTTCTTTACTCTTCGAGTACACTAAGATATCGTTTATGAATACTATCACGAACTTATCAAGGAATGGTCGGAACATACGGTTCATCAAATCCATGAATGCGGCAGGAGCTTTCATCAGGCCGAACGACATGACATAAAACTCATAGTGGCCATAACGAGTGCGAAACGCGAACTTCGGCACGTACTCTGGCTTGATCTTCAATTAGTGGTAGCTAGAGCGAAGTTCTATCTTCGAAAACACCGATGCCCCTTGCAGTTGATCGAAGAGGTCGTTGGTCCTGGGCAGGGATTTTTGTTCCGGATGGTGACCTTATTAAGTTCTCGGTAGTCTATGCAGAGCCGCAACGTCCCATCCTTCTTCTTCACAAACAGCACATGCGTGCCCCAAGGAGACATGCTCTACGGATGTACCCATGGTCAAGTAGTTCCTGTAGTTGATAATTTAACTCCTTTAATTCGGCAGGGGCCATTCGGTACGAAGCTTTGAAAATCGGTCAGGTATTTGGGAAGGTATAGATGGCGAACTCGATTTCTCGGTCGGGTGGCATGCTAGATAGTTCGTTCGGAAACACATCAGAGAATTCCGCCACAACGGAAGAAGAATCGACGTTTGCACAATTCCGCTGCGTGTCTCGAACCGACGCTAAGTATCCCTCGCATCCAGAGTGTTGCATCCGTCAAGCTGACTTCGCAGAAATCACCATGCAGTTCTTCGACGCTTCTGTCGTTGAACCACTCGAGTAGCAGAATCCGGCCTCTCCAGGTAGACAGAAGACCCGTTTCTCCGCACATTCAATAGTAGCCGAGCAAGCGCCGAGCCAATCCATCCCCAAGATGTTGTAATTCCGAATATCTAGGACTAACACATCGAGTGACAGTTTTTTTCCTCCGATATATACATGACCGCTCCGACATACTGAACAAACATGTATTTTTGTGCCCGATGGAGTACTAACACTAAGGTCTAGATATAACAGTGTCATCACTAGCTTGTTTTTCACGAAAAAAATTTGTGGATATAAAACTATGCGTAACATCACAATCAAATTGCACGCGAGCATGTATGTTATTGAAAAATAATATACCTGACACAACGGTGTCCGAAGGAGGACTTCTTCCCGTGTTAAAGTGAAAACCCAGCCTGAGCTTGACGACGATCCTGTTGCGGCGCGACTCGATCGGCTTGAGGCGCCGGAGCAAGATTCTGTTGTTGAGGACGGCGATGAGAGGAATGCGGACAGTTACCCATCAGATGGTTTGGATCACCACAAACGAGGCATAACCCGTTCTTTCGGTGGACTGCGGAGAGAGATCTTCGATGTACGTCCCATCAATCGTGCGCGTTCAAAAGGATCTGTAGTTGGGCACACGCAACTCGCTTCTCCTCAAGTACCACAAAATTTAGTGATTTTCAAGCTCTGCTAGCCAATCTAAAGCCACGAACGAATCTTCAGTCCCTCGAAAAGACGTGTTGCAGACCTTCTTGATGTCGGTAAAGTCGAAGGTAGTCACATCCTTCTTCGTTGGAGTTTGAGGCGTTTCGACTTTAGGCGTGAGTCGCTCCACCGGTGCCGCTGTTGTTGTTGCGGAATGGTCGAATGGTTGGAGGCTAAGGTCTGAATGATCTGCTGTAGGGCATCTACCTGTTTCTGTCGGACTGTAAATCGGGCTTGAAGATTGCTTTCGAACTTGCTCTGACGTTTTTTCGTTCGCTTCTCGGCTCGCTCATAATGAGTCTCATCTCTCTGTTGGCTCGTCTCAAGCATCTGTATCACCCGCTCAATTGGATCGACATGGGACATAGCTTGCTGGCTTCCGAAACTTTTCGAGGTGCTGGGAACTACTTTTCTGTGCTTGTACATCTCCCTGTGCTAGTGCTGATGCCTGCGCTTGAGTCATTCCTTCAAAAGAAAGTAACTTGTATCAGTCTCATAACGTATTATGGACTCACTGCATGGAATACATCTCATTTTGTCCGGACGAGTTCAAGGGTTCGCATAGGGAACAAATCGTTATAGGAACTTTTCCGACATGAGGGTCAAAGGAACTTGAAGTCATGCTCTGATACCAATATGTCACGTCCCGATTCCGTGGAATCGATAGTCGTCCCCCGGGTGTCATGCCCTGCGTACCTAAATTGCGCAACGCACAAGGCCATGTTATTTTTTTTTATATAAAGAGCACATATTCAGAGTAGGCAGATAATTGAATTCAATATTGAACAAGGAAAAGTTCTCTTAATTGAAAATGAACATCATTTACAAGATTTTGAACAAGTACAAAATGTTGTCGCACGAGCTTACAAAAGCGGACTCAAAATGATGGTCGTCCGATACGTTACATCATTTTACTAAAACTTCAAAAACTGTAGACACCTTGGGACGAAGCTATCATCTTGTCATGAAGCTGCATAAGATATGTGCACGAGTTCCTGGAACTTCAAACTCGCTTCAAAAGGGCACGAACATAACGCGCCGGTAGGTGGACTGGATTGGAAAGTCGCTCTTAGCTTCTTGCAGTATCGTCTTGGCGCGAAGAACCTGCTGCAACGAGGGTTATTATATCGAAATGCACTGGTGAAGGCAAGCTAACCCAACTATACCAATCAACACGTTATTTATGTGAAGCATGCAAGTTATTATGTGGTCTTTCTATCTTGCCTTAGTTCAAGTTAGAAGCAAGCAATGAATATGAAAATTGATTGAAATAAACATGCCATCGTTCGGTGACTTTTACCTGTCCGTCTGAACTACATGCACAACACTTACCATGACCTTTCCTGCCACGAAGACATAGGTAGCTTGTACTGTTTAAATATACGTGGGGTCACTGGCATGATGCAATAATAGACGAGTTATAGTCTTGGGCGAGAATGGTGTGCAACGCTAGGAACTCTGAGGTATCTCATGCCATTCCGTCCGCTCGAGAGACTAACATGATGTTCTGCCATGATCGGATTGGTGCCAGTGCCCAGCGACCGTCCGTAGGAATTATAAAACCTTGTGCACAAGTTGTCCGTAACCATGCGACGTCTAATGATAAGCTATCAAACGAAGCAGTTTAAGGCAACACAAGCACGAGACAAGTAACATGGCATGATCTGATTGGCATATAGTCTACATGTTCAGTTTATTGCATAGTAAAGTGTGTTCTATACACAGAATTGTTCTAATTAGAATTGAAACACGATGAAAGAACATTCTAAGCAAACTAGCATGCAACAGTGTAAATCGTTCACAAGTTGATTGACAAAGCATAAAGTAATCCAAGCCTATTCCCTTTTATCTTGACGTCTTTTAGTTATTATGATATCATTTGATCGGGACAATCAAGAGATTATTTGGTGTGAAGACTTGGAAGAAGGATCAACTAATCGAAGTATAGCCACTCACAAGTTGGTGGGGAGAGGAAAGGAAACAGGTGTTTCAAAACTCCGCTCGCGCGATGCCTACTGTACGATCACATGCATTGCCACAACAGATGAACAATACCTCCACTATTTTCCAAGCTCGAAACGAAACCGTTCAAGAAAACGCAAACTCGAAAACCAACTCGAAAGCACGAAAGCAACAATGCGACAACAAAAACTAGGCAAAAAAACTTGCAGTGATCAATACCTCTAATCTTTTCCAAGCTCGAAACGAAACCGTTCAAGAAAACGCAAACTCGAAAACCAACTCGAAAGCACGAAAGCAACAATACGACAACAAAAACTAGGCAAGAAAACTTGCAGTGGAGAGATCCCTCTTGACTCTGCCGCTAAGCCCGTCCTTGGGACACGGTCCACTGAATATGAGAATCGATTCCGAAGAAGCCAATCCATAACGGGGAAAGGATCTTGATTCAATCTATCATGATCGAATGATACTGAAAGTATTTCTTAGCCGCGCTCCCCGAATAGGGGGAACGGGGCACTACAGAGACTAGTTGGCTTGGACATATCGACAAAAAGGGCATTGTTTTGCATTGCAATTGTTTATTAGCATTTGGTGTACTCTCATTTTTCACTATGTTCTCACCGGTCTTCCATTTTTAAAAAAAAACAAATCGGCTTTTTGAGACCATTGCAATGAGATTGGTAGCAAGAAGATAGGTATACAAAAGTAAATTATAGGTAGAGAAGTTTGGTTCAGATAGTGTCGAGAGAAGGAAGTTAAGACGAGTTGCAGATGAGTTGGAAGTAGGTGGGAATAAGTTGAAGAGATTGGGCAGAGGAGGAATTAAGGAGCATATTTGGGGAGTGGAGAGGAGTTGGATTGTTGAGTTGAATAAGTTTGCTGGTACTAAATTGGGAAGAAGACGATTGCAAATGATCTAATAGGTGGGTCGAGGCAAGGCCTTACGAAATTCTATTAGCGTTCTTTATTGGTCCTTATAATTAATGATATAATTTAATTCAAGGGCCCTCTATCCAAATAAGAAGAATCAGGTGGTTTATGTCGAAATCGACAAGATTTGAAGTACTTGTATGTAGTAAAACCCTTTTATTGGTGGTTGATCTCAAGTTTTAGTATTTCTTTGGAAAAAGATATTGCTATGTTTTACTTGTCCTGTTTGTACTAAATCCAGTGATACTTGTATATAGGTCCTAACTTGAATGGCCTATTTGGGAGGCAATCTGGAACAACTGCTGGCTATTCTTACTCTGCTGCAAACAAGAATATGGCTGTGATATGGGAGGAATCAACTCTGTATGACTACCTGCTCAATCCCAAGAAGGTAAGTTACCTTGATACTGTTATATTGCATATTAGCTTGCCTCTTAGACCCTTGTGTGTAGGATTTTATATTGAAGCTGTTTAAGTCAGAAAGTCTACTGTACTGTCTTCTTCATGTTTTTAGCTTTTCCTGGTGTCACATGTGCATATAATCCCCTTATCCTCTTAAGATATATGGTGCTGGTGGGTCACAACTAATGTGGTTTAGGATATTTCCTTTTACAGTTTCACAGCATAGCATAAGTTGTGACCAGACATATCTGCAAATAAAAACCCTCTGCAAGTCATGTTCTGTATTTTGGTTATTCTTGGAACTATATTTGTCGTAACTTGTAAGACCACCTGTCCCCAACTTTCTCAGAGATGGCCTTGCTAACTATTCCAATGCACTGCCAGAATCCTCCCAAAAATATATTGTTTCTTCAAGTGTTCATCATTTTATACTTTTCTCTGCATGTACTCTTACCTAGAGTGTTAACAATGCATAGCATATAAAATTCTAAATGCAGTTTCTCTAGTCAGTTGAACTCGTCCCTCTTATCTCAAGTGGATAAGATTATTTGAACACGCCATTAATCTTTATCTTTCGCTTTTAGCCACTTTTGAGGCCTTCCGTTCTTAATATCCCTCTAGTAGAGTCGGTGGTGTCAACCATGGTCGCTTGGCTAGGCCCTTTTGTTTATTGCCTTAGATATATGGTTGTTCCCAAATGATTTCAGGCCTCTAATTTCGTGGAGAGAGAGAAGAAGAGTTTAGATTGGAATCCAATATGAATTGACTTGTAATATATTTTCGTGCGGTGCTCAATGACTGGTTTGATGAGGGTGTGCATATTCCTGTTGCTTGTGGGTTGAACTCGATGTTCCAGTTTCTTGTCGTTGTGTTCCTTCGGAATCCAATATGTATTGACAGTAATTGATTTTGGTGCGGTGCTCAACGACGGGTTGGATGAGGGTGTGCATACTCCCGGTGCTTGTGGGTTGAACTTGATGTTCCACTTTCTTGTCTCTGTGTTTCACTAGCAGCTTGAAGACAATTTGGCTAACTAATCTTTCAGATTGAGCATCTAACCTGGAGCATCGTCGGTGCCATGTCTTCGCCTCTAAATAGAAAAAGCTATAGAACTAATGTAGGATTTAGAGTTAGAAAATTGAATACTGAAACTTGCTGTAGACGATTCTAGAGAAGTGTCCTATTATTTTTATGGAAGAGGCGAGCAAAGTATGTGGAACCTTCAGAGCATCCACAGTGGGAGAGGTTTCAAGTGCTACATTTTGACTTTAGTTAATTTTTATAGCACTTGAAGGTTGCAGTGGGCACTTATTCATACTTGAAAATTGCTAGAAAGCTAAAAGACACTCCAGATTTGGAGCGTGTCCTAGCTCCTCTACATTAATTGTTGGGCTCACCATAAGTAACCAGACAAAGAAGAAAAATAAAGAGGGAAAAGAGAAAAAATCTTACCAAACAGGAAAAGAAAATAAAGAGGGAAAACGGGAGGAAAAATAGGATATCAAGGTGACACTCCAAAAGTAGTAATTTACACAATTTTCAATAATTTAGAGTGTTTGGAGTGTCCCCATTGTGGATGAGTGTGGAAAATGAGAGAGCTCTATAGTATCGAGACAGACAATATTAGGTTCGTCGTTCCATTATAAGCACTTACAGTCTTCAGGAAAGACATGGGCTTCTCATTACAGTTTAACTAGTATGCATTTGATCATGTATACTATTAGGTTTATGGGGATTACTCTTAAATCACCACTTGTTCAAGTTCATATTCTTCGAGTTTTGTTTTGATTGGGAAGAATGATTTAAAGGAGCTTTCCCATAAAGTTAAATTGTATGAATGAGTCCCTACTTTTGAGCTTAAGGCGTGGATGGACATTTCCACATCTTCCTGAAGGTGATCATATTTACGAGCAGTGTAATGGAGGCTTTTCATCTCTTGAGTGAGGTCGCTGATCGAATTCGTGAGTTGAGAGGTTATTTGTCTTTGGGAAATTGGCAATAAGGATCAGGCTTGACTGTGCGTCCACATTAGCAAATTAATGTTCTGACTGTCTCAAATAACCAGGAAATCATCATTTTCAACGAGTCCATTCGTTCGAATGGAACTTGTTCTATTATGATTTCAAGTTCGTTTTGGGAACAGAGGGTTTTGCCATCCGAAGGAAGTCTGCATACAACAAAAGCTAAACAAATCCTCAGTTACGTGGTTTCTTCTAGCATACGACCTAATTGGTGTTTTATAAAATATAAATTATGTACACTAGACAAATAGTTAGAGAAGTAAGATTTTAGTTTCCAGTAAATTTAATCTCAAAGGTAATGAGTTTTCAACAAACCCTGGGGTAAATATGGTTGCATATCTACAGGGCCGTCTCAAGCCATTTGGAGGCCATAGGCAAAAGTAGAAACCATGCGCTCTCTCTCATACAGCTGCAAGTGCCTGCAAGGACGATACTCGTATATAAGTACCTATATACGAGTATCGTCCTTGCAGGCACTGTATGTGAGAGAGAGAGAGAGAGAGAGAGAGAGAGAGCATGGTTTCTACTTTTTTTTTTATATAAAACAGGAAAGATGAAGAGGCGAGGACGGTACGATAATTTCTACAAGAGGAGAGAAAGAAATGGTAACTGATCTTAATTGATTGTCACGTTTTACCAAGCCAGCTGTATCATTTTTCATATTCTTCTTTTTTCAGCCATATATAGCTTGTCCGGACTTTTCAAAGAAAAAAAAAGATAAAATTTGATGATTACATATATACCTATATGCTAGTATCCCATATTTTTGGGGCCCCTAAAAAGTAAGGTTCAAAGTATCGGAATCGGTATCGGACCATTCCTATGAGTATCGGGATCGGCGGTATCGGTAGTATCGGCGGTTTCGGATCGGAGTATCGGATTTTTTGGTATCGGAAAGCAAACAACTATTAGTAAATTATTAACATTTAAAAGAATATATTTTATATATTTATGCATAATTTAAAGTATTTTCAGTATTGTTTCTTAGTATTTTTGATATTGAATGAAATAGTAGTCATCCTTGTTGATTGATTTATATGCGATAGATAAGTTTTCCTCTTTTATATGTTTTTACAACCTTACTATACTTTTACATCCTTTCTAATTGGTCTTTTTAATTCAAATTTTTTTGCCGAATTGACTGAAAAAAAGACCTCTAATGTCGGTATCGGTCAGTATCGGGTATCGGTCTGTATCGGATCGGGACATGCCAAACTGTATCGGTATCGGCCGTATCGGATCGGTATCGGCCGATACTTTAAACTATGCTAAAAAGTGGGCCCTAGGCAGCTACTTCCTTTGCCTAAAGGAAGAGCCGGCCCTGCATATCTAAGGTATGGCCTACTAGAGATTACGTAGTCTGATAATTATTTTGACGTTCTTGTTCTTTTAAGAACATTAATAGCGTAAATTAGGATTTTAGTGATCATTTTCATGAGAACTCCGTATTGTGTCCTTGTCTGACAAGTTTCATTCACACTATAGACATATACAAGACACAAGTTTGACACGAAGGGAAGGAGCCTAAATTGACCACCTTTTCCACCTTATTTATTGAAAGATACAGAAGCACAGTTCCAATAGTTGTGACATGAAGGGAAGGAGCCTAAATGATCTTTCTAGGATTAACCCTTACCAAGTATTGACTACGAGTACTGAATTGGAGCAATGTTGATCTTGTTATTTTGGTGACCTCACAAAGCAGCTAGGTTTACGTTTGGTTTTGTACAGCTTATCTGGGTAGCTTCTGTTTATGTTTTTGAGAAACAGCTTCAAAAATTGTTTGGTGATTCCATTTTTTTTTTTTATAGGCTACTTCACTTCTTGGGCACAGCTTATGGAAGCAGTGGGATGTTTCCATAGCTTGTTTTCAAGTTATTTTCTTAAAATGCTATAGCAATACTGAACCCAGCCTCAGAACTACTTGGTGCAAGAATCATTGTTTATTAATAAAACTTTTTAAGTTTTTCCTATGTACCACAGCTTAATAATATCAGCATGTACATGTGTTCCAAACTATATTGTACTCTAGGCTTGTTTACATTTGTTTAGCAATAGTTCTCACCACTATAGGCACCTAAACAAGGGATGTTAGAACTACTACTTCTACTACTACTACTATTACTACTACTAGTTTTAGCAAAAACTTCAACTGCTAGTAAGATCTACCTTACTTGGATAGTATTGATACACAGAATTCTATGTTGCCAGGAATTTTATATTCCTGGGAATAAAATCCTATGGAATTAAATTTATGGGAAATTTATACCCCTATGTTTGGTGAATATACAAATATTCTTGGGAATATACATAGTTCATATATATATATATATATATATATATATATATGGGTGCCGTAATTGACACTCTTTTTTAATTTTCAATCATTCAAATTCTGCTTTGCATTAGGAGTGCAGGATGATATTTTAGGAGCGTCAATAACGGCATCCTAGAAAGCCATTATTGACACCCCTAAAATGTCATCTTGCACTCTCTCTCTCCATGCATGCACAAATTAATGTCAGATTTAATGTAAGGATATATTTGGAATTTGAATGATAGAAAATTAAAGAGGAGTGAAGGATGGCATTTTAGGAGAGGACCACATTCCCGGCCTGTTTTCCACCCTAAATATCCCCAGGGTAGAAAAATAATCCGTGGGCCGAACTCACCCGTATAGTCAAGTACCTTTTCAGCTCATTTCCTCCTATGGATTAACAATGCAAACTTTTTTTTTTCTGCTTTTCATGTCATTTGTTCTGTAATAACTGGTATGTATATTTATCTGCTAGTCATACCAAGTTCAATCCAGGTCAATGACTGGGAAGTTTTCCAAAAAGCTAGTCAAATACTTCTATGATATCTAATTAATTGCTCAGTTATCAATTTCGTCACATGGAGATTGCTTGAGCTTAGTTTTCAGAAATTATTTTTGTATTTTATAGCTGAGGTTTCTCTTTGTGATTGATTCTAATGAGTAACTGAAATATTATATATACTCTGCAGTATATTCCAGGTACCAAGATGGTTTTCCCTGGTTTGAAGAAGCCACAAGATCGTGCTGATCTGATTGCCTATCTCAAATCATCTACAGCCTCCTAGGCCGGCGAAGGATTACTACTTCGCAGTATTTTTGTTGTTGGTTTAATAAGACGACCTTAAGGTCTCACTCTGCATTGAGACTTTATGTTTTGTTAATGCTCTTATTGGTTGTGCCTGGTTTGAAGGCATGGGCTGTTTTTGGTTTTGTTACGGTTTTTTTTGGATGGCAATAACTGATGATTAGTCAATTTGAACCGTGTTTATACTCAGTGTCTTCAGTGGAAGGTGGTAATAGAAAATTGATTACTTTATCAGACCCTGATATTGCTTGTTCTGATCTTTGATTACTGTGCTTGTTTTATTGTATTGGTCTCATGCCTGCTTTGTCTAATCATTCCAAGGACTGTTATTTTGACATACAGTTATGGGACACTCAGGGAAATGCAAATTAACTTTGCTGCTCCACTGTTGTTTGTAGTGGCAAAAGCAGGTAGACACTTACGGAATATTTTGGTTTTTTTTTATAGGTACTACGGATTTTGTTTAGGACAGTCGATTACTTTAGGACAATCCAGATTTTTGTAATTTTTACTCAGGACAAACGAAAATTTATTCAGAACAGTCCAATTCTCTCCTTCCTAAACCCTAACTCTAATGTCGTAGGAGGCGGCGGCGGGAGGAGGAGGGAGGCGGTGGAGGGAGGAGGAGAATGGAGGATGGAGGAGCATGGAGGAGTGAGGAGGCGACGGTAGCATCGGTAGTTGCCGTAGTTCGTCTCTCGGAAGTCGCGACTCACTCCGCCACCCCCTCTCCTCTCTCGCGTGCTAAGCCATACCATGCGCAGCTTACCCCGGCCTGCCCTTGCTGTCGTCCGTCCTCGCACTCCGCCGTCCGCCATCTGTCCCCCACTCCTCGCCCTCGTTGTAGCTGCTGCTTGTCCTTCTTTTAGGACTGTCGAAGGATTGTCAATATTGTGTCCTGATTTTTTTTGGACTAGTCTGGAACTACTTTTTTCGATGGAAAATTTGTAAATAATTAAAAAAAAAATGGACTAGTCTAAGCAAAAAATGTAGTGCCAATAGAAAAATTTAATATTTTTTGGTGGTTTTGAAAACACAAATTTTTGGTGCAATTGAATAAGATTTATGCAATTACACAACTACCCTTATATATATATATATATATATATATATATATATATATATATAAAATTTCGGAGGCGGCAAATGAGTTGTTTTGGGGAGAAGTTGTCTCTACCAAGTCGGCGTGGATGCTTATCGAGGACTGATCATGAGGAGAGGTCCATGCTGGCGGCGGCATGGAACACGGCTTTTTCCATCAAGTGGACAGTGCTATTATGGAGGGTCCAAAAAGATAAGCTTCTTACTGACGAATCGGTCAAAAATATGGGTAACTCTATTGTGTCGCGATGTCATTGTTGTGTGCCGTATAAAGAGGAGAGAACAAATTACATTCTAGCAGAGGGGGAGGTGGGGAGTGGCTTGCGAGAGAGCATATATTATAGGTAAGCTGGAGGCTTGGTGGGAATATCGCAGATCAGTAGAGGTGGTGAAGGTGGTGGCGGCAACAGTGGTTTGGGCCCTCTGCAAGAACATGAACAAGAGCATATACGAAAATTATAATTTGTATTTGTCAGCTACTTTTTGAGGTCAATAGACAGAGGAAGGCAGTTTGGAGGGGAGGTTGCATAGTTGGGTTGGAATTACAGTTCTTGGGTTTTGTTGGGTGGGTGTGGTCTTTTGTACAGGCTCGGTAGTTTGGAGGGAGGTTGCATAATTGGGTTGGAAATATAGTTTTTGGGTTTTGTTGGGCTGGTCTGGTTATACTAATTTTGTAAGTATATAATGGTGGTTTGAAAAAAATAAAATAAATAAATAAATAAAAATATATATATATATATATATATATATATATATATATATATATATATATATATATATATTATGGAATGTCTCATTTGAGGATGAGAAATTAGTGGATTTGTTCGCTTTCTTCCTTTCCGTCTACTATAGAAAAATTGTTTACATTTATTTTAGGAATTCAACAAAGGAGATATTTCGCAATTGACATGAGACCCAGGGCCTAACCCAATAAGATACTTATTGGAAACTTAAAAAAAAAAGGGCGAGCAAAGTGATACAAAAAGAACTCTGTTCTTTGTTAGTCCTATCTATCCGTCTGCCGGGAGTTTCGGGTTTAATACCGATATTTTAGCAACAAATCCAATAAATCTAAGTGTAGTGCTTGGTGTATTGATTTTTTTTGGAAAGGGAGTGTTGCGAGTTGTATATTTCAAGAATATGTTGGATCTGACCGGCTGCACTTTATTTATAATTTATATTATTTTTTTATAGGATAAATAGGAAAAAAATGCACGATCTCGACGAATTACTTCTGAATAAATTAATAAATCATATGTAAGGACCATAGCATTTCGTGATTCATTGGTAAATAAACTTTGATTCTCCATCGACCAATAATGTGAAACTATTGACATGGTTAAAGCTAAACTGTTTGAAGTCCACGCAAAACATGGTACTCTTTCTACCACTACATTAGTACCAAAATATTGGAACAATGAATAGTTGGTAATTTATCTGATATAGAACACTCATATCGATAAAATGATTTGAACAATTTACTAGAAAAACAGGCACCTTGCCCTTTATTATCCAACACTGAACCGGCGACCTATGTAAAAAAGAGAAATTTTTTGGATTTGAAGTGAAAAAAAAAAAGAAATATATATATGGATCCTCCTAAAAAAATTCCAAAAAATTCCAAAATATCTGATTATTACAAATAACAAGATCTCATTCATTAGAATCAATAAGAGACATCGAAGGTATCTTTTATTAGCTTTATTGGTTCTATTCTATATGGTATCCGTATCATTTATTCCTATGAGATACCATACAAAATAGAATGATTTTACTTTTACAAGGAAGGGGTATAATGAAATTCTTGATTGGATCTTATCATGATAACATAATGATCCATTTTATTTGATTGATGGATCCAATAACCAATTTGAATGAGTTAAAGAGTGGTCTTATTCGAAACGCCTCGTGATTTTTAACCAATTATGTGCTTCAATATAATTATCCAGAGTAATCGCTATAGCTTGTTTCCAATACTCGGCAGCTTGATCGGACCAAGCCTCCACAATTTCAGAATCCCCCTGTAGAATGGCCTGTTCTCCCCGGTCGGAATAGGCGGGTCAATTCCTCCCTTAGAACCGTACTAGAGAGTTTCCTACCTCATACGGCTCAACAATCCATTCATTTTGAGGTCCCATCTTAATCTACCCTATGCTAACTGAATTAAATTTATGATAAATCTATCCCATTTCTTTTTTCTTGGGTTAACCAGAAGAAGTTAATTACATAAGTTTCAAATTCTAATTTAGATCAATAATTAGTTTTCTATTTTCTCCCACCTTCAGAAGCATGAAGCATAATATACGCTATATTCTTAGAATTTTCTGAAAGGTAACTATCTCGGTTTCATATATGAAATTTATATAGAATCTTTGAAAATGACTTTTTCCATAAGAAAAAAGAACTATCTTTGGGATCTGATGCTACACCGCTGCTCAATACTTCAGTGGATCCACTCTATTACATAAGTTGATTCCTAACTTGATATCCTATATAATGACATAAGTAAGCAGTTCTTAACTGTATCGATCCGATAGCTCGATAATTGATCTTTACGGCGCTTTCTTTATCAATTCGATTCTTTATCCATAGAGTATAGTATGTAGGCCTTATCTTTTTTTCTATTTTTTAAAAGTATCTTTCATTGCTACAGCTGATACAAATCATTGCTTTGGACGATGCATATGTAGAAAGCCCTTTTTTTTCCTAGTATTGACTAGTCAATTTGCTATTTTTTTCTTCTTTCTATAGTGGAGATAGTCGGTAATAACAGATCAAGGCCATATTATTAAAAGTTTGTGGCAAGAATGTGTTTCGTTCTAGCGCCCGGAAATAATATTCTAAAGCCTTTGTATGCTCTCCGTTGCTTGTGTGTATAAGGCCTATATTGTAGAGTATATAACTTCGATCATAGGGATCTATTTCTGGTTGCGTAGCTTCATAATAATTCTGTAAAGCTTTCGCATAATTTGTATGCTCTCCTAATATCCTTTATATCTAAATCATTAGATCTTCCTCTTATATTGAAATCACGGATGTTACCACTTTCAGTACAAATGAAACTATAAATGTAACTATCGCTGTAATTGTCGGTTCCAACAAAAATGTCATTATTAATACCGACTTCACAACGAAGATAACTATTAATGCAACTATGAATGTGATTATTCCAACTGGATTGAGTATCATACATGGAATGATAATAGTAATGATTGTTACTCTTAGACCTATTATTAAAAAAATAGAAAAAAGTACTTTCGAGTTCACTCAAAAAAAAGTTACCATTGTCAATCTCAAAAATCTGATTTTCAATATCAAAATATACGGAATAGCTGTTACCTTGACTATCCCTAACTAAAAAAGTGTTATCGGAGATCACACTCCAAATGTCCCTGATATCAAATAAATAATCAACATTACTGAAACTATAACTTCCACCGTCACTCCAACTATGAATGCTCTTTCCCGTATCATTTAGAATGGGTTCCTCACTTCCACTGGTATGTCCAATAGCATTAAGACTACCCTGATTTACTTAGCCCACACCTATGTTCGAATTTCTCGTTAGACAACATCGAATTGAACCACAATTTTTCCAGAGTCTTCCTGCTCCTTATTTGATGAAAATATAATAGATGAATAGTCATTCGATGAATAATCATTTTTTTATCGGATTTTCTATCAGAATTAAGCATATTATCCAATTCCATAGAAAGAGCAGGACCTGGGTGGATGTGTAAAGAACCCATACCACCACAGGCTGTGCCAATCCGCTCACGCTTGCAGACGGAAAGCCGGGAACGAGTGCTTTTCAGCCAACTCCCTCCTTCCATAACGAATCTCGTACGAATAGATGACTGACCCACGACATTTCACAAAAGAGAAGTTCGGTTTCTGATCCCCCAATTGATTGAGTCACATAGGGTCGACGACGGAACGCCGGTCTCAATGACAAGAGCTCTTACTTTAACTCACTGGCGAGCGTAGTGAGTCGAACTGTCGCTCGCCTCACTTTTCTTTCAGAACCTTCATTTCACCGTTATAAAATTATTACATTAGGATTCTTAACTAACAACAAGTTAGTATTGAAAGAAATAATTTTCTTTTGGAGGAATCCGGAGGAATCTGGGGTATCACTTCAATATATATATTATGATAAAATCCTTTCCTCAATTAGAAGAAGAATTTATTCTCGTATAATCTCATATAATCAAATAATCAATTTATATTGCGACATAGAATGAAAAAGACAATATACAGAATGAGTGAGTCATTCCTTTGGCTTGATCTATGGCCTAACCTGCTGGATAGAAAATGATCCAACAATCCCAAGGATCCATAATAAATTCTATGGATCCAACAATAAACAATAGAAGTATTGAGTTGTTTAATCTTTGATCTTATTTTATATTTAGATCTTGTATATATACATAGGTAAGATCTGTACATATGAAAGATATATGCAAATCCACAGTATATGATGCTCATTCTTTAATCGGCTCAATCCTTTTTTTTAGGAAAATGATTGGGCCGAGTTTAATTGCAATCAATTAGGAGAACAAACAGAAATTATTGAATTATGCGCACTTAGTTTTTATATTTTCTGTTTATCTATTTCTGTTTATCTATATTATCTACCGGCTTGAATTCGAATTTGATCGCCTTCCATACTTCACAAGCAGCCGCTAGTTCAGGGCTCTAGCTGCAAGCTTCACGGATAATTTCATTACCTTCACGAGCAAGATCGCATCCCTCATCACGAGCTTGTACACATGCTTCTAACGCTACTCGACTAGCTACTGCACCAGGTGCATTTCCTCAAGGGTGTCCTAAAGTCCCTCAGCCGAACTGTAGTAGTACGGAATCATCTCCAAAATTTTTGGTTAGGGCAAGCATATGCCAAACATGAATACCTCCTGAAGCTACGGGCAGAACACCTGGCATAGAGACCCAATCTTGAGTGAAAAAAATACCGTGACTTCGATCTTTTTCAATATAATCATCACGTAATAAATCAACAAAACCCAAAGTCATCTCACGCTCCCCTTCCAGTTTACCTACTACTGTACCAGCATAAATATGATCTCCACCAGACATACGTAATGCTTTAGCTAGTACACGGAAATGTATACCATAATTTTTTTGTCTATCAATAACTGCATGCATTGCGCGATGGATGTGAAGAAGTAGGCCGTTGTCGAGGCAATATTGAGCCAAACTAGTATTTGCAGTGAATCCCCCAGTTAAGTAGTCAAGCATTACGATAGGAACTCCCAATTCTCTGGCAAATACGGCCCTTTTGATCATTTCTTCACATGTACCCGCAGTTGCATTCAAGTAGTGTCATTTAATTTCACTTGTTTCAGCTTGCGCTTTATAAATTGCTTCAGCACAAAATAAGAAACGGTCTCTCCAACGCATAAAAGGTTGTGAGTTCACATTTTCATCATCATTGGTAAAATCAAGCCCACCACGCAGACATTCATAAACCTCTCTACCGTAGTTTTTGCGGATAATCCCAATTTTGGTTTAATAGTACATCCCAATAGGGGATGACCATACTTGTTCAATTTATCTCTTTCAACCTGGATGCCATAAGGTGGGCCTTGGAAAGTTTTGTAATAAGCAGGAGGAATTCACAGATCTTCCAGACGTAGAGCTCGTAGGGCTTTGAAACCAAATACGTTACCCACAATGGAAGTAAACATGTTAGTAATTGAACCTTCTTCAAAAAGGTCTAAAGGATAAGCTACATAAGCAATATATTGATTTTTCTCCCCAACAACGGCCTCGATGTGGTAGCATCGTCCTTTGTAATGCAACTATGAATGTGATTATTCCAATTGGATTGAGTATCATACATGAAAAACCTAAGGGTTCCTCCGCAAGGTTCGTCCACGGAGGATGAGTCAGGGCCTAAGATTAGGCCGAAAGGCTTAGTCGATGGACAACAGGTGAATATTCCTGTACTACCCCTTGTTGGTCCCGAGGGACGGAGGAGGCTATGTTAGCCGAAAGATGGTTATCGGTTCAAGGACGCAAGAGGATAAGAAGGGGTAGAGAAAATGCCTCGAGCCAATGTCCGAGTACCAGGCACTATGGCGCTGAAGTAACCCACGCCATACTCCTAGGAAAAGCTCGAATGACCTTCAACAAAAAGGTACCTGTACCCGAAACCGACACAGGTGGGTAGGTAGAGAATACCTAGGGGCGCGAGACAACTCTCTCTAAGGAACTCGACAAAATAGTCCCGTAACTTCGGGAGAAGGGATGCCTCCTCACAAAGGGGGTCGCAGTGACCAGGCCCGGACGACTGCCTACCAAAAATACAGGTCTCCGCAAAGTCGTAAGACCATGTATGGGGGCTGACGCCTGCCCAGTACCGGAAGGTCAAGGAAGTTGGGGAACAACGGGCCACCCCGGCACGGTTCGAGCCCCCTTTGTGGCATGCCTCCAAACACCATTAAGAAGTATATATATATATATATATATATATATATATATATATATATATATATATATATATATATAAAGTCTAATTTTAATAATTTAACTAGTTCAATTTTAGGTACAATTTTGAATACAATAAATATGTTTATAAAAATTATAATTTTTAATATAATTTAACTACGGTATTTGGATTCGAGAAATTCGAGAAATGATCTAACTGGACAAATTGAATAGATTAGTCTATTCGATTTTAGTTTTGGGACACTCAGGGACATGCAAATTAACTTTGCATCTCCACTGCTGTTTGAAGTGGCAAAAGCAGGAAGACACTTGTACAAAAAAAATGGGTGTGAAAATACGGATGTGTTTGATTGGAAATTTTTTTCAGGAAAAATATTTACAATCACAAATTTTTCAAAATTATTTTTTTAAAAACTATCATTTTCTTTCGAAATTGTGGAAATAAAATTTTTCACATTTTCTTCCAAAATGGTGAAAAATAAAACTTATCCAACCCATTAAAAAAATATTATTTTCCATTTTAAATGATATTTTTCCGTGGAATTTGTTTTTCCTAGAATAATAACTCCGTGAAATTAATTTCTTTTTCACATTTTTTCACCTTGCAATAAAATGCATCCTACAATTTTTTTATTCGATTTTGGTGCAAAATTGAAATTGAATAAGACTTATACAATTATACAACATATTTTTTTTAGGACTGACAGTCCTTCCAATTGTTAGGACTCAAAATTTTAAAAGTCTTTTCAATTGGTAGGACTATCAAAATTTTGAGTCCTAATTATAAAAAAAACAATTGGAAGTGGACATCCCGGTGAGTAATTTTTGGGAGTGACAAACTTGTAATTATCAAGGGTGAAAATTGGACTGTCCTGAATCTTTTTTGTAGTAGCCCTTTGGACTTTTTGAAAATTTCTAAAATTTTGTTATGAAAACAATTTTTTGAAAGTAAATTATAAAGTTATTTTCTGAGTATAAAATATTTGGTTTTACGTTTAATTTGAAAAGTGATTTGAAGAACGATTTTTTTCAAATAAAGTAATAAATTTATATATAATTGCAAGAAAAGGGACGGGTTTGGTGAAATTACAGGGAGGGGGAGAACTCGCCAACTGAGTTGGCGGTGCCCAGAGTTCGAGAAGAACTCGCCAACTCAGTTGGCGGGCTCTGGGCAAGCTCGAGTTGGCGGGCCCCTCTCCCCCCTCTCCCTCGGATTCTCTTCCGCCCCGGAGACCCCCCGACCTCTCCTCTTCTCCTCGGAGACCTCTCATCTTCTCCTCGGAGACCTCTCCCCCTCCCCTCAACTTCCCCCCCTCCCCTCCCTATTAATAAACTCCAACTTCTCCTCCTCCTCCTCCTCCTCACAGCACTCCTCATAGCAATCCCCTTTCTTCCTATAATATTTTTTGTAGATGGCTAACCAAAATGACGGTCGTATTCCTGGTGGACCGACTACCCAGCTTATTATTAAGCAACGTGAAGACCACATATCTAGTCGGATATTTACTGGCGAGGTAATTTTTAAAATTATAAATTTCCAAGTTAAGTAATTTACACACAAAATATAATGCATATATTTTTTATAGTTATACGACCATGATCTTGGTTTACGAATCCGGATCCATGTACATTGGCGGACCAAAAGAAATTATCGTACGTGGGAGCTAAATTCTGTCCCAAAGGCTTTGGTGGAATCCTTTGGATTCCACTATATAGATCGTGTTAGATATTTAATCCACGATCTTCATTTAGTTGTAAGTCTTGCGGAGCGTTGGTGGCCTGAACGCAACACTTTCCAACTCTCATTCGGCGAGATGACGATCACCCTATTTGATGTGGCAAATATACCAGGTTACCTATTAAAGGTGACGCTATATATTTTGATCCGCACTTAAAGGGATCTGATCTGATCAGGAGGTATCTCGGTGTTACCCCTCCATCTGGTATAAAAGACGGCAATTTTGTGAAGTTTACATGGCTTCGTGGCAACTTCATGGACCTACATCACACTATTGACGGGGTGGTTGATGTAGATGAAATACGGGTATGTATTTAAAAAAGTAATATTTGTTTATGACTTAATTTAGTGTCTATATAACACTTTATATTTTTAGGTCATTCGTTGCACTAGAGCGTATCTGCTCTGTTTATGTGGTACAATTCTATTTCTCGATATATCAAAAAATATGGTAAATGTGCAGCTTCTACCATTCTTGGATGATTTGACAAAACCTACTCAGCATGCATGGGGAGCTGCTACTCTAGCCTTTTTATACGCAAATTTGATAGAATTTGTGAGATCCAGTCGCAAGAGTATTTGTAGATGTATTTCACTGATTCATGTATGAATGAAAGACCTAAATTAGTTAGAGTAATTTTATACGCAAATTATGTTTGTACTAATGTCATATTTTTGTTTTATAGTTCTGGTCCTACGAGCACTTCTATATTGGTAGGCATGTTACTAGCATTCTCAGTGATATTGGAGTATTTTCGGTTGCTATGCGATGGCCCACAGATGTAGTAGATTATCAACACTACCAATACAGGAGTGTATCACTTTATCGTAGCCAATTTGATACACTACAGTATCATGAGGTAATTTTTTAAATATCTGATAAATATCTTTAAATTATTACAGTTTTGATCGTAGATAAACATCACATCTATTTGATATAATATCATTAAATAGGTTACCTGGTTAACTTACACATGTGAAGATGATGCTCCAGAAATTAAGAGGACATCATATTCGTTTATTTTACACAGATCTTATATTATATATGATCGGTTCACCATGTACCATCCGGCAGACCGTGTTCTTCGACAATTTGGAATGAGCCAAATAATTCTCGACGATCCACCGACAGTCGGTTATGAGGCAACAAATGCATTACAACGAATCCTTGGTCTCGTTGCTGACTCGAATAATCGGTTCGAGAATTATAGTGTGAGGGATATGTCTCCCGGACTAAGATCTGCTGAGGAATGTAAGTTCTAAGTTACTCATTATTCGTATTGATTTAGTGTAGATAGTTTGCTAAAATTTTGTTTACATTATGCAGACATGGGTAACCTGGACTATAGGCAATGGTGGGGATGCCCTCTTATGAGCAACAGAGTATACCAATATGAGGAGCAAAGGTTCAAGAGTAGATCCGTAGATGATTCTACTCTGCGTGCTTTTGCCGATGACATACATGATTTTGTATGACTTCATTATACTTTAAAAATTACATATACATAGATATGATAAAAAAATTAATTTACAAGTTTCATATTTCAGAGTGGTGTATACCAATAATATTTGCAACAACCTAAGATAAACCTTCCCCCACAAAGTCAACTTCTTATGGAGGAACTTGTGACTCGTGTTGATTATCTGGGTATTGGACGGGAACCTGAAATGCCTCCAGTACAATCACGTCTTTGACCAGACTATCCGACCGGCTTTGTACGACAGAGACACTCTCGTCGTCGTAGGAGGTGTCACGACCCGATTTCGTGGAATCGTTGGGGCGTCCCCCGAATCGTGACCGCCGTGCGGGCCTGGGATTGCGCCCGCACAAGGCTAAAGTATTTTGCATAACAAGCATATATTCAGAGTACGCAGATAAATTAAAGCACAGATTTGAAACATGAAAAGTTCTCTTTATTGATAATGAACATCTATTACAAACTCTTGAACGAGTCAGCTAATTTGCCGCACGAGCTTACAAAAGTGTTGACACAAAATGAGATAGCAGTCCTGTACATTACATCCCTTTACTAAACTTCAAAATGATAAAGACCTCCGGGCTGGAGAACGACTTTGCCACGGAGCTGCACTGTGTAATAGAGTTGCAAGCTCCTGCTTTAAAATACTTCAATGATGGCGCGATCTGAACACGCCTACAGCTGGACTGGATCGGGAAGACGACTTCGGCTCCTCGCTCGGTTCGCCTTAGTACGGGGAACCTGTTTCAACGAGAGTCAGTATGTCGAAACATACTGGTGAAGGCGAGCTAACCGAATTATACCAATCAACACGTTGTTTATATGAAGCATGCATATTATTTGTGGTTTTCTATCTTGCCTTAGTTCATTACAAGTAAGCAACGTATAGAATTTACTGAAAATGAACTTGCCACCGTTCGGTGACTTTTACCTGTCCGTCTGAACCACCTGCACAATACTTACCATGCCTTCCCTGCCACGAAGACACAAGTTAGTTTGCAACAGGTTTAAATATACACGAGGATCACTGGCTTGATTGCCATAATGGACGTAGTCAAGGACAAGGATAGCATGCTACGAGAGTACACGATGCACTGCAAGCTATCATGTCCCGTATACGATGACTACACATGAGTTTCGCCCGGATCGGATCGGTGCCAGTGCCCCAGCGACCGTCCGCAGAACAAAGACCTTGTGCACAAGTTGTCCGTGATCGAACACGATTATTTAGTTAACAATTCATGCAGTTGAGGCAACACGAGTACAAGACAAGCAGTATTACATGATTCATTTTGCATAGCCTCCCTGAACAATTATTCGCATACAAGATATAATCCATACTTAGCACGATTTATAGAACATTTGCAACGAACTAGCATACAATAAAATAACAGTTCATAAGTTTAGTTGACAAGCATAACAGTCCAAGTCTATTCCCATTTTATCTTAGCATCTTTTAGTTATTATTCGGTATCGCTTGATCGGGGCAACAAGAATGCAAGAGTTTAGGTGTGAAGACTTGGAAGCAGGGCTAGCTAATCGGGATGGTAGCCACTCACTTAGTTGGTTGGAAGGGAGAAGGAAAGAGGCACTTCAAGACTCCGCTCGTAAGCCGCCTACTGCTCGTTCACCTGCATCGACGAACAACTTGATCAATACCTCTTCCACTCTTTCCTATCTCGGAATTAAAGTGCAGTACAATGAACGAAAACAATAAAATCTATCAAAACCGTTCAAGAAAAATAAGCAAATTCGAAAACCAACTCAAAGCACAAAGGCAACAAGCGACATCGAAATCCGAGGCAACAAAAGATAATAGCGGAGAGGTCCCTCCTGACTCTGCCACTAAGTCGATCCCGGGGGCACGGTCCACTGAATATGGGAATCGATTCCGAAGAAGCAAATCCATAACGAGGACGAGTTCTTGTTTCAATCTATCCCGATCGAACGATACCATCTTGTGTTTCTTAGCCGCGCTCCTCGAATAGGAGGAACGGGGCGTTACAGGAGGGATGGTGCAGAGGGCCCTATTCACAAGTATGCTGGAGCGGGCCCGAGTTACCAGTATGCTGGAGCGGGCCCTAGTGACCAGTATGCTGGAGCGGGCCCGAGTTACTAGTATGTTGGAGCGGGCCCTAGTGACCAGTATGCTGGAGCAGGTCCGAGTTACCAGACTGTTGGAGATGAAAGCTACCAGATATTCACAATTTTTTTTCCGACTCTATCAGCACCGCTGCCTACCCAAACTCAACAAGACGAGGAGAAGGATTAGATAAATTGTAACAATGTATGATTACAATATTTGTATGATTTGGAACATTGTTTGATTGCAATGTTTGGGTATTAAACAATTCTTAAGTAGACTTTCATTATCAGACTCACTATTACAATATTTTTAAGTTTGTATTGAACAATTCTATTTTACTCTCTCGGTTGACTAGTACATCTTCTTCGATTGTGTCCAATCGCACCATAATTACTGCAACGAAGATCTCTCGTCGATGAATCCCGGGGTTTGATGCGGTTCTTCTTTGGTCTTCCGGCTTTGCGTCTTACATCTGGTACCCCAATTTCTCCTCTAACCAAAGGAGCTTGGATCTTATAGGGAACTAGAATTGGCTGCATTTTTGGTGCGTATACACTTCTCAAGGTCTCCGTCGAAAATACTGCAGGATAAAAACTATCAATACTAATATTGCAATATCTACAAACAAAACATGCATGTATACATGGTATATAAGTATGGTACCATCTAAAATATGTACAAGATCTGTCAGTTATATTAACAATATATGTTCTACTTGTTGCACGGTCTATTATTTCAAACTTATAACTATAAATAGCTAATATTTCTAGGTGATTCTTCTCTTTGATAATACAAGCCATGGTCTTTAACATCTTCGGACAATAATCTGTGTCTATATTTTCAGCATTCTTTCTACGATTGTCATGAAGTGTAATAATCTTGGCTCTAATACCATCGAGAAGTATTGTTATTGGCTTATCTCGTAATTTCTTAATCCAGCTATTGAAACATTCAGCAAGATTAGAAGTGTTAATATCTAATCTAGGACAAGTAGTGTCACGACCCGCACCCTGATATTCGGGCACGAGTACGTGGTTACGCCCAGCCTACACCGCAGAAACGGCGGTAGAACGCTGTCTGGGTCATTTCTAACTATCTAACATCTCAACAATATATATGGTACCTGTCAAACATCTCAACTCCCAACGGAGGAGCTATATGGCATCTCACATGAATAACTAATCTCAATCACAAAACAAGCTAAGGAAGAAATATGCACGAATGGAAATAACGAGGGAAGAATAAAAGTACAAATCCACAATCTGAAATATATACAAGATGTGAAACCACAACAGAAAAAGTCTAATACAATCTCAACTACAAAAATAGTCTAAACCTCCTCGGGCTCTGCTGCTAAGTCTCCCTGGTCAATAAGAGTGTCCTCTATAGGTACGCCGTCCTGCGGCCCGTAGTAGGTAGGACACTGCTCTAGAAGCCAGTCATCTGGAAAAATATATCCAGTCAGGATTGGAGCGAAGTACATACCTCTGAAAGCAGTTTCAATAGCATAATCGAGCATATAAACCGATATAGAAATAAAATACAAGATCACTGAACATATGAAAGATGAACAAGATATATACAGGTAATGTACGAGGATATATAGATCAACAATATGGATATCAGCAATATGATGAAGTAACTGCAATCTAAAACTAACTACTGTGCCTCAGAATACGAGTTCATTATGTGATCGGGTTGGGTGAACATGATCAGGTAAGACGGATTACATGTGAAGTATGTAATCAGAATGTACACGATTTGTAACAATGGCTTTGATCACATAATCAACTCCTACTCTCCCACCCCCAACTAATACCGATGGATCCAATCACGACACGCTACGAACACGAAAATATAACCACTGTCACGAGCAGTGGGTGTACACGAAAATCATAACCACCGAACACGAGCAGTGGGTGTACACGAATAAGCACACTGAACACGAGCAGTGTGTGAACACGAAGTAACATCAATACCCAGTATACACGATGAGATACAATGTACACGAGTACCCGCTGAACACGGTAGGGGATAACATCTCATGACGGGATCCATAAAGTACTAGTCCGTGAAATCACTGTGTCGGGGATCAATGTATACAATTCTAGAACATGCATATATACAATATTATGAATTGAAAACAAACAGAGAAATGTACTCGCCTGACGTCCTGAGCAAGGTGTGTCTCTCGATGCCCAAGCCGGTGTCTCACAACCTATATATGGTATGTTGCATCAATACAAGGTTTGATAATGAAAATAACTGAAGTTGATGAAATTCTAGGTCGATACGCCCTTTCTAAGTCAAACTGATGAGATCTAGGTTGCAAGAGTTAAATGCTAGCCACTAAGTCAATACACTATGAAGCTACGCTATACAAGCTAAGCTAAGCATAAATAAAACACTCAAAGAGCCGTATCCTAAGATACGCAAGTTTCTAATATGAGAAATATGTTTTATATATGTATACGAAACAAACATTTTAGTACTATGTCACAACAACTTAATTTGAATACCTTGGCCTTACACCAAGGCGTAACACAACTACCTTGATACCCAAACTCCATACCAGGGGTATCGATCCATTTCCTTGGGATACATTGGTATCACAAGGTAAACCAACCCTTGGCCAACTCAACCTACATATATATAACTAAAACTAGAAATATCTGACAACAATATAAAACCATAATACAATATTTCCCTGCAAAAGTAGCTGGCACAAAGAAAACCAATTCCTATTTCATATAGCTAAGGCCAAACCCAAATATCCCATACCTGAAACTTAACTAATACGTATAACTAGTATATGCATAGATAAACCTACTACTATTCTAAGACAACTGTTATAACTAATATACATGTACATAGCTAACTGGCTAACTCTACATATCATGTTTATACTATATACCTATATACATTCTAACTGAGTTATTTATTAACTAAAACATATCCAACTTATCATCTACATAGATATCTATGTAGTTAATAAGATACTAAGATATATATATATATATATATATAGATGCTAACTACCTGCAATACTAGCTAACTCTTAAAAAATGCCTTAAACATAAACCCATCTATCACAATACCTTAACTGAACTGAACATCCTGCCAAGCCAATACTTCATAGTCTAAACTGAAGGTAAAATACGGATACACAGTTCTAACCGAAAGATACTGAAATATACAGAAAACAGAAACTGAAACTTGCAGAAACCCGATCCTGTTGTGACTCTCCTCCTAGTTATCTGCAGTCATGCACAGCCTCCCCAAAACTGTGCATTCCTGCACAAAGTAGCTGCCAGGGCTCTCTTCAACCTGTGAGCAACTGCACAGTCAAAACCTGGACGCTGCTGTGTGCATTTCCACCCTGCTGCATTGTGCAAAGACACTGCCTGAGTTGCTGTGTACTCCAAATATTCAATCTCCTAGTAGACTGAACTGTGGACTGCCCCGATCCTGTTGTGGCAGACTGCCACACACACACGCAACACTGTACCACACTGAAATCTGCCTCCACTTGTTGTGCATTCTCAGATGCACAGCTATTCCCTCCTTTGTGTACTGTGACACAGTGCTACATTGCTGCTCTACTTGTGTGCACTATCTGCACAGTCACTCTCCACAAGTCTAAGACCCAGTTGCTCCAATGCAGAGCCTACTGAACTGCTCTCTGCTCAAGGATACTGTGGTTGCTGCTCTCATACTCGAGCATACCCAGACACACACAAACACTCATACAAACACTATACTGGCACCACTATGTATATACCTACACTCCCACACAATAAATATATATTCCACTATACATATCATTCTATAAACATAACACTATATATACATATATATACTAATACATACAAATCACTAGTTATAAAGTATATACTTATCCCCTCATGTATAATAAACATATAGATATAAACTACATATGCATAACTATATATATAAACTCATACTATGAATATACATATACATATAGATATGCTTATCTATGATACATATAATACACACTAGTGGATACACATATATACATAATTCAAAATACACTAATATGTATACTATGTAATATATCAATAGCTTACAAATATACATTTACACACGTACGCATAAAAAGAAGGACAAAATATCAAACACATGGGGCGCATCGCACCCGTATCACACTTTTCTATGATACGCTTGCGATACGGCCTCCAACACACAACCAAACGTATCCCGAAGGACACGTACAAGTCCAATACATATTTTATGATCAACACATATAGAAATTAGAGTGTCCACGTGTCCGTGTCACCATATGATATGCATATGGCCCCGTGTCGGAGGAAAACCCCCAAAATCGACCGTTTTGTCAAATCGACGAGATTCGGCCCACGCGTATCCAATTGTGGACACGACACAAGCTACAAACAAACAATCCATGGTCAATTAGATCTATTAGATCCATTGACAAGCACTACATGTGCCAATTTCGGAATTTCCCCAAAATTGGCACCAAAATGGACATAACTTCCACCTTAGGTCTCCAAATGATTCCAAATCAAAACCTATGGGTAACCTATGCATGTGGGGGTGGTTTCTCATGGTAAAAACTCAGATCTATAGCCTATAGGAAGGGGGAAAACTGATTTGTACCTATTGGGAGATGGATTCCCAATGAGAAAGTCCCAAATGACAAGTTGCTCCTTTCCTTGTAGATCTTGGCCTCCTCCTCCTTGTTCCTTGCTCCTTGCTTGTAGATCCTTGATGTAGAGTCTTCAATGATGAATTTAGGAAGAGATTTGATGAAGAATTGATGGGGGAATGGAGGGAAAATGGAAGGGAAAAAACTAGATCTAGAAATTTGGGGAAGAACTAAAATGAGAGCACTCTCTCTCCTCTCAATTATGGCTGGTCATAAACCCCTCCCCAAGCAATGTGTAATGTCCCAAATACCCCTTGGGGCCTCTCATGAAGAAATAATTAGGGGGGAAAGGTTCTA
This sequence comes from Iris macrosiphon, assembly GCA_036927795.1. Lineage (NCBI taxonomy): Eukaryota > Viridiplantae > Streptophyta > Magnoliopsida > Asparagales > Iridaceae > Iris > Iris macrosiphon. The sequence goes on from JAYESA010000012.1 coordinate 16,040,259, forward strand.
GTCTAATGGTTTCACTAATTAAACATGTTTCTTAATCCATGGGCCTAAATCATGGGCTCAACTTAGACTAGTCCAAAAGTTTGTTCATGTCCTCTAATTAAAATGGTTAGGTCCACTACACAAGTCCAAAACAATTCCACAACTAGCAACTATTAAATAATACCATAAATAATTAAATCAAGCCATGTACAATTATTAATTATAATTATCCTAAAATAATTAATACCTATGATAAATACCAAACTACCCTTAGATGGAAATGTGAGGGTGACAAACCTACCCACCTTAGAAAAATTTCGTCCTCGAAATTAAGGAAGAAACTATCTACCAAAACAAACAATATAATGCAAGAAAGAATTATACCTCACGGCTCGAAAAGATATGGATATCGCTCGCGCATCTCGGCCTCTCGCTCCCAGGTACTCTCTCCTGGCGAGTGATGCCTCCACGCGACGCGCACCAAAGGAATCGTCTGGTTCCACAGCACCTTCTCCCTCCGATCCAGAATCTCCACTGGCTGCTCTGGATAACTAAGAGTAGGGCCCACCTCTATCTCCGAATGATCCAACACATGACTGGGATCTGCCACGTACCGTCTCAACTGCGACACGTAAAACACGTTATGCACCCCCTCCAGTGCAGGTGGTAAGTCTAGTCTGTAAGCGACTGCACCGACCCTCTCAAGAATGCTGAAAGGACCGATGAATCGCGGACTAAGCTTGCCGCCTCCACCGAAACGAATCGTACCACGTGTCGGAGAAATTCTCAAGAAAACCAGACCACCAACCTAGCACGAAACACAAACTTAGCACTCTAACAAGCAACAACAAACACAAACAAGACAAAACTAAAACTATACCTCAAACTCCAGAGGTCTCCGGTGACTATCGGCCCAATGCCGTTGCCTGTCCTGCGCTACTCGAAGTCTGTCTCTGATAAGTTTTACCTTCTCTGCTGCATCCACTACCATCTCTGGTCCCAATAAAGCCCTGTCACCAACATCATCCCAGGACAACGGAGTGCGGCATCTCCGTCCATACAACGCCTCGAATGGTGACATCTCAATGCTAGCTTGGTAGCTGTTGTTGTATGAAAACTCTACCAAGTGAAGGTGATCCTCCCAAGAACCTCCAAGATCCAAAACACAGGTGCGTAGCATGTCCTCGAGAGTCTGAATAGTCCTCTCCGACTGTCCGTCCGTCTGAGGGTGATAAGCGGTACTGAACTTGAGCTGAGTGCCCAAGCTAGCCTGCAAACTCCTCCAGAAATGGGACGTGAAGCGACTATCCCGATCCGAGACAATGCTCACCGGAACACCGTACAATCTGACAATCTGGCGCACATATATCTCCGCAAGTCTCTCCGTAGATGTACCCACTTTAAATGGCAGAAAGTGGGCTGATTTGGTCAACCTGTCCACGATGACCCAAATCGCATCCTTGCCTCCTGGAGAACGCGGAAGTCCCGATACAAAATCCATGGTAACATGTTCCCATTTCCACTCCGGAATGGACAAGGGCTGAAGCAATCCTCCTGGTCTCTGTCTCTCCGCCTTGACCTGCTGGTAAACTAAGCATCTGGACACGAAGCTAGCTACCTCGCGCTTCATGCCATACCACCAGACATGCTCCCTCATATCTCTATACATCTTGTTAGCACCGGGATGCATAGAGTATTGGGAACGATGCGCCTCCTGCAAAATCTCCTCGCGCAATGCTCCCTTCGGTACGCACAACCTGGTACCGTGTCGTAATGATCCATCATCTGCGGCGGTAAAATCCTCTGCCAGCCCGGCCTGAACCTGTGCTCTGATGCTCCTCAGAGACTCATCCTCATACTGTCCGGCTCTGACTCGGTCCATCAGCTCTGACTGAACCTGAAGTCCCCACATCTGCGCTGCGACTCCCGGAATCAATACCTCAATGCCCAAACTATCGAGGTCTGCCAAAAGATGCCTGTCCCTAGTCAAGCACATAGCCACGGGATACCTGCTCAAAGCATCCGCGACTACGTTGGCCTTCCCTGGATGGTACTGCAAAGATATGTCGAAGTCCTTCATCAGCTCCAACCATCGCCGCTGCCTCATGTTGAGCTCCTTCTGTGTAAATACATACTTTAAGCTCTTATGGTCTGTGAAGATCTCTACTCTCTCTCCATATAGATAGTGTTTCCACAATTTGAGAGCAAAGATAACTGCTGCAAGCTCCAAATCATGGGTAGGGTAGTTCTTCTCATGCGGGCGTAATTGCCTAGAAGCATAGGCGATTACCTTCCCGTGCTGCTGTAGTACACAACCCAAACCCTTACCTGATGCATCACTGTAAATGGAAAAACCTCCTGCTCCTGATGGTAGTGTCAAGATGGGAGCTGTAGTCAATCTCCTCTTCAGCTCCTCAAATGCTGACTGGCAATCCTCAGTCCAGACGAATTCTACGTCCTTCCTGGTCAGCCTGGTCATCGGCTCTGCTAGTCTGGAAAAGTCCTGAACAAACTTCCGGTAGTAGCCTGCTAATCCAAGGAAGCTCCTGATCTCTGCTACTGAACTCGGAGTAGACCACGATTCAACTGCTGAGATCTTCTTCGGGTCCACCGAGACTCCATCTTCTGTAATGACATGCCCAAGAAATTCAACCTTATCAAGGAAGAATTCACACTTCGACAACTTGCCATACAACTTCTCCTTCCTGAGGGTCTCCAGAACAATCCTCAAGTGCTGCTCATGCTCCTCCGGGGTCTTCGAATATATTAGAATATCATCTATGAAGACTACAACAAACTGGTCCAGGTACTGATGAAACACCTTGTTCATCAGGTTCATGAACACTGCCGGGGCATTGGTCAACCCAAACGGCATCACCAAGAACTCGAACTGCCCATAGCGAGTCCTGAAAGCTGTCTTTGGGATGTCTTCCCTCTTCACTTTCACCTGGTGGTACCCTGACCTCAAGTCTATCTTGGAGAATACCTTCGCTCCGCTCAACTGGTCAAACAAGTCATCTATCCTCGGCAACGGGTATTTGTTCTTGATAGTGAGGTTATTAAGTGCCCTGTAGTCGATACACATACGTACCGACCCATCCTTCTTGGGTACAAAGAGTACCGGAGCACCCCATGGTGATGAACTGGAACGGATAAATCCTTTGTCTTGTAACTCATCCACCTGCTTCTTTAACTCCGTCAGTTCGCTGTTGTTTACTCTATAGACATGCTGAGAGATCGGCTCTGCGCCTGGCACTAAATCTATAGAGAATTCCACATCCCTGTCCGGCGGCAACCCCGGCAACTCCTCCGGAAAGACATCCAAGAATTCCGCAATCAACGGATGTGGCGGCGTCTGCTCCTGCTCCTCAACTAAAGCTCCACAGAAATCGCCGTCGCTCTGCTCTGCTCCTCGGACGAACTCAAACTCTGGCTCTCCTGGTGTCTGAAATACAACTCTGCCTCCACGACAATCGATACTAGCGTGATGTCTACTCAACCAATCCATCCCGAGCACTATATCGTAACTCGGAAGTGGCATTACGAGCAAACATACACTCAGCTCACGGCCTCCCAAATAAACTCTCTGGTTCCTGCAAACATCACTGACCAGGATAATACCACCACCGGTCATGATCTTGCAAGTCCTCGCCAACGGTTCAGACTCAAGGCGATGCCTCAAAGCAAAAGATACAGATACAAAGCTATGAGAAGCACCAGAATCGAACAAAACATGAGCTGGAAAGGAATCGAGATAAACAGAACCTGAGATGACATCGCCAATCGGCTCCTCCTCCTCGACAGTCAGGGCAAAAGCTCGCCCCTGTCGATGCGCTCCTCTGTTCTGCTGATGCTGGGCAAACTACTGCTGCTGCGGTGGAAGAGGTCCTCTTTGCTGGCCCGTTGGTGGTCGAGCGGGTGCCTTCTGTGCCTGTCCTCCACCCTGAGCTGGACGAGCCTGGACTTTGGGACAAGCCCGTAGCTGATGATCTCCCGATCCACAAAATAAGCACTGGCCTAGTCTCATCCTGCATGCGTCCCATCCGTGTCCTTGCTTCTTACAGAAAGTACAAGGAGCTGCTGCCCTCTGGATCTGATGCATCTGCTGAGCCGGCGCTCTAGCTGGCCCGTGGTGCTGCTGCCTCTGGTGCTGGTAAGGCCTCTGGTTTTGCTGCTGGAAATGAGGCCTCTTCGTGGGACCCGTGTAGCTGCCGGATCCTCCTGTGTCCCTCTGCCTCTTAGAGCCAAGCTCTAAGTCATCTTCTGCCCTCTGCGCCTGCATGAGTATCTCCTCGAAGGTGGCTGTAGGACCTCCGTTGGTATGGGGTTTGACTTCCCGGTTCAGGCCCTTCCTGAACTTCCTTGCCTTGCTTCTAGGGTTCTGACCCTCTACGAAGCGTCCTAGCCGGCAATACTCCGCCGCATACTCATCCACTGTCATGCCTCCCTGTACAAGATACTGGAACTGACTCTCCAAAGAAGTAAGAGCCACGTCAGGGAAGAACTTCTCCTTGAAAAGCTCTTTGAAGGCTTCCCAAGAGAGTCCTGGTGCTGCAATCCTCGGGTCAGTCCGGAACCATGTCAGGGCAATATCAAACATCATACAACCCGCAGCCTCAATCTATAGCATCTCTGGAATCTGCGCCAGCCGTAGGTTCCGCTCTATGTCCTCGATCCACTCGTCCGCATATAAATCCCCTCGGTGCCTCTGAAGTCCTTCGGGCCCATCCTCTTGAAGTCGATGATGGTACCCGGCCTCGGCTGATGCGGAATAAACTGAGCTGGTGCCGTCGGTGGCTGGGTGGTAGTAGCTCTCTCCACCGCTGTAAGTACGATCTGGTGAGCGTTCTCCACGCTCTGTCGCAAGACCTCTGACTGTCGCTGCTGCGCCTCCATCATCTGCTGGAGAAGTGCAAACATCTGTGTCTGATCAACCACTGGTGGTGGAGGTGGAAGACCCTCTGAAACAACTGGAGCTACTGGAGCCACCCTCCGAACTGGGGGAGGAGCACCCCCGAAAACAGCTGCTGAGACCCCCACCTGAACCGGTGAGGCGACCCTTTCAACTGGAGAAGAACCCGTAGTAGGTGCTACCCTCTCCGCAGCCGGCTGGGAAGCAGCTGAGGAAGCTGGTGCTGCTCCCGAGCGATAGAATCGGATCTTCGGAGGCATCCTGAAGACAGATTGAAAATAAGGAATCAATATTTGAATATAATGCGATATCATCAAAGAAGGACAGAAGTTTATTCAAAATAAAAGACAATATTCAATAGATAAGGATTTGCAAAAAACAGATATTCGAATTTTCCTAGATGTGATTGAGCAAACTCTCTCAGCCTAAATCCTGTTTCCTAGGGCAGGCTCGTAGCCGTACTCTAGTCGAGCACAACTACGATATCTATCTAGACCTGCATGGGCCACCACTAAAAATGTGTCACGACCCGCACCCTGATATTCGGGCACGAGTACGTGGTTACGCCCAGCCTACACCGCAGAAACGGCGGTAGAACGCTGTCTGGGTCATTTCTAACTATCTAACATCTCAACAATATATATGGTACCTGTCAAACATCTCAACTCCCAACGGAGGAGCTATATGGCATCTCACATGAATAACTAATCTCAATCACAAAACAAGCTAAGGAAGAAATATGCACGAATGGAAATAACGAGAGAAGAATAAAAGTACAAATCCACAATCTGAAATATATACAAGATGTGAAACCACAACAGAAAAAGTCTAATACAATCTCAACTACAAAAATAGTCTAAACCTCCTCGGGCTCTGCTGCTAAGTCTCCCTGGTCAATAAGAGTGTCCTCTATAGGTACGCCGTCCTGCGGCCCGTAGTAGGTAGGACACTGCTCTAGAAGCCAGTCATCTGGAAAAATATATCCAGTCAGGATTGGAGCGAAGTACATACCTCTGAAAGCAGTTTCAATAGCATAATCGAGCATATAAACCGATATAGAAATGAAATACAAGATCACTGAACATATGAAAGATGAACAAGATATATACAGGTAATGTACGAGGATATATAGATCAACAATATGGATATCAGCAATATGATGAAGTAACTGCAATCTAAAACTAACTACTGTGCCTCAGAATACGAGTTCATTATGTGATCGGGTTGGGTGAACATGATCAGGTAAGACGGATTACATGTGAAGTATGTAATCAGAATGTACACGATTTGTAACAATGGCTTTGATCACATAATCAACTCCTACTCTCCCACCCCCAACTAATACCGATGGATCTAATCACGACACGCTACGAACACGAAAATATAACCACTGTCACGAGCAGTGGGTGTACACGAAAATCACAACCACCGAACACGAGCGGTGGGTGTACACGAATAAGCACACTGAACACGAGCAGTGTGTGAACACGAAGTAACATCAATACCCAGTATACACGATGAGATACAATGTACACGAGTACCCGCTGAACACGGTAGGGGATAACATCTCATGACGGGATCCATAAAGTACTAGTCCGTGAAATCACTGTGTCGGGGATCAATGTATACAATTCTAGAACATGCATATATACAATATTATGAATTGAAAACAAACAGAGAAATGTACTCGCCTGACGTCCTGAGCAAGGTGTGTCTCTCGATGCCCAAGCCGGTGTCTCACAACCTATATATGGTATGTTGCATCAATACAAGGTTTGATAATGAAAATAACTGAAGTTGATGAAATTCTAGGTCGATACGCCCTTTCTAAGTCAAACTGATGAGATCTAGGTTGCAAGAGTTAAATGCTAGCCACTAAGTCAATACACTATGAAGCTACGCTATACAAGCTAAGCTAAGCATAAATAAAACACTCAAAGAGCCGTATCCTAAGATACGCAAGTTTCTAATATGAGAAATATGTTTTATATATGTATACGAAACAAACATTTTAGTACTATGTCACAACAACTTAATTTGAATACCTTGGCCTTACACCAAGGCGTAACACAACTACCTTGATACCCAAACTCCATACCAGGGGTATCGATCCATTTCCTTGGGATACATTGGTATCACAAGGTAAACCAACCCTTGGCCAACTCAACCTACATATATATAACTAAAACTAGAAATATCTGACAACAATATAAAACCATAATACAATATTTCCCTGCAAAAGTAGCTGGCACAAAGAAAACCAATTCCTATTTCATATAGCTAAGGCCAAACCCAAATATCCCATACCTGAAACTTAACTAATACGTATAACTAGTATATGCATAGATAAACCTACTACTATTCTAAGACAACTGTTATAACTAATATACATGTACATAGCTAACTGGCTAACTCTACATATCATGTTTATACTATATACCTATATACATTCTAACTGAGTTATTTATTAACTAAAACATATCCAACTTATCATCTACATAGATATCTATGTAGTTAATAAGATACTAAGATATATATATATATATATAGATGCTAACTACCTGCAATACTAGCTAACTCTTAAAAAATGCCTTAAACATAAACCCATCTATCACAATACCTTAACTGAACTGAACATCCTGCCAAGCCAATACTTCATAGTCTAAACTGAAGGTAAAATACGGATACACAGTTCTAACCGAAAGATACTGAACTATACAGAAAACAGAAACTGAAACTTGCAGAAACCCGATCCTGTTGTGACTCTCCTCCTAGTTATCTGCAGTCATGCACAGCCTCCCCAAAACTGTGCATTCCTGCACAAAGTAGCTGCCAGGGCTCTCTTCAACCTGTGAGCAACTGCACAGTCAAAACCTGGACGCTGCTGTGTGCATTTCCACCCTGCTGCATTGTGCAAAGACACTGCCTGAGTTGCTGTGTACTCCAAATATTCAATCTCCTAGTAGACTGAACTGTGGACTGCCCCGATCCTGTTGTGGCAGACTGCCACACACACACGCAACACTGTACCACACTGAAATCTGCCTCCACTTGTTGTGCATTCTCAGATGCACAGCTATTCCATCCTCTGTGTACTGTGACACAGTGCTACATTGCTGCTCTAGTTGTGTGCACTATCTGCACAGTCACTCTCCACAAGTCTAAGACCCAGTTGCTCCAATGCAGAGCCTACTGAACTGCTCTCTGCTCAAGGATACTGTGGTTGCTGCTCTCATACTCGAGCATACCCAGACACACACAAACACTCATACAAACACTATACTGGCACCACTATGTATATACCTACACTCCCACACAATAAATATATATTCCACTATACATATCATTCTATAAACATAACACTATATATACATATATATACTAATACATACAAATCACTAGTTATAAAGTATATACTTATCCCCTCATGTATAATAAACATATAGATATAAACTACATATGCATAACTATATATATAAACTCATACTATGAATATACATATACATATAGATATGCTTATCTATGATACATATAATACACACTAGTGGATACACATATATACATAATTCAAAATACACTAATATGTATACTATGTAATATATCAATAGCTTACAAATATACATTTACACACGTACGCATAAAAAGAAGGACAAAATATCAAACACATGGGGCGCATCGCACCCGTATCACACTTTTCTATGATACGCTTGCGATACGGCCTCCAACACACAACCAAACGTATCCCGAAGGACACGTACAAGTCCAATACATATTTTATGATCAACACATATAGAAATTAGAGTGTCCACGTGTCCGTGTCACCATATGATATGCATATGGCCCCGTGTCGGAGGAAAACCCCCAAAATCGACCGTTTCGTCAAATCGACGAGATTCGGCCCACGCGTATCCAATTGTGGACACGACACAAGCTACAAACAAACAATCCATGGTCAATTAGATCTATTAGATCCATTGACAAGCACTACATGTGCCAATTTCGGAATTTCCCCAAAATTGGCACCAAAATGGACATAACTTCCACCTTAGGTCTCCAAATGATTCCAAATCAAAACCTATGGGTAACCTATGCATGTGGGGGTGGTTTCTCATGGTAAAAACTCAGATCTATAGCCTATAGGAAGGGGGAAAACTGATTTGTACCTATTGGGAGATGGATTCCCAATGAGAAAGTCCCAAATGACAAGTTGCTCCTTTCCTTGTAGATCTTGGCCTCCTCCTCCTTGTTCCTTGCTCCTTGCTTGTAGATCCTTGATGTAGAGTCTTCAATGATGAATTTAGGAAGAGATTTGATGAAGAATTGATGGGGGAATGGAGGGAAAATGGAAGGGAAAAAACTAGATCTAGAAATTTGGGGAAGAACTAAAATGAGAGCACTCTCTCTCCTCTCAATTATGGCTGGTCATAAACCCCTCCCCAAGCAATGTGTAATGTCCCAAATACCCCTTGGGGCCTCTCATGAAGAAATAATTAGGGGAGAAAGGTTCTAGTCTAATGGTTTCACTAATTAAACATGTTTCTTAATCCATGGGCCTAAATCATGGGCTCAACTTAGACTAGTCCAAAAGTTTGTTCATGTCCTCTAATTAAAATGGTTAGGTCCACTACACAAGTCCAAAACAATTCCACAACTAGCAACTATTAAATAATACCATAAATAATTAAATCAAGCCATGTACAATTATTAATTATAATTATCCTAAAATAATTAATACCTATGATAAATACCAAACTACCTTTAGATGGAAATGTGAGGGTGACAAGTAGCATACACTGTTATCCAATGTTCAAATCGACGACTTTCATCGTTTACACCAATAAGCCAATCGTACAAAATTATGTTCTCGGCTTTAATTATATCAAACACACTCTCTGCATCCGTTTCATTATATGATCTAGCAAGCGAGTCTAACAAGTGTTGAAATACTGGTTCTTTGGTAACTTTTTTCATGTTTTGTTTAAAATGCTGAATACAAAAAAAATGAGGAGATACAGAAAAAATTGCACGAACAACATTTATTAATCCTTTTTGTTTGTCAGATATAAATAAAATTGTACTCCAATCATTAAAACAACTTTCAAAAGATATTTTAAGAGAATTTAAAAACCAAGACCAAGAATCACTATTCTCACCTTCAGCAACAGCATAAGCTATAGGATATAATTGATAGTTAGGATCGTGAGCACAAGCAATAAATAAGATACCTTGATATTTAGAAGAAAGAAATGTAGCATCAGTACTAATAACCGGTAAACAACCCCTTAAAAATTCGTCAATACATGACTTAAAACAAATAAAAATTCGTTGAAAGCTATTGTTTTCGGCAGTTTTAATAAAACATGTACTACCTGGATTCGTCTCCATAATTCTATAACAATACTCCTCAAGACTAGCGTATGCCTCATCATAACTACCATTAATTTCAGCTAATGCTGTCTCTCGGGCTCTCCAGGCTTTGGAATAACTAACTTGTATACGGTGCTCCCTATATATATCTTTAACAATTTGTGATGGACTATATGACTGGTTATCTCTAATAATGTCAATTATCATGGTCTTAATCCATGCAGCGGTAGCTAGTCGATGACGTCCTGTACTAAGTCTCCCTAAACAAGAATGACGATTTTCTAATGTACTAACTTTAACTATATCACCATTTCCAATAGATTTGACATATACTCTCCAATTACAATTCGGTTGATCACAACTATATATAATTCCACGAGCATTATTCATAACACTAGCTGAACAACTAAAATTATATTTAATTGCTAAATTACTTATAAAGCTTTTAAAGTGAGAACGACTAGGAAATGATTGTCCCTTAAATACTTCATCAGTGATAGCTTTTACAACATCATCATCTACCGTATAATCTACATTTTCAACTAAATTATCACTATTTTCATCGTCGTTGTCACTATCATCATCATGGTTAGATTCATCTGATGAATGACCTTCTTGAAAAAATAAAACAATTTGTTGAGAAGAACTAGCACCCGAACTAACATGCTGATATTCAGAAAAATATTCATTATTTCTATTATCTAATGTTGCTGCTACTTTAATAACATATATTTTTATGTACCGTGATTGTGAATTAATCTCAAGAATATAATTCCATGCATTTTTACTATCTATCAAAAAATAATTAGAACCAAAAATAGACTTCAGAATAAAATCATAATGAATAGAACAACGTTCAATAACATGATTACGTATATTTTCAAAACTAATATTCGGATAAGTTGAAAAAATTATACTTTCTCCTCCTTCGTAATTTAACCCATTTACTTTACCGCCGTGCGAGCATACAATTCTTACGCTACGATCCATGACGATTGAGAACTTTTGCTACAAGAAACTCAGATGAACTTTAGCTGCAGGCAGAACTTTGACTGAAGTTTTGCTAGATGCAGAGAGAGTGCTGGGGACTTTGCTAGAGGAAACAGAGTGAGAGTGTTGGATGATTTGGTTGAGATAGAAATATATAGAGTGAGAGTGTTGAATGTAATAGCCGTTGTGCAACGGCTATAATCCTTCCCCCAATCCTCAACGGACCCTCACTCGCCAAGTAAGTTGGCGGACACAGATCAACGGACCGTCACCCGCCAAGTAAGTTGGTGGACACAGCCTCCAACTCACCCTTTCTCGCCAACTCAGTTGGCGGTCTGTACCTATCTCGCCAACTCAGTTGGCGAGCACTTTCATCCCGCCTACAACCCGCCAACTCAGTTGGCGAATTCTCCCCCTCCCTGTAATTTCACCAAACCCCTCCATTTTTTTGCAATTATATATAAATTTGTTACTTTATTTGAAAAAAAACGGTTTGAAGAAACAAAACCGCCGGAGGCCGACCCCTCCTCCGTTGAGGAGTCCTGGGGCAACTTCGTCGGCCAGACTGCCACCTGCCCCGGCGTCTCCGGCCAGACCATCCAGGAGAGCATGCGCCTTCTCCTCCTCAGTCAGGGAGCGCGAAATCCTTGAAGTCCTCGACTCGACCCTCTACTGCTTCACCGAGGTTGATCTCGGCCGCGAGTGGCCTCGCTGATGGTGGGGAAAGGCTCGGAGTCGAGGCGAGTCGAAGGGACCACGGAGGAGTTCGTCGGGGTCGGCCCATGACGCCACCTCGTCCACAGACGCTGCTGGTGCCATCGAGAAAACCGTCGGTGAGGCAAAAGAGGGGGACTGCGCGGGAGACGGGGCGGCTCCTCCAGCTGACGTCGACGTGGCGAGGCGCCTGCTCCTCCAGCTGGTGAAAGGCAGCAGCCAAACACGCTTTTGGTTGAAATTTACACTTAAAACTCAAAAAACTACGCTATAAAACGTATACAAACAGGGCCTAAGGATTTGCCATTCAGATCCTCCAATTCAAAAGTTCCTAATATGGTCCATCTTTCCTCTTACAACTCTAATTTTAAATATCGAGATAATGTTCCATCGAAGCAAGCCTATGATAACAAAAAGGGCAATGCTACTACTCTCCACGTGACGCTTGTAAGCCTGCTGGCTATATCCTAACAAAAAGTACAAAACAACAAAAATATTCATGCTTTCTTTTCCCTTTTTAAAATAATTGCTACAGTCAGCTATAATATAAATAATAATAAAAGAAAATAAAAAGTAGCGACTGAAGAGTTCTAACCTAAATTATTCACAATTATTCTTTAAGCTGAACAAGATCTAAAAAAAACCCACTAAGATAAAATTACCTGGACCTTGAATAGAGTATAAATTTTATCCGGAAAAATTAACAGTTTATGCAAAGAAACTAAAATTTTGCTAGAACAATGGTTTACATTAGAAAATCCTTTTGGGTGCATTTTCTAATATCCAGGCAAACAGTAGGGATCAGAAGCCCTTCAGCATGTAACAAGGAATTCATACACTACATCAACCTATGAGCAATTTTCATCTCTGCTTGCAACAAGGGCAAACATATTGCATTTTCGCCGTTCTTTATTTAGTTTTTTCTTCTCTCCTCTCCCTCTACCCCTACCCTACCCCCTGCAGCAGTCCCCACTACCTCGCGAAAATAAACACTATATCAAATCTTCATATAACCTGCAGCCTGCAACACTTACTTCTTTGACCATTTACTGAGTCCTGGTATCTGCAGAACATCCATTCCAAGCAGTCATTAATATGCAGTTTAAAGCCATGAAGGCGAATTATATTATATGTTTGACAAAACCTCAACATACAGAGCTTTTAATGGCATCAGTCAGATTTCACTTTTAGGCAAAGAGCAGCAAAATTGCAGTTTCATAGTCCACATACATATTTATGCAAAATATTTAGCTACGTGTCAGAAGGGTCAAGTCAAAATCTCCAAATCGGCAGCAACGATTGGGTACCTAAATGCAAACAGGTTCTGTATATATCAGAAATAATAGCCAGATCAAAATTGAGAGCCTCTTCCGGATAGAACCTTCAACTCTCGAGGAGGAGGATGAAAGAGTGTGGAAAACTCCTACATTTCCCAGCAGCGTCCTTATATATAAGAAGATTAGCTTACTATACAAGGAAGATTATTTTCTGGATCCTGTTCGGATCAGGGCCGGTACAAAACATTTTAAGGTCCACGACAAGAATCTAAAATGTGCCCTCAATTCACACATCTAGTATTATATACTTTGCTTTGCCATAAACTACAAAAAAAGGGGATGGAAATAATATAATGGATCCACCTATCTAGAATTAATGGCTAGTTTTGGTAAATGCGGCATATAGTAGCTTAACCTTGATTTTCCAAACTACTATAGTAGCATCATGCATATATTCTTAATAGTATTTATTTTTTCCAAGACTACTATAATAGTATTAATTGAAACATGCATATATTATTTAATTTTTTTCAAAGCTGCTATAATAGTATTAATAGCAACATGCATATAATATTTAATTTTTTTCCCCAAAGCTACTATAGTAGGTTAAAGATTTCCGTAGGATTTTTTGGGCCCTCCTGGTCCATGGGCCCAGGGCGGTCGCCCTGGTTGCCCTAGGCCAGGGCAGGTACTAACTATCCTATCTAATCTAGATAATCTATAACTAAAGAGTAGGAACTAATAATTCTCCTTTCAAATTAATTTATCATATAAATTAATTTAACAATTAACACGATTAAACACATCGACTCAATTATGCTGCAGAAGGTTGATCACTCAGAGGAGGATTAAAATTGGGACCCACTAAACAATTTGTAATTGGCTAAACTCTTGTCTAGCCTATTATTAGTTTGTTAAAGATAATCCTTCCACAAACTAACACCTGTATTGATCATTGGGAAAATGGTTACCATCCAACCCATAGTAAATAATAGTCTCATAAACCAAAAATATACTTGCGCCAGCAAAACATACTACAACAAAACCTGGTCAGAATGTTTAGTCTTGCCAACTGTCTTTGTACCACCACTGGTGTTCATAGTGGATTCCATAGTTTGCAGTATCGGCCGATACCGATCCGATACAGTCGATACCGATACGGTTTGACATGTACCGATCCGATACCAACCGATACCCGATACTGACCGATACTGACATTAGAGGTCTCTTTTCCGGCCAATTCGATAAAGAAAATTAAATAAAAAATACCAATTAGTAAGGGTGTAAAAGCATAGTAAGGTTGTAAAAGCATATAAAAGAGGAAAACTTATGTATCGCATGTAAATCAATCGACAAGGATGACTACTATTTCATTCAATTTCAAAAATACTAAAAAACAACACTAGAAATACTTAAAATTATGCATAAAATATATTTTCTAAAACGTTAATAATTTACTAATAGTTATTTGCTTTTCGATACCCAAAAAATCTGATACTCTGATATGAAACCGCCGATACTACCGATACCGCCAATCCTGATACTCATAGGAATGGTCCAATACCGATTCCGATACCGATACTTTGAACCTTCTTGCTGGGCATCTAATGTGCCTTAGTGATTTGAGACTATATAATATTAGTTCGGTGAAATATAATTGAGTACCAATAATGACATAATATGGATCTTCTCAGGCCATAGGATCTTTCCACATCATTTGTGAAACTTGTCTAACCTTGAAAATGCCAAGTTTCCTTTGACAATATATGAAGTACTATACCAACACCAACACCACCACCAACAACAAAGTCTTTATCCCATACAACTGTTTGAATCATTTTCTTCCATTTAGTTCTGTTAAGGACCATGTCCTCTGTAATGCTAACAAAAAAAACATATTCTTAAAATCTCCATCCAAATTTGTTTATGGCTACCTCTATTCCTAACGGCTCCTTTAACTTCTATCTTATGATTCCTCCTCACTGGTACATCTATTGGTCTACATTGCATATGTTCAAACCATTTTCTCGCATCTTATCCTCAATTGATGGCACCTCTAACTTTCCAAGAATATGCTCATCTCTTATTCTATTTAACAAGATATAAAACACTAATACTTCAAATTGACTCCTATATGCATGTATAGTACGTACCTGAGATCAATATTGCTTGATCTAACAAACTTCGGAGAACCCTACGTGGAGTGCATCTGTACCGACATGTTCAAACAGCCGACTCTAAAAGTTTGGGATAATGCTAGTTTTTGTCCCCTAGTGTATTTTGGAGTGTTCGTGGTGAATCAAATACGTCTGACGCGACACATGCACACACACGCACACACACATATAGCCAATGACCTCTAGCTTAAGTGGCTAATATAGAGGCATAAGACTCGAGTGGGCAGTATTCGAATCCCGGTGGGAGCGATCATGAATAATTACTTGTTTATATATATATATATATATATATATATATATATATATATATATATAAGCCTTAGGTATGACTAAGTTTAAGTGCAAGAAAATTGAACGATTCACCACAATCTCCTCATGATCATCAGATATTCATTCAATGAGCCAAACATCTATGATAACCTACTCTAATTGAATGTCACATAATTAATTTAAAAATAAGATTTAAGCACTTAATTAAGTAAATCAAATGTATCTCCTACAAAAGACATGACTATGATTGGATGTGAAACCAACAGTTCGAACCAATCTCCTAGGATCCACTCACACCTGTTTAACACAACAAAATTAGTTCATAGACCAATACACCATAATATAAGCTTGTGTCCTAATTTTTTTAGACTGGCTCCCAGAGTCATTTCTTTCAACCAGATGGAAAGAATGGAAGAGAGAAGAAAAGTAATCAGAAGATTGCCAACTTCTCAAAAGAAAGCTTTTGGAAGAACTTCATCCCATATTTTAGGGATCAGCTGTTTAGACCCTTTTCTTCCATTCTGTTGCTCTGTTGAGGATTACTCTCTAACATTAGTTGTGGTCAAGAAAGCATGTGGAAAAAAGAGAGAAATTTCTAGCTGAAACTAATCAAAGAACGAACAGCTCACCACACTGGACAATGCTGGAATTAAACTTTTCAAAATTAATAGAAAACAATCCAACAAGAAAACCGAGATAGATCAAACAAACAAGGATATGGCTACTACTTTTAACATACATTCATTGTTTCAACCAAAGAAGTTGATTGGTTGAGATTAAGCTGCATGACCCAAATGATAGTTACCCGCCAACTAGCCTTATAGGTTTTATGACAAAGCGCTCTCTTGGTCATAGCTTCATGGCTAGGAATTTGGCACTAGCATAGAGGGATGAAGTCTGGTTGACAGCTGGTCATAAAACTGTCAGTTTTTTTTATTGGAACACTCGTGCAGTTATGCTCCATAGCCAGCACGATTATGATCGGAGGATGACTTGGATCATGATGGTGGTGATAATGATGTATTGTTTCTTTATACAAACAACTACTTGTATATCATCCAACCAAATTATACTTTTGTGCATCAATTAGGATCAACATAAGTTGGCATGAAATAGAGCCCCACGTTTTAATATGCTATAATTACTCGAGCACATTTAGTAAAGTAAAAGAAAATATGGTGCACTAGTCTACCTCCCATTTGGGAAATACTAACCTCAACTCCATGAGGGCCTATACGGTTGCGGGATATAAAATTGAGTACAAGTGATGCAAATTCTTCTGGTACATCTTCCTGCAACAAGAAGGATATAAAATATGAACAAATAACTCAATGCAGATATCAAGGACTCAATGCAGAGTTTCTAAATTTCTTTGTATGGTGATTAAATCTAATCAAACAGTATCAAGTAATATAATATTTGACCTGATGCTGGAAGTGAACTGTCAAGGATGTGTGTACATTTCACTCTTATCTAAATGAGGCAAGAGGTAGAAAACAATCAAATATGTAAATTGTCAGTAATCGGGGTTTGGATGGATAGCTGAGCAAGCATTTTCGTAATCATCATGGAGTAGAAGGCGGCAGCAAAAAGTTAATGAAAAAGGAGTTCACCAATATTTGTAGGCGTATTTAATTTTATAATACATTGTCACACTGTGTATTCCCTTTTCGGTATTTATCAGTTTCTCCATATTTATGGGGTTAAGGCTGCGTGCATCTTTGACCCTCCCCAGACCTGCGTAAGCAGGAGCCTCATTGCATTGGGTTGCCCTTTTTTCATTTACCACTTTCCATTTCTACAACTTATTCTAACTTTTGCTTTCTCCGTCAACAAAGGTCAAAATGACCCTACAACTTTTCATGATGCCTGAAAATGCTGCTAGCTTCTTTTGGCCAATATCCGACTTTAGAATGCTCCTTATGAACACCTGCTGGGTAAACCTGAATCAAATTTCTCATTCCTTCCCAATCTTCTGCGGGATATTAGAGAGGAATGACCAGGTTCCCAACAAGCTCATCACTTTCATCTTAGTATCATGAATCAGTCCCAAATGACCTATCACTCTCCAAGTAGATGTTATAGTCATTGGTTCTGTCCCACTTTGTATTTGATTTTTTTTTTTTAAGAGTCGAAACTCCAACCTTAAACTGGCTTACCAATTTGAAACAACTAAAACAATGTTTCTTTTTCTCGTTTCATAAAGACCATCTAAATAAAATATCATTTTGTTGAGAACCTTCATCCTAATGTATTTTTAAACATATCTTTAATTTTCATCAACACTACTAATTTTCCCCATTTCATTCGGTCTGAGTTTGATCTGTTTACTCCCTGTCTTTGACCAAATAGCATCTTTATCCTTGTCATCTCTGGTCCAATTCTCTAATGGAAATAGACTGTATTCTCCCTTTGAAGACTGCCAAATGAGAAGCAAGTGGATGGAACAATCATGGTTATCCTCTCATTTCGTGGATCTGTGTAACTTTTACGAAATTTAAGGGTGACATAACCAGTGAAGGGACAAATTGGGGCAAGTCAATTCTGCCTACCAAGTGGTATCACTCTCTTTTGTTCAAGGGTTGAATAAACATATGGTGAGCTTATTCCTTCACCTAGGGATTGCTCCCTCATTTTTAGGAGTTGAATTGACAACACCTGCACAAGGATTTGGAAGGAAAGGCAACTAAATTGGCACGGATGACGGATAAGACTTTACATGATCAGTCTGAGAGAAGAGTTCAATCTGCTTGTACTTAGCAGATGGGATTCTCTACAATATTTTAAGAAAGAAACAGTAATTAGTCACGTGGAAATAAAAAAAAATCTTCAACATGAAGGTTTTGCTAAGGAATATCAGCTATTTCTTTCTTAAGCAAGAACTATGTAAACCCTCAATTAAAGAAGGTAGGGTTGTCCATGATCATCTTATTGTTTTTCATAAATTAATCTCCCGTTTTATTATAAATAAGGTCAACACTATGGAGAAGATAAAGTTCGATTCTATTGTCATCATTAGCTACTTGTGAGCATCTTGTGATGAATTATTCCTTTTCTTTTTGAGATAAGGCCCGTCACTAATGACCGTCCTTGTCTTGGGCACTAGCATCAAGACCCCCTCCCATTCCCATTTTTATCTATCCTGGGATGGGATTCGAACCAACGCCTACTGAATTGGAAGTTGAATTAACATTTGCACAAGGATTTGGAAGGAAAGGCAACTAAATTGGCATGGATGACGGATAAGACTTTACACGATCAGTCTGAGAGAAAAGAGTTCAATCTGCTTGTACTTAGCAGACAGGATTCTCTACAATATTTTAAGAAAGAACAGCAATTAGTCAGTTGGAAATTAAAAAAAAAAATTCTTCAACATGAAAGTTTGCTAAGGAATCTCAGTTATTTCTTTCTTAAGCAAGAACTATGTACTATGTAGTCCATGATCAACTTATTGCTTTTCATAAATTAATCTCTCATCTTCTTATAAATAAGGTCGACACTATGGAGAAGATAAAGTTCGATTCTACTGTCATCATTAGCTACTTGTGAGCATCTTGTGACTAATTATTCTTTTTTTTTTAGGCAAGGCCCGTAATTAATGACCGTCCTTGTCTTGGACTACTTGCATCAAGACCCCCTCCTATTCCCATTTTTATTTTTATCCTAGGTTGGGATTCGAACCCACACTTACTCCTTTCCTCTCTTACTAGTGTTACCACTAGGCCACCTACTTGGTAGTTTTTGATGAATTATTCTATGAAAGGATTCCATTAATTTAGAAGTTATTTATGTATGTTTGTTTAAAGAGAGAGAAGTTGAAAAATGGTTTGAGTTCACATGAACTTTTACATTATTGTTTCGTTTCTTATCTTTCTACATGTCCAGTTACATTGTGAATGAGTTAGATATTTGTTACATTGATTATGATATATATATATATATATATATATATATATATATATATATATATATATATATATATTGGAGGTATAAACAACGTAGTACGACCGACATTGCAGCGTAGGTTGTACTTGGTCACTCACTCGTACACAATTATTTTGCGTATTTTTCTCATTGAACCCCTAGAAATAAATAGTAGACATTTTAGCATATAGTCTATTAATGTATTATTGTTTGGTTTGTGCTATGTTTGCTATGGGTAGTAGAGGGTTCTCTGTATGGGTACATTCGGTTGTCAATGCATTTCCATCAGATGGTATATGCAAGTACTCATGATTATCAGTACCCTTTACCTTATGTACTAGCATGTCTATATTCTCTTGTTATCTATTACCATTCTGATTATGTCACTCATGCACATAGAATTATCATATGATTCCATCTACTTCAGTTATGCATGCTACTCGTATTTATTTTACTATTACTCGTTTACTCGTTCAACTTGCATAACTGCTGTACTTGAATCATAAAATAATTGGGACAAGGGAATGCACTACTAGGCACGTGGACAACTACTCATATACCTATTAGCCCCACCTACTCGTTGGATAACAGTCGGTGCCCCACACGCACCAATATGACGTATTAGCCACTCATGGTCCACATACCGAACATTGTATTCTAAAACACACAGTTACACGTTCTCATTGTTACTCTATTCTCTAGTATGGATCACTATTGTTATCCCCACTTTACTGTTGTTCCATCATGTACCCTACTCGTCATATTACATGTTTCTTCTTGAGTCATTCATGATAGTAGCATATTGTTTAGTGTACTTTTAGTCATGTTTAATTTGCTCAATCCCGACTGGATATTTATAAACATTGACAGTTTGATAGGAGGATCTCTACCCTACACATTACGGACCTTCCAAAGGAGAGGTAGGCGAGATGTTGAGAAGTTGGATCTCATTCCCAATTGGGATATTTAGGGTCCGTTTGGATATGCTTTCTGAAATTTTGTTCTCAAAACAGTTTTCTAAAAGTAAGTTATAAAGTTGTTTTCTGAGTATACATATTCTTAGTCTGGGTTTGGTTATTTTCATCTGAAAAATAGTTTTATAAAACAAAAGTTACAAATTATGTTTGGTAAAAATTTTCAGGAATTTTTTTTATTAAAATTTTATCAAATATTTCTAAATGTAAAGTGTTCATAATTTTCGTGTCTACCGAGACACAATTCGTGTCCTGTCTCATGGCACCGAGAAGGACAACGAGGCCTCTCTCAGCCTCTTTACCTCTCGTTGCGGCTACCGCGAGTTCCGCACCCCGTCCATTCTCGTCAACCCGGTCCACTCCCACCGCCTCCCCGTCTCCTCCCGCCACGTCACCCTCCTCCGTATCCCCTTTCACGACCCATAGCTCCTCTACCGTCGGAGGCTCTCCACAGTCGAGTTCTTCTTAGGAAGCTTCCTCGCCGTCAACGGGCCAGGCTATGTCTGGCTCAGACTCGGCAAGTTCCGCTCCGACCGTCCGAAGTAGGCAGTCGTCCATAAAGTTCAAGCTCTCCATCTCTGACACCAGCGAGTTCGAGTTCTCACAACTCTCATTCCCAGAACTCAAACACGATGACGACGACGACGACGACGGAGAGCTCGTGTTACTAGTTGTCACCGTCGTCATCTCCTTTTCCACCTTCTTCTCTTTCGGCTCTTTGCTCGAGCTCGCCAGCTCCTCCCAGATCGCCTGCAGCTTTGCGTCCACCGACGAGTGCAGCGGGCTGCAGGAGCTGCTGGATCTGGACTGGGTATAGCTGAGTCAGGCCGATCGGATCACGACTCCGCCGAAGAACTCGAGTTGCGGGTCGTGATGCCTTTGGGGAGAAAGTGTGGAGAGAGACCCCAAACTCTCTAGATCCGTGAGAGAGTATGGAGAGAGACCATGTGAGAAAAAAAGTATGTTGAGTTGAGAAATGTTTTTCCGGAAACAATTTTTCCTCCACACTGAAAGAAGAGTTTAAACGTATCTTTTGCAAAAAAAATTTTCTGGAGATGACTTTTCGAATATCATTCAGCCAAACACTTTCCACACGAATTTCCGAGTTTAAACTTAGAACCAAATGGACCCTTAGTATTTGATTATTTATTAGTTGCTTTATTTTCATTTAGCAAGTTTATTTCCGATACTATTAGATTTGTACTTGAATTGTAGTGGATTATTATTATTATTATTATTTAGGTCTATGGTTCCTTCTGATTCATGGATATTAATTAATAATTTGTGGACTTTTAGATTAACTGTTTTGTTTCTTATCTTTTCTACCTGTCTAGTTACAATTGTGAATGAGTGAGTTAGTTATTACATTTATATATATATATATATATATATATATATATATATATATATATGTCGAATTCAAAAAACCAGCGAGAGGTTCCCCACTCATATATATATATATATATATATATATATATATATATATATGGCCACGCACTTGTATCCAATTATGACAAAGACCTTGAGAATTTGCCAATCATACGTCTCCTCAAGACATTTTTCTATTTAGAACTGCTCATATTATTCATTTTGGGTGAAAAGAAAGACAAGTTCAGATATTTCATTTTTCTCGAGCACTTGAGATGTAGTAGATCAAGATCTAGGTGACTGATTTCATTCAAAATATGATGTCGTCACTTCTACAATGGTAGCATTTTGGCTTACATATTATCAAAAGATCTCCAAGCCGTCTTTGTGTGCACATGTGTGAATGTCACAATGACAGATACGTGTACTCTATGTGTGCATATTGGATACTTTCCCCTACATGTTGATACATTATGTAACGTTGACCTAGAAACCCTGTGTACATAAGTTAATTACAATTATACGAAAGTTAAAAGGTGTCGTACCTGTATTGCATGTCCAGTGTGGCGTACAACCACCATCTGAAACTTGCCTTGCATTTGACCAATAGTAAGAGATCTGTTGCAAAATGGTGTCAGAATGTTATAATGCAATACTAGAAACTCGAGTAAGGAATGCTGAGATGGAAATCATTTGTTGCCTTCTTGTCAGGGGCGGAGCCAGGAATTCATGTCAGCAGGGGCAAAAATCATTTGGTCATACGAAAATACATGTGTAACAAAATATTCAATTTTGCATAACCTAACATAATTGCTCCCAAGTCAACTCACTATTTTTTTTTATAATTGTCTCGCTTTCATAAAATTGAATTTATGTTTTACTATAGAATATAATCTCTATTTTTTTTTCTTGAAATTCTTAAAAGAATGTAATACAAAAATAATACAAACAAGATAATAACCTATAGTTGATCTCCCATCATGAGCTTCCGACATAAGGTATTATCAGATAGAAACAAATATTTGTACAGGTGGTTCAGACGGGCAGGTAAAGTCACCGAACGGTGGCATATTTATTTCAGCCATTTCAAATCTTTTGCATGCTATAACTTGATCTAAGACCTGATAAAAAGACCACGATAATAATTTGTATGCTTCATCGCATGAATACTGTGTCGATTTGGTTAGTTGGGTTAGCTCGCCCTCATCGGTACTTTTCAAAGTACTGACCCTCGTTGCAGCAGGTTCCCCGAGCCAAGGCGACGTGAAAAGGAGCTGGAACTTCTTCTTTCCCAACCAGTCCGTTACTCGGTGCACTCCGTTCGTGTCTTTGAAGCTTGTACAAACCACCCCGGAGCTCGTGCACACTCTTTATGCAGCTCTGCGGCAAGGTGATAGCTTCGCCCGCAGGTCTATTATCTTTTGAAGTTCTAGTATGGGATATAATGTATGGAACGACTATCTCATTTTGCGTCCATCTTGTAAGCCCGCGCACCACTTTTACTTTTGAGTCAAGAGTTTGTAACAAATATGGATATTATCAATAAAGAGGACTTTTCTTCGTAGCAATGTGTGTTCTTTAGCTTCCACACTCTGTTGATGTGTTTATATATATATATATATATATATATATATATATATATATATATATATATATATGCTAGGTCTTGTGCGGGCGCGTCTTACGCTCGCACGACATCACGCCCGGGAAACGAATAACGATTTTGCGGAATCGGGGCATGACACGACTGATCCCACATTTGAGCAGTAGGAGACGGATGATACTCGACTGTTTACACAGTTGATGAACTCAATGGAACCATCGATGGATGATATGGCTCAGAACACGGACACGGTAAAGGAGTTATAGGAGGTCCTAGCAACGACGTTTGATGGAAAACACGACTTGTCTCGTATCTATGACTCGGTCGTCGGCGTCTACCGGGCAGAACAGGACGACAAGTCTCATAAGAACCACTTCCGGACTTTTAAGGCTATGGTCGATGAAGTTGACCGTGTACCTCTGACGACGGATATCAATAAAGCGAGGGCTCAACGTGAGCAGCTCCATGGCATGACAATCTTGCCTCTCTTCGTCCTGATGCAGACTCAGCTCACTCTCAGATCATTGCTGGAGCCGAGGTTACATCTCTAATGAAAGCTCATTTTTGTTTTCTACGGACAACAAAGGTCGTCGAGACCTCTCCAAATGATGCTCCTGCTGATTGATCTGCTATTGGTGCTGCTCGTACTGGATTTCGTGGTAGACGACGTGGTGGCCGAAATGTTGGCAGTGATGGTGGACGAGGCATTGGCGGTCGTGATGGCGGTCGACCGCGCACATGTATCAACTGTGGTCTACATGGTCATTTCCAGTGGTAGTGTATTAAAGCTCCTGCAGTCAATGTTACCTCAGATACTCCTGATTTTGACGGTCTATCCGTACAACTGACTGATGAAGCATATGTAGACTTTATTAAGTTTCAAGCTCAACGTCGAGGTGAAGCCTCTACTTCTGGGTCCACCGTAGGGTACTCAGTGGCATGTGTGACACAATCGAAGCAGTGGGTCCTTGATTCTGGTGCGTCTGTTCACTTGACAGACGACACAGGTATGATACAAAATTATGTACCAGTTGATCGTATGTCTAATATTACATGTGCCAATGGTGGTTCGCTGACAGTCCATGAAAAAGGATTTGCCTGTCTTTCTTCAGTCTTTCTTCGGAACTCACTACATTCTGTATTACATACACCCGGAAACCCATTCAGCTTACTCTCAATTAATCGGATTACTCGTGATATGCATTGCTCGGTAACATTCTTTCCTGATGGTTGTATTTTTCAGGACCTAAAGACTGGAGAGACTATCGGTAGGGGGCATATGGCTGGAGGCTTGTACCTGTTTGATGAAACTTTCTTTGTTGCCTATGCTGATGTGAAACTTGATCCTTTTGAGTTACACTGTCGGTTAGAACATCCATCTGTCCAAGCACTCCAGAAAATGTACCCATCTTTAGACGTTTCATGTTCTTTTCATTGTGAGTCATGTAGTTTGGCTAAGCATCACCAGATTTTCTATCCGGTTAGTCAGAATAAAATTGCTTCCGCTCCCTTCGAGTTGGTGCATTTCGATATATGGGGATCTTGTTCGGTTGAATCAATAATGGAAAGTACTTTGTTACCTTTGTTGATGACTACTCACGTCACTTTTGTTTATCTAATAAAAAATCGTTCCGAATTATTTAACATTTGGTGCAATTTTTATGCGGAAATCAAAACACAATTTGGTGTTCTGATTAAATGAGTTTGCAGTGACAATGGTCGTGAGTATGTCTCGTGAGTTTGTTTCACATCTGTCTCGGAATGACATCATTCACCAAACTTCATGTCCTTACACACCACAACAGAATGGTGTGGCTGAACGCAAGAATCGTTATATTTTAGAAATAACGCGTGCTCTTATGTTCCAAGCACGTACTCCAATATTTTTTTGGTCTAATGCCGTTCTTACGACTTGCTATCTAATTAAGGGCATGTCGTCGTCTGTTCTCAATGACGATACTCCCTTCTCTCGGTTATATCCCAAACGAGAGCCGTTTCCTCTACCTCTCTGAATCTTTGGTTGTTTGTGTTATATTAGGTATACCTGACCAACTCTTTCTAAATTAGATCCAAAGGCTATCCAATGTATTTTTCTTGGGTATATCCTAAGGATCATAAATGGTATCGGTGTTTTTATCCAATCTTGAAGAGGTATTTTTTCTCTCGAGATGTTACCTTTGTTGAAACCGAGTTTTCTCCACTTCCACAAACTACTGACCCGGCTCTGCAAGTTTACCCAAAAGATGATTTTTTGTTGTTTCCTGTTCAAACACAACAGTCCCCCGTAAGGATGCCCTCCTCTACCTAGACAGTTTTTCGGTCCGACGGTCCGCAAACACCGGTTCCGTCAGCACCGCCGTCGCCCGAACGACTGTCACAGATGGTGCCTCCACCTACAGTCACAGAGATATCATCCTCCTCTAGCCCCACTGAGTTGCCTTCGCCTGTTCCTCCAGCTCGACCTCGTCGTGCCTGTCGTGATCATCCCTTGTACGTTAAAAACTACAAAGGGCTTGCGAGCCACAATCAGTCCTTGATAACTACTATTGATGGGATTCAGATTTCCAATTATGCCGAGGAGGGTTTCAAATATTCCGGTTGACATGCTGCTATGAACGAGGAGATGAAAGTGCTTCGAGAGAACCATACTTGGGACTTGGTAGATTTGTCATCTGGTAAACAGGCTGTCGGTTGCAAATGAGTGTTCATGATCAAAGTTAAACCGGATGGCACCCTTGATCGACTGAAGGTTCGTCTGGTGGCTAAAGGATATTCTCAGACTTATGGTAAGGATTATTTTGAGACATTCTCCCCAGTTGCCAGGATGACCTCTATACGCGTACTCTTGGCCTTAATTGTTCGTTATGACTGGCCACTACTTCAGCTGGATATCAATAATGCCTTCCTCCATGAAAATCTTGACGAAGAAGTATATGTGGTGCAACCTCTCGAGTTCGTTGCAAGGGAGGGTAAAGTGTGTCATCTTCGGAAGGTCCTTTATGGTCTCAAACAATCACCCCGTGCATGGTTTAGTCGGTTTACAGATATCACTCGGTTTGGCATGTGTCAGTCGAAGGACCATTCCTTATTTTACCGACAGACATCGACGGAAATGATACTACTTGGTGTTTATTTTGATGACATTGTGATCACATGAGACGACAGTCAGGATATTGTAGGACTAAAGAAGTTTTTGGGAGAACCATTTTAGACTAAGAATATAGGATCGTTAAACTACTTCTTGGGTGTTGAAGTCGTACAGGAAAAGAAGCATATTGCCATGTCTCAAATGAAGTATGTGATAGAAAACTAAATGATACAGGAATGATGCAAGCCAAGGGAGCAATGTCGCCAATGGACCAAGGATAAAATTTACTCCCCGACGAGGGGGTACTACTGATGACTAATCCGGATCAATATCGTCGAGTGATTGGAAAACTCAACTACTTGGTAGTAATGACTCGTCCAGATATTTCGTTTGCAGTCAGTGTCGCGAGTAGATTTATGTTTTCTCCACGAGTTTCACATTAGCAGACAGTTCTCAGAATTATGCGATAATTCTGGAAAAAAAATTGTATAGAGAACCAGGGACATACAAATATTGAGTGCTTTACCGATACTGACTGGGGTACAAGCCTGACAGATAGACGATCTACATCTGGTTACTCGGTATTTATTGGCGGGAACTTGGTATCGTGGAAGAGCAAGAAGCAGAGTGTGATCGCACGATCAAGTTCCGAAGCTGAATATCGAGCCATTGCTCATGGCACGACTGAAGTGTTATATCTGCAGCATCTTCTACAAGAACTGGAAGAAGAAGCAGGATCTAAAGCAGCAGATATGTTGTGATAACCAATCTGCTATCCATATTGCTACCAATCATGTATTTCATGAAAGGACGAAGCACATTGAAATTGATGTCAACTTTATCTGTGATGAGTATAAACAGAGGATGATAAAGTTTCATCACGTGAGAACCAGTAGTCAGATAGCCGATATCTTCACGAAATCTCTTTTGGGTTCTCGGGTACAATTTTTGTGTAACAAGCTGGACCTGATTGACATATATGCTCCAGCTTAAGAGAGGGTGTTAAGTGTTATATTAGTAATAGGCTTTAGTCCCACATCGGATAGAATAATAAAGAGAGAGGTTAGCCTCTCCTATATATATATATAGTCTTTTATCAATAAAGATCAATCCATTATTTTCACTCAACAGAAACTGTATAGAAGCCGGGAGTGAAAAAAAGTTGAACGCCTTCCAGTTGTGACTTCGTGAATCTCTGACGTTGGTCAATAGCAAGTTCCATGCGATTCAATCGTTGATTTACTCCTCAAAAGCTCATGCTTTGGAATGATGAAATGATTGAATTACTCCTTAAAATGCTTACATTTGGTGGGGGTGGGGGGTGGGGGGTGGGGGGGAGGCTTTGTTCTAGACCATATTTTCAAAGAAGGCAAAGGCTCCTTGACACACCCCCTACATTGTGTGCATCCAAGGTCAAAGTCAAAGGAAACGGTCTAAACAAATCATTCTTCAAAGACTTGGCAAACATAGTGCATTTCTATGTGGGTCGAAGAATCAAGATCACCGGAGTCCGAAATGGAGGCAGAGGCCGATAGAGTCTTCAATGTATTTGTAATGGAATCAAGATTGAGGGTTTAGGGTGTGATTTTATAGACATCAAAAGGATGTAGTGTTAGGAATTGTTGCAAATCGAGAAAGGCTTCCAAAGGTTTCTATGGAGCTTTTAACGGCTTTGGAATTCTTCGTCTGCTCTGGAATATCATTTCAGCACAGGACACGAGTATAATGCATGTGGCAGGTATATAGGTTATTGGTCAGGTTATAGAAATGGAGGATTAGTGCTTAAACTAAAGTAGCACTCGTGGGGTTTCACGGAAAGAGGATATTGGGTTCAAGAAGAGGGTACTGGCTACAGATTGGGTCTGCTTTGAATGATGATAGACTAAAGTAGTGAAGGCTTCACACATCCAACAAGTTAGATCTGACAGACACTTGCACGATACAAGATCCATGGAGAAGATGATCGCTTTGGGGGCACAAATTCATAAACTTCCATTAACTTCAAAACTTTGCCCTATCTGATTATGGACATGCACGAAGTTTTACAAAAGGTCCTTTAAATAAGGAATAAGAGCTCACTTAAATTTTACGTAAAGCTCAAAAATAAAAGCCAATTACTAAAAGCTTTTGATTATGAAATAACTAAACTAGAATTGAAACAATCGACTAAACTCGAATCTAGTACCAAACTGTGACAATATAGACTCAATTATACGTCTCAAGAAGAATTGTTTTCTACTTCCTACTCAAGTGCACCTTTTAAAGGTGTGTGATCCTGCCATTTATTGGAGGTCCACTGTGTTATGTCACTTTCATCATTGCATAGCATTATAGCATCATTATGTTAATTTTGTACTAAATTGCTATCATATAATTTAGGGTACATTTTTAGACTTATAGTGCATTCATGTACTCACATACATACATTGCATACTAGTGGCCTGTTAGGCGTGTCTAGCATCACTCTCCATGATCAAAATGGATAATCATCATGTAAGCATTTTTCCATCAGAATGGACTCAATGGAGTCAGCTATATAGATCACAAGAAATCTCCACAAGAATTGACAAAATTCTTAAAGTCAGGTATCTTCCTAACAAGGTAGATTTGAGCAAAAGAGGGGTTATCTATAAAGCTACAAGGCTAATTACTACCCACTAATAGTGAGTAGATAGAGGTCCCTGTTTGTAGACATGAATGGATTTACAAGCCAACAATCACAGACTGCATGTAGGAAGTCACTTATATATTCATTGAAGATTCTTAAAATTTTGCCATATCAGAAATCAAAAGCACTGATCGATGCTACAAAGACAATAAGAGGAGCAGAAGGGACCACTGATTATCCTCCAGTAAATGGTTACTGCAACTCAAAGTGAGAAAGAATACAGCATTGTTCAGTTAATGATTGTTATCTTAAAACAAACCTGTCTAATCTGTCTGTTCCTGCTAAGAGTAACATCTTCGGCACTGGGCATGATAAGAACTTATCAGAAAGGCCTTCATACCTGAACACATAATTGACTACTGATGAGCTTATTAATTGGCTAACGATCATGATGCAAGCATTTTGTACAAGAATGTGTAAGAAATGACTCAAGAAGCTTAAAATCTCACATGCGCAAGAAAATATGAATTTTAGTGTTCAAATTTGAGAATAAATACAATGTGTTTGTCATTTAGTTTCCTCTAACTGGAGCAAATTTCCTTCTGGTAATTCTTTTGGAGACGATGGCTATTGGTTGACCATGCACAACACAAACACCCCCCCCCCCCCCCCCACACACACACACACACACACACAAACAACACCCACCCACCCACCCACAAAACCAATCTACACTCCATATTGACTTTATTCTTCACATGTGCTAGTATTTTGCTTTACTCAGAAGTATATATTACCCTTCCTTTTTTGACAAATCCGTTCATTATTATCTGTCCTTGGCTTTCCAGATACTTTCTTGAGTTTTCGTCCATTTTCTTTATCAGGCAGTATTACTGAAGATGAACATGTAAGTCATCTTCTAACAGTGAGCAAACAAAACTCAAAATAGCTCATCGCCAAGGAATGAGGAGGTGAAGTCATTGAAGAACTCAGTAGCTTATCACCAGGGAGAGTAGTGTTACACTTTTGTCACCAGCAATGAAGGATGTCAGACCCTTGACCAACGGGAGCATAATAGTCAGTGGGCGCTAGTCAACTGCAGTGAGGACAAGTACTGAGGCCAAGACCAACTCCATTTCCTTGTTAAAAATTTCTTAAATAAGAAAAGTAAGACTTCAGTAATGAAAACTATTGTTGCTTTGTGCTTCCTATGGATGATAAAAAATATGTCGTCATTTTCAAAATGTAAATTACCTGACATCTTTTACTTGCTAACATTAACTGACCACAATTTTAAAGTATTTTAGTTGTGGAAAGGAATAGTAAACTCAACATGTGGGAGTATATTTTCAGGGCTTTTGAGTGAAAGAGGTCAGGTATGAGCAGGCCAGTAGCCTAGTATAGAACATGTGATGATAGTATAAAACAGTTGATGATAGTACAGAGCAAGGTTGGAAATAAGAGCTTGTATAGAACAGTTTATAGTTATTGTCTATGATCCCATCCGTTATCTAACACTGGTTAATGCAGATGCAGATCATTCTCTTTAAATTTTGCTAAGGGTATATTAAGGATGATGGAGATTTTATAACTTGAGAATATATATATATATATATATATATATTGGAAGAGGTAATTGTGTTACTGACTCCTGGCCTGAAGGCCTATAAACTTGGCCCGAAGGCCCCACACATTCCGGCCCAAAGGTCCGCACCTGCATCTCACCTGAACCGCATCACTACTCACATTAATTCCTCCACATGAAATTAAATGTGCTTCCCCGTTGCTCGAACCCGCAACCTCTTGGGGGGATATGCCTCACTCTAACCGCTTGAGCTAGAGGTCATTGTCATATATATATATATATATATATATATATATAAATATATAAATATATATATATATATATATAAATATATAAATATATATATATATATATAGAGAGAGAGAGAGAGAGAGAGAGAGAGAGAATCATTTATAATATGTACAAGTTGACGAATATGTGAGGCTGACAGTCCAATTGTGGTGAAGTTTGCTGGTTGCAGCCCTGTATTTTAAGTATTTGGAAATTTTGGAGTAATGACAAGTACTATGATATAAGAAATATAAAATTGGGATAGATATCTCCAAGATATATATACTTTGTAGGAAAAATCCTTTCATCTTACTCTCGCTCTTAATTCTTCTTCACAATCTGGAAATGTGCATTCAAGTCAAGTAACAGCCAATAAGAACCCCTCAATTGTTTCTTCAAAAAGACGAGATAGAAATTCTGACCTAAAGCATTTATAACTCAATGCTAATGCGAACCTATAAATGACCATTAATTAGGAAAACAAGTTTTGAAGATTAATATGGATATTGGTCTCCAATATTTTGTTTCCTAATTATTGGTCATTTAGTTACATTATTTAAAATAAAAAAGAACTAACAGAAATTCCAACCTATTAAAGTTAAATGGACTGTAACAAAAGGAAGGGAAATGTGGGCCAAGTGAGAGAGAAAGAAGAGAGCCAAGGAGAGATAGGATGTTAATATAGGGAAACAAAAGATAGAAAATGTGATATCTTTGTCAAAGAAGTCCATGTCCGTCCCTTAAAAAAAACTACTTATTTGTATTTAAACCACCCCCCCAACACACACACACAAAATAATAATAATTTAACACTAAATTGGGTGGGGTGGGGTGTGGGTGTGTGGGTGGGTGGGTGGGGTGGGGGGGGGGGGGGGGGTGGCAAGAGACTTATGAACAACAAATGGGTGGGGGTATAAAATACAAATAACTCAAAAAACTATTCAGTGTTATAGGTTTTTGCAAGTTATTTAAACTTCTGTCAAGTTCACATTACGCCCGACATCGCGTCTTTGGAGAAATTGATCTAGACAGTGATTGAACATAAAAAGTACATGATCATTAAATCTAATAATTTAGAGCATGCATGACATGGTTATAGAGCAAATATGAAGACATGACAAATTGAAAAGAAAAACCAATATAGGGGCACTGCATCCACATGCTTACCAAATAAATATTCACTGCTTATTAAAAAAATTGGTAATTTTATATGTAATTATAAACTATCGTACATTCAAGAAGCTCTATATCCAAAGCACGGACACTCAAAATTTCATGCCGTGCCCGTGTCATGTCGTATCGGACACATGTCGGACAAATACTCCGAAATACACTAGTACACACCAAAGTAGGTGCTGAATCAGTGTCACCATGTCTGGGATGTGTCATGTCGAATCCGTGTCTGTGCAACATAGTCTATATCAAAATGAGTATGATGTGACATCTATCATATCATCTAAGAGAAAAGACAACAGAGTAACAAACAGCCTACACAATAGTTTTATCAATCTGAACAATTGAGAGTGAAGATTCACCAACCTACTTCAACACCATATGGTTAATCTGTTGCCTAGGTAGATGTTTCCTTCATATATAGACATGTCAACCCCAACTTCTATCTTTAATAATGGTCCTAATAGATGTCCATTGTCCAACGTGTATGTGGCAAGTTTCACTCATGCTGCTTTGGCTAAGTTGTTGGGAAGTATCACAATTAGTCTTATAATCAATTAAGGTCTTTTATTTATGTAGTTGAGGGTTTGGTAACTTCATGGTCAATTGCCAAAGTGTAGATGCATAAATATTACACATAGATACATACATTACATATACTTAGTATACATACTTGAAATACATACAAATACAAACCTGTACAAACAAAAATATGGATATAATATCAAATATACATATAGATGTAGTTGCTCCTCGATTGCATGAGCTTAAACTGCAGAGCCAAAAGACAGGTCTCCCAATCTCCCAGCTGGCCGTCTATAGGTATGTCCCTCCCATGCTCATAGCTACCTATGTTAGGCTGAAGTCAACAACGAGTCATAAATTTTTTGTCAATTATTTTATGGAGCTTTCTAATGCTTCATAGTCGACCCCATACCCACGGGAGAAGGCTTAGATGATGCTGTATGTCAGTCCGTATGTATGTACATTTGTGTTCATTCATGTTTGTATCTCAGTATATACTACGAATGTACATGCATATTCCCCCTCAAGTGGGAGCCTACAAACACACACAAACTTATGAGCATAAATGCGTGAAGTCATACATATATTATAATCCCACTTTGAGAAGCAAGCCACCAATGTTGGTTGTGCATGCCTTGTTGATCAAAATATAAACTTTATATAAAAAATTAAAACTATAAGCAAAAGTCTCATCTTGCCTAAGCATAGCCACACTATACTGGAAGTATCTAATTTTCATAAGGTTTAGATGTGTTAGCCTACTAAACTATTTTTCATTAAGAACTTGGAAGTTCTTTGAAGTGAACACAAGAGCATAACAAAAAGGCTTCCTACATTTACAGGTGTATAATTAAATTTTAATGCTCTAGAACAAATTTGTAAAAACATAAAGAGATGCTAATGAAGTTTCTATAGAACCTCATCTGTCTTGCTGACTTTTCTCAGTTTCCAGTGAAAATTAGTGTAAATTTGCTAAAAGGATTTTGTTCTTCCAGCTTACATGTCTTTGCTGACTTTTCTCAATTTCCTAAAGGTTTTGACTGTATTTCTTAAACTGGATTTTGGCTCACAGTTTGAATGAAATGTGACAAAGAATAGCATTAGATTGCCACAGATTGGAACTAATTACAAGACATGAATATTGGAAGCAAAGGGAATTTCAAACTTACCAGCCTTTCCAGTAACTCTCTGTTTCTTCAAGTGGAGTTCGATAAGTATAACTGTCACAGATTTGTAAAACCAAAGGCACTTAACATAAATAACACAGCTCCCATGAAGCACTTCATTGAAACAAACAAGTTTATTATGTAAATGTATCACACAAAGCTAAACCTTCAGCTTCAACCATCTAATGCTCACCACTTTTTTGAATCATCATATTTCAAAGTTGAAGGAACAGAAAGACGGGCAGATTCAACATTTCGAAGTGAGCCTCCCTTGACACTCCATTCCACCTATACAAAATCCAGCAACAATACAATATAAACCAGCGAATTAAGATTCAATGAAAATTAATATTCATGGAAAATCAATATAACGTAATTTTCTTAGGCTGGTATCATCAACAAAAACCACCTTCAGTATTGGATAAAAAAAAGTAAGAGGTAGGGTCCATAACTCTCCTATATGCAAATATAACATAAATCAGGCTTGTGCATCAGGCTTGCGCTTGGATTCCAGTTGGACATCCCACGAGATGGTTATGGCAACAAATCTAGATATCTAAAGGTGAACGCCAATGACCAAGGTCAAAATTTTAGGAACTTTGACACATTATGCCTTTGTTAATGTAAGTTAACTATTAGTGTATACCTCACTTTAGTACCACATCACCTGTGCTAAAGGAGAATGTCATGACTTATTCCTATAAATGTACCAACGCTTCTCATGTTTTATTCACATGAATAAACTAAAACTTCTCTATGAATTTCATGGTATCAGAAGTATGAAATTTTGTAGAGAGACCCTAACTTCCCAAAAAAATTCTTCCACCCACTCCACCAAACTCCTGACTCTAACCCTAGTCGACCCCCCCCCCCCTCTCTAGCCCCAACAGGCCCCCTCCCGACGGCTTCGGCCATAGCCACTTCTTGTTAGCCCAATGATTAATTAGAGTTTTTAATTATGACAATCGATTAAGCTTCTTGTTATGAAATCACTAATGTTCATACAATTACTATATTGTTAATACTTAAACTTGCGAAGTCCTACTATGCATTAATGTTATTATCCTTGTTACTAGGTATATTGATTTGTTCGTCTAACATTTATTTTTGCAGAAAAGTAATAAGATTAAAGATGAACTTATGCAAGTGAAGAAATCATGATAGAAACATTGTTGGCCCAAAGATTTCTCTGAACCGTCCACAGTATCTCTGGGTCTACAACATGGCTTTGAGGATTCTGTTGCCTAGTCAGCGGACGAAAATCAAGGAGGCAGCGCCTCCTGTGAGGGTTCGAGGGTGAAGTTCTCGAAAGCTAATCCGATTTTCACATCTAGTTTTCTTCGGACAATTGCCTTCAAAAAGAAATGTCAACATTCAAACAAAGGAAGAAGCCAAGCTATCAAGTCATCGAGTCCAGTATAATGTCTCTTTATATTTATTATCTAGGAAAGTTTGTAACAAATCCTCGAGTCAAGTGTAATATCTCTTTATATTTATTATCTAGGAAAGTTTGTAACAAATCATCGAGTCAAGTGTAATATCTCTTTATATTTATTAGCTAGGAAAGTTTGTAACTCCAAAACTCAGATACTAAGCCAAATACCCAAAATATCCAAAAACAATATACTAGCAGTATATTGTCGGTATACTAACAATATACCGTCTATAAATTGTGGGAACAAAAATTATTTCTAGCAGTATTTTGTCATTTCCAATCAGACACAAATTGTCATAGTAATATACCGACGATATACTGTTTGTGAGTAGCATGCTCAGCATTAAATACTTTAATGGCTAGTTCTCTAGTTGTTTTATAGTCGTTACTGTACGAATAGTTTACTGACGGTATACTCTCTAGATAGTAAAAACCATATTTGGAGAGTTGTTGTGTATGAACTAATATAAACTCCATTTGCCCTTATTTCTCCCAACTTTAGAAGCCATAAACTCCTAGGAGGTCAACGAATCTCAGTAAGAACCTCGATTCGACGGTTCTTACTTAGAAGAATTTTGGGAGCTCGTTTCCCCGATGACGGGAGCTCGTTTCTATGGCGATTCCCATAATATGATCATAATTTTAAAAGAAGACAATTTTTGGGAAGAAAGTTAGAAAAAATTTAATACACTTTTATCAAAGTATCAAGAAACTAAAGATTACTTACCTTGACAT
The DNA here is from genome assembly GCA_036927795.1 of Iris macrosiphon. NCBI lineage: Eukaryota > Viridiplantae > Streptophyta > Magnoliopsida > Asparagales > Iridaceae > Iris > Iris macrosiphon. The sequence goes on from JAYESA010000012.1 coordinate 16,076,399, forward strand.
CATAAATCAACATGCAAATTATCTCTAATAAATATTAGGATATTTATAAGTTTTGATATCAATAACTAATAAACATAAAAAAAAAAATTAGCGTACGCTCCCAACTTTAGACTCTTCTAAGTAGTCACATTCCCTCGTTCCCGCTCCCGCCCCCACTTCCGTTCCCGCTTCCGCCTCTGGCTTCTAAGGTCCCTACTTCTTTAGGCCTCAAATTTTCTACCATATACAAACCTCTCCACATATACAAGATCTTTCATTTGCCAAATCTATTTGAGAAGTGAGTTGTAAATTGGATCTTCAATTGTTGTAATAAGATCAAAAAATTTCTTCTAAGAGATTTATGTCCACAAACCTTCGTATCAAAGCTTATGTAGAAGTCGATCGAGCCTTTCGAATCAAAACATGTATGTAAGAAGTCGGCGAAGCCTTCGGATCAAAGCTCGCAAGTGTAACTATTTTAAAAAAATAGTGGATTAAAGCCGGAAAGAGTTTCAGGACTAGAGTGTCTCACAAAGGATATTATGATATATCGAGTGTGTGTATTTTTGCCTCATATCTAGTACATATTTTAAATTGCATATTAGCATTCTTAATTATTCTTAAGTATTCGTTAAACCATATTCAAACCAACCTTTACAGTGCTCACTTCTGTGGCTAAACTCGTGAACCAGTTGCATGTCTTAGCTTCCGGCAAAGCTAATATAGCCTATGACGAAGTTAACCCTTCGAGATCAGTCTGCGACAAGGCTAGGTTTAAAATAGCATATGTCAGAGCTAACTTCTTCAACAGAGTTAAAGCCAACACCAGATCCTGCAGAGCTAAAGGTACAACCTTCTACAAGGCGAAGATGCCCTCTTATAGCGAGGCTACTACCAAAGCCTACGACTAGGCTACATTCAACACGTACAACGAAGTTACAATACTTCCTTCAACCCCTCCCTAGATTAGTCGACTTAATGGCTTCTTCTAGACACCTCCCTCTCTAACCCTCTCTGATCTTTATGGTTCCTCGACGCCATCAACATTACTCGCTTGGTTTTGTGCTTACTTGAGATCTCTTGTCCTTGAAGCTCCTCTAATTTGATACGATACTATGACGTCTTTGATATCTTGCCTCTTGGTGAGTTGGACAACAATCTTTGAAGTACTGACCTTATTTGCCCTTGATTGTGGCCTCCAACAAAGACAATAGTATTCTTGTTGATGCTTCTTTCTCTTCAGTCGACTTCAAGACATATTTACGATTCACCATGATCTCTCTCCGATACAAAGAATTAGTTGCAATGATCCAATGTTGTAGAAAATGTTTTAAACAGCAAATGGCTCCATCATCACTTGACGGAGTCACCACTGGACTCTAATGAACCCTAGTATGCGTCTTGGTTTCAAAATGACAACACGGTAATTTTTGATTGTCTAACTCTATGGATGCTTGTTGCTATAGCTCTATTATGTCTCTGAAAATTGACAAGAAAATTTAGATGAATTTTCGGTCCCTATACTCGCCTGAAGACGATCTTCAAAAACTTTACATCCTTTACACATTCAATACAGCTACTTTTGGAGAAGATGTGCATGAATTTAGTGCCCTCTTTAGCGACCTTCTTGAACAATAAAATATCTTTCAGGCGATCTCCTCTAATCCCGCTGTTACTCGCTAACAACGAGAGGTTCTTCACTTTGCTCGGTTACTATCTAATTTTCAGGGTATCTGCTCATTCTCTCTTTTAGCACAACTCTCATTCTTTGATGACCTTACTGGCGACGGTTTATCGTATATGCCATCTTCTACCACTGTCGAGTACTTGTCAACTGCCTTTGCTACCTGTGGATAAGGCCGTAGTGGTCACTTTCAGTCTAAACGAGGCACTTCGGATTGTTTTTTAGGAGGCCGAGGTGTTGCTCGTGGGTTTCCTCCTTTATCTGCTCGAGGTCACGGTATCCAGGGACGGGGATGCGACGATCGTGGTGGTCTAATTGTTCCTATTGTAGAGAAACCAATCACCGCATATACTTGTGTTGGAAGAAGCATGGTTACCCTAATGATACACCTACTGCCAGACATGCATCTGCCCCTACTAATGCTTCTGTCTTCTCCACCTAGTGGCCAGCTGCCATTTTCCAATGATGAATGAGGCCAATTGTGTCAACTCCTCTCCTCTGTAGCTCTTGCCAATTCTTCCAGTCCATCAACTATCTCTCTCATTTCTCATTCTCATTCATTGATTGTTGATTCCGGAAGCTCAAACAATGTCTCATGACGAACTCTCCAATCTTGCTTATAGTCCTCACAAATTCATTTCTATCGGTTGACGATAGTAATCTTCATGTTTCTGGTGATATTAATTTATCGCTCTCCGTATTGTTCCATCACTACATCATAACTTATTATATATTCGCCAGCTTATATATGATTATAATTGTTCAATAACATTTTATCCATCTCATTTTGTGATACATGACCTTATGACGAAACAACGGATTGGTGGGAGCATAAACATAATAGCCTTACTAAGTAGATCATTTGCCCAATACATCAGTGACTGCTCATTCCTTTCAGTAGTATTGAAGACTTGGACATCCTGTGTTACCTTTCTTATGTACTATGTTACATAATTTATCATTATCTGAATTTAGTTGCGAGTCATGTATTATTAGGAAGTATCATGGCTCCTCTTTTCATCCAGTTCAAAAATGAACATAACTAACCTTTTTGTTTTGGTTCATAGTGATATTTGGGTCCTTTTAAGTTTCATAGTGTGCATTGCTATAAATATTTTGTCACTTTTATTGAAGATTACTCATGCATGACATGGTTATATCTTCTTCGATTTAGGTCCGATCTTCTCTTAGTTTTTTAAATCTTTATGGCTGAAATTTTTAATCATTTTGATGTTTGCATCAAGGTTCTTCACTCTAATAAAACTAAGAAGTATGTGAGCAGAGAGTTTCAAGCATTTTGTCAGACTCATGATATATTTCATCAGACTTCACATTCGTAAACTCAGCATAACGATTTACAGAACGTAAGAATAGACATTCTGGAGGTATGTCACTCTCTTTATTCATATGAATGTTCCTAATAAATTGTGAAATTTTACAGTCTAAGCTGCTTATTATATATAAACCTCATGTTCTCTTATGTCTATGAGAACAAATCACCTTTTCTTATCCTCTTTCTGTAAGGTAAACCCTTTCATGTCGCTCTAAAGGGTTTTGTTATACTCATAATCTTTGACTTCACGTGGATAATCTTGATCCACGACCTATCCGTATGATAATTGTTGGTTATTCTCAGACACAGAAAGGGTATGTTTGTTTTGATCCTACTACTTCGAAGTTGATATTCTCTTATGATGTTAATTTTGTAGGACCGTAAGGCAACTCTAGAGGGGGGGTGAATAGAGTGCAAACCAACTAATAATAGTAAATAAAGTATAGCAGTAAAGAAAGAGAAAGCAAACGCAAACACCGCGATGTATACTGGTTTCCTTCTGAGATGACTAGTCCAGTCCCGAGAACTCTTGCTCAGAGTTTTATCCACTATAATCACCAATAGTGAATCACAAACTTTGATACGAAGGCTTGTTGACTTCTTACAACATCGAGCTTTGATCCGAAGCTCGAAAGACTTCACACGTGCGTTTGATGCGAATGGCACGCCGACTTCAAACAAAAAAAAAACTTGCTGAGCCAAGCTCTTACAACTCTGACAGACTTCTAACCGAGATCGCACTTGGTACTAGAATGTTGGGGAGTTGATCTTGGAGATGGAGAAGGTTAAAGCTCAGGGTATAGCTGACTATAGGATAGAAATATTGAGAATGGTTGAGTAAGTAAGAATATGAAAATCCAACTCTATTTATAGGGTATTCTCAAACCGAATTCGGCCAGAATTCGGTATAGAATATTTAAATTTCGAACATTGGAGTCACAAAATCAGGGATTACACAACTGGTCATATTTCTGAAAATAGTATAACCGAGTTCGGTTCGAGTTTGACCTGAGTTCGGTTTTGCTTATTTCATACCGGTCCAAGCTTTGGTTCAGGTTAGTTTTGGTCTGATTTTGGGTGGATATGTTTTAGGCTTGTTTTAGTGGACTTGAGTATTTCTAGTTGCGAAGTACGACTCGATGTACATAAGTCCTATATTCAATAAATATCAAATTACATATGATGAAATCTTCTGGTATAATGTCGTCTTTGGTTCATCATCATATAGCATATGTCCATTGCTTTTCTGCAAATACATGTTAAACGAACAAAGCAATATACAGAAGCAATATATATGATAACATTTAAGATCAGATATGGACAATGCTGAGTTTAAGTAGAAGTTACAAGTTACTTATAGTGATTGATCGATTATCATAATGCTAGACTTAATCGATTAGCCATATTCAAAAAACTCAACTTAAACATTGGGCCAACAAATTTTCTTGAAGATCATGCCTATTTCGCTTCCAAAACACTATCTATATCTCCATTGTCCACGATTCACCTCTTATTCCTTCCTCTGAACTTGATACACCTATTTCTCATCTATGTCCTAAGTCTTGGTCTTTGCTTCCCTTTCTCTAGGTGTATCAACGTCGAGACAAGGTCATTCCTCCAACTGCCACTATTTATCCGGATATCACTAATGATTCTTCTGCAGATAATATAGTGCATCATTTTGTTCCTACTCCACCTCTGCTGACTACAGATGAAGGTCTATCTTTTCCTATTGCTCTTCGCAAGGGTAAGGGCTCTTGTACTACCATCCATTATAGTTCTAACTTTGTTTCTTATTACCTTTTGACTTCATCTGGTTGTACATTTTTTTTCTTTCGTTGCCATCTCTCTTCCTTCCTTTGTTTAGAAAGCACTTCGGCATCCAAGTTGGCATACCACTATGTTTGAGGAAATTGATGCACTGCACTCTAATCAAACTTAAACTTTGCTACCCTTATTGTAATGTCCTGCTCCGTACAATACATTGGGCTGATTTTAGGCTCGAAGGGACTGGTTGAACTTGGATTCATGCAGAAGAATCATTTAGAGTATATGATCGGTGTAATGCCTCGCTCCGAGCAGAGGCACTATGTTGGCTTCTTGGGTTGATTAGGCTGGTTGGATTTGAGTTGTGCGAGAATCGCAATATTTAAACGGTGATACAGACTTGCTAATTTGGTAGATTATATGGTTTATGGAGCATGGTCGCTTGTATGGTTATACCAATTAAGAAGATCGTACATCACATCAAATCGTCTCTTTAAGAAATCGTTCGGTATCTACTAGGTCGGAACAAATAGGTTATTCATCATGGTGGATGATTTTGAGCATTTTCTCTTTCACCTTCATACTTAATAAAAAAGAACTCTTATTATTCTTTGTTATTGTATTCCATAAGCTTGTTTATGCTATAAGTAAAATAACAAAAGATAAAAAAAGAGTAATCTTATTGTTATTAACTTGCTATTTAGAAACAAAAAATATTGTATTGTAGTTATAGACACACGGATTATTGTATTGTTGCTATGAACATGTGGAATGTTGTGTTGTTGTTAAAAAGATATAGAATTATGGAAAAAGATTTGGGAGTGTTGAGTCGCGGGATAATCCTTGGATTGGGAAACGGTATGGATGTGGTACGGTACTCCGGAACTATTGGGTTGTGTTTTGGTACCACAAAATAGTTGGAATGTTTTGGACCGATGAATCGCCAATCAAAAAATCGAGTGGAAATGAGATATCGCGAGACTGAATTGTTTCACAAGTAGAAATTTATATTACTTTATTTCAGTTTCTGTACCATGAATATATTTTATAGCTAAACTGTTCACACATTTTACATGGTCATAGACAACTTGTGCACAAGATTTAGCTTTCCTCGAACAGGGTCCGAGATACCGAAATCGTGTCAGCCCAAGAGAAAATTATGTGGAACGTGCTTCACCATGATGTATTATAGAACCTTCAGTAGGACTAACTACCCGGACTAGAAGAACGCGTTGCAATACTATGTATAGTCCAAGATGGTGTGTACACCAATGACCGTCGTATAGTTAGGTTGCATGCTAACGACATATATTTGCAGGCCTTAACATATGTTTGCACGGATGGAATTGTACATATTTATATATTATGAATGTTAACAATTGTTTTGCAGGGATGAACTCGTGGCACATACACATTTATATTTTATGAATCATAACAATTAATGCAGGGATACATTTATGATACATTTATTTATCATGAATGATAATATGATTTGCAGGAAAATATAGTAGGTTTGAGTAAGATTCACTGTGTTAAGTGACACATTTATGTTCATATATATATATATATATATATATATATATATATATCAACCGATAACACATTTATGTTCACCTATATATGCTTATGAATTGTTAACTGATTCTAACGCAAGAATAGAAATATCACTTAATAATGTTACGTGTTCTCACATGATTATCGTGTTGGTATAGGTGAGTCAGCTAGAGACCGCTCACTAGCGCATTCCCTAATGTGCTGACCTCATCCTCCACAGGTGCGAAAATTCGCTTGGATATTCTAAGGTGTTGGAGCACTTTGGGTAACTCTCCAGTTTGGCTGGAAGATTGAATATTTTATTTATAAATAATATAATGTATGAAACATTGTTGATTGTATTAGTTTCACGAGTTGTAAGCCGTATGACATATTACTGTAATAAGATCCAGTATTTGTTCTTTTGGTCTAAAAGTCGTTTTAATCACACTACAAATTATTAATAAAGAGAATAGTTTTTTTATATCTTATGTCTATCAACTTTTTTGCTGTAATAACTTTGTTTCTAAGATGTATATAGATTTTGTTTGTTCTCACATTGTACAAGCACAATTTAGGTTTGTACGACATCATGTCCAGTAACGAGCCCTCAAGTAAAAATGTTGTCAAATGTAAGTAGGAGGTATTTATTGTTAGACACAATCCATATGGTTTGGTTGATCGGCTCAAAGTCCGTCTAGTAGCTAAGGGTTTTACCCAACAATATAGGTTGGATTATGCTGAGACTTTTTACATGTTGCTAAGTTGACTTCTGTTCGAGTTCTTCTATCTTTGTCAGTTTCCAGGGAATTAGTCTCTTCATCAGTTGGACCGACATGAATAATGCCTTCCTTAATGACGATCTTTCAAAGTATCTTCATACAACAGAATCTAGGCTTTAAGCGACTGGAGGAGTATATGATTTTTCTAGAGAAGTTCATGTATGTCTAATGCAGTCACCATGTGCATAGTTTGACAAATTCAACGGGATCTTACAACAAATTGGGTTTATTCGTAGCAACTCATATACGTCCTTATTTAAACCATAGTTTTAAGTATCGGCCGATACCGATCCGATACGGCCGATACCGATACAGTTTGGCATGTCCCGATCCGATACCGACCGATATCCGATACTGACCGATACCAACATTAGAGGTCTCTTTTCCTGTCAATTCGGCAACAAATATTGAATTAAAAAACCAATTAGCATTGGTGTAAAAGCATAGTATGGTTGTAAAAACATATAAAAGAGAAAAAAATTATCTATCGCATATAAATCAATCGACAATGATGACTACTTTTTCATTCAATATCAAAAATACTAAGAAACAATACTGGAAATACTTTAAATTATGCATAAATGTATAAAATATATTCTCGAAAATGTTAATAATTTACTAATAGTTGTTTGCTTTCCGATACCAAAAAATCCGATACTCCAATCCGAAATCGCCGATACTACCGATACCGCCGATCCCGATACTCATAGGAATGGTCCGACACCGATTCCGATACCGATACTTTGAACCTTGATTTAAACATCAGAGGTCTCAAGATATAATCATCTTACTTGTTTATGTGGATGATATAATCATCACCGAAGATGATTCTACTTGCATTTCTAAGGTAAAAGAACACGTAGCCTCTCATTTTCATACAAAAGACATTGGGCCATTGAGATACTTTTTTGGTATTGAGGTATCGCTAAGTTCCGGATGATTGCAGCTTTCTCAGTACAAATATGCGTTAGATCTTCTATCTGGTACATTATTCCTAGGTTACATACAAGCAAACATATTATCCAGATTGAGCTCTTCATCTAATCATCCTCTATTTATCTAGAATGTTATAGACAAGGACTAGTTGGAAAGCTAATTTATTTTACTCTTACTTGTCCAGATATTACATTGCCTACGTTGTAAGTACGGTATATCTTCAGACTGTTAAAAGGATTCTATGCTACATAAAGAAAACTCTTAGACATTGTCTTTTCTACAAACCTTCTACATTGTCGCTCACAACATTTACAAATGTTGACTTTGTTGGATCTGTTGATGATCGTCGCTCTACCAGCGATTATCTTGTCTTCCTGGGAGACAATTTGGTTATATGGAATAAGAAGCATAATGTAGTTCGTTCTTCTGTTGAGATCAAATATAGAGCCATAACATATGTTGTCTTTGAGTTGGTTTGGCTCAACTCACTCCTTACATATCTTGGAGTCACCCTCACTTTTCGACATTCTTTCTACTGTGACAAGTTGCTATCCATATTGTTAAGAATCAAGCCTTTTATGAAAGGACCAAGCATATCGAGATAGAGTATCACTTTATTCGGGAGAAAGTTACAAAAAAGAAAGTTGCCCTACATAACGTATCTTCTTCAGCTTAGCTGACAAGTATCCTCACCAAACCACTGCCTCGGTCGTTGTTTGCTAAACTGTTATCAAAGCTGCGAATGATTGATATTTATGCACCAGCTTGCGGGGGAGTGTCAGCTGTATTACCTCACTATAGTCCTACATCGCCTGGGATAAAGGAGGATGTTATTACTTGCTCTTATAACTGTACCAAGGCTTCTCATGTTTTATTCACATCAATAAACTAAAAGTTCTCCCTGAATTTTAGTTAACAAAGAACTCATTCAACTAATAATTAGAAGTATATAAGTGCAATGATCCTTATATAAACAATTTGAATTTCTTTTGCCCATTCACATTTGCATTTGGTGCCTTCCTAAGAATTAGGCGTTATAAAGGTCCAAGATTGACAACTGGCCATAATAAGTTTTTTAATACTTAAATAGATCTCTCTCGTGCTCAATATCCAACCTATTCTATAGAAGGCTTCGAAGATGATAATGATGATGTGTTTATGTCCCATTTTAACTTAAAAGAGAGTGTCATGCGTGTACATAAACACGGATGTACATTCTCCCAATCGAAACTAACAATTTTCAACTTGTAGCACTTCCTACATTCACCCAAATGTTGGCTGGACAGCTCGGTTCTTTATGTAGAATATTGGTATAATGTCATCGACTAATTGTAGGAACTAGGTATCAGGGTTGGCAGTATTGGTACCGGTTTCCAACACACTTCTTATAAGTATCGCTATTGGCGGTTTCGATAGTTTCACAAATAATAATAAAAATTATTAGAAGTAGAAAATATTTGATACTGTTGGACATAATTTTATGTAATGTTTTTGTTTCCTGTTGAATGGAATAATATTCAACATTGTTGAATCATTCCCCGCAATAGATATTGTTGTTTAGTTACTTGCTTTTAGACACTATACCCACAATATATAGTTTTGGATAGAATAATTTTCTGACAAATGGATGTTCTAAATTTATAGATATACAACTTCAACAATCGGTAAAGGTTACATTTTGCCGATAATGACACTATAGAATGTCAGCCTTCGGCATAACAGAATCATTGTGTCAACATGTTTTTCCCCGTATTTGTCTCTCACTTTTAGTTTTTCTTCTTTGCTGAATTGACCAGTAAAGAGAGCCTCAATGTTAGCAAATGCTAGTAAAAAGGTCAGACGGTATCCACCAGTATCGGATTAAACAAAAACCTATACAATGTAGTCGATACTGCAAAGATTGTTAGGTATCTCAGTACTTGATTGTAAGAAATGGCTTCAGCAAATACTTAGGAAAGTACTATATGTTCAAGATTTTCAAGCAGCTTCGCTTATAAAGATATTTTCTCATTTACACTCCAAAATCTGTTTGACCTATCAGGTTGCTATTTCTTTTCAATTGTTTATGTTACATCTACTCATAGTAAAATATTCTTGGTTTTATTGATCTATTTCTGATAATGTGATAAAGAAATACTTATTCATGCTATAAAATTCTCAAACTTTAGCAATACATGAGTTCAATTGGAGTTTGAGGTAGTTTCACGCCAGAACTAGACACCAGCTCTCCTTTTTTTTTCTTTGCATCTCTCCTCAGCAGGGTTTCCCATTCTCCCCCCTATTATGCTTCAATCCTAATCCCCTACTCCTCCCATATTCTACTGCTTCTCTTCACCTTCCTTCTTCCTCCTTTTTCTCCTGCATTGTCTTGTTCCTGCTTCTCCTTTTTCTGCAGTTCTTTGTAGTTGTGAGCGTGTGTGCAGGATCATGTGCCTTCAAAATACTTTGAAGGAAAACTTGCTTTCTAAACATTATTAAACTGTGAGCAATGTACAAGTCATAATGGTGATCATAAGGAGATTCATGACGAACAAATTCTAATTTGAAGTCAAACAAAGTGAGAAGCTTTGAGTATGACTGACAAATTTTGAAATATTGTAGTTGCGCCCTTGGAAATCAGAGGAGGATCTTGAGAAATACAAGTGGGAAAAGTTTAGGGCCTGTTTGGTTACGATTTATAACGCGATTTTCTGCGTTTAAACGTAAAATGCAGCAAAACCGGTGTTTGGCACATGCACATTCAAAACTTCGTTTCTGAAAAAAAATCTGCAAAACCGAAGTTTAAACGCTACTTTCAGAGAACATAAAATATATGCTTTCTGAAAGCTGTTTTCAAAAATTTGCAGGCCCCATCACATCCCACCACACCCCCCAAACCCCAACAGCTCTCTCTTTCTCTCTCCTCACTTTCTCTGAATCCCCCTCAGGACTGGACAAAGGGGCTAGGGTTAGGGTCGGGTCTCCTCCACCGCCTCTCCTCTTTCGCCTCCTCCCTTTCCCCCCTCCTCCTCCTCCTCCTCCTCCTCCGCCTCTCCTCCTCCTCCTCCCCTTCTCGATCCGGTTGGAGTTGACGCTCCCCTCGGCCACAGAATGGAGTTGACGACGACTTAGGGTTAGGGTTTTGGAACAAACTTGACGACGGTGGTCTCGACGAGGACGACCAGCGGGATGGAGTCGACGCTCCCCTCGGCCACGAACGGCGGTGACGACTGCCAGCCCAACACGAAGACCTCGACACGAACTCTAGCCCTAGACGACGAACTTGACACGACTCGACTGGAGGAAACTCGAACCCTAGACGCCGAAGAGAACTCGGACACACTTGGACACGAACAGTTTTGGAAGGAACATAGTTGGACACAGTTGGACACGAGCAGTGTGGACACAGTTAAAAAAAAGTACTTTCTAAAAATATTTTATCAAACAGAATTTTCAATTTTTGTTTCTTAAAATCTCTTTCCAGATGAAAGTAACCAAACGCAAAGTCAAAATTTCTCTACTCAGAAAACAACTTTATAACTTACTTTCAGAAAACTATTTTCAGACAAAAAATTAAGAAAACCTATCCAAACGGACCCTTAAGCTTTTAAATACTTCGTTTGCGTCATACAGTCATACTTACACAAATCTACCAGTTGGAAACAATCTCGAATGAACTACATCTCATGTGTAGTTATGAAACTTAGCAAACAATACTTGACTTTTCTCAATCGAACTTAAAGATCTCCAAATTTACCTTCTTAAAGTCACCAGCAACCTACAAATCTCGAATGATCCTCAAGTCCTCTCATACAAAGAGAACTGTAGCAAAATACCGTAAAGAAAGAACTTCATGACATAAAAAAGTATAATGTATACATCCTTAATTCACCATGGTGCTTGACTACAAGGCACCAGACAATGCAATTTAACTTGAAATAACAAGAGCATAATAATGAATATTTCATTAGTGGCTATATTCCAAATGCAAAGCTAAAACTAATCACCAGACAATGCAATTTAACTTGAAATAACAAGAGCATAATAATGAATATTTCATTAGTGGCTATATTCCAAATGCAAAGCTAAAACTAATCAACCTTGACGCAAATCCAGATACAACTAAGTTCATTTCAACTTAATTAAAATTGCTGATTAGAATGAATTTGTGAAGAAGCAGCAGCAACAATAACAAAGCCAGCTGCTTAAAGAAGTATTTGTAGATTGGCAAACGACACAGCCCATGTTGAGCATCTCCTAATTTGCTTTCGAGTGGTATCAGTTGGCTGTTAAAGTTGACTGCCCAACTTATTAAAAATTTATTTTATATATTTAGGGCCTTGAGCATAATTTTTGTAAATTTGTTATTTCTTGGACTTTGAATGGAATAATATTAAGATATAAAAATAAAAAATATATTAAGATTGATGAATGGTGTGAATTTATACAGAGTTATTTGTATTTACCACCCCAATTGCTAATCATATCTCCACTACTCCCCCACCCCATTTTTTTTTAATTAGTGCTAACCCCCCCCCCCCCAATTTTTTCATAATTTATTAATTGTATTTGTAGTTACTGTAGTGCCCCGCTCTGCGTTGGCACTATATACAAGAGATATCGGTTTGCTGACTCAAAAAGGAAACCTTCTTGAAGAGCTCATTGTTAAACCAGAAGATGACTGATCTAGGTGAGTGGGCAGAACTTTATTATCTGATTCTTGCACGTCTTAATAATGAATCTGAGTTTTTGAAATGCTTGTTTACTTAATAAGATAATGTTCGCACTGAGAATGGTAGAACGAGAACCTGCTTGCCTAAAAAGAGATAGAACCATTGCCATGCTAAGTATAGAAATAAATGTTGCATGCTAGTTACACTGACATCGCTATCGAACGAACCTTGCCATGCTAAGGAAAGAGTAGAACTGCATGCTTAACTAGAAGAGATAGAGGACCCGTGCCATGCTTGCTTAAATTAAAGATCGTTCATATGTTTGCTTGTCGTCGTCTATATAATTGCTTGTCTTTGATGCAAAAGCTAGATTGAATGTATGTTTTTATTGTTATAAAGAGTAAATGGCTTGTCTTGTTACAGAAGAGACTAGTAGTCCGCCCTTCCGGTCCTACGGGATCTGGGGGTACGGCTAGTAGAAAAGAGAGAGATGGATTGAAAGCTTGTATTGTCACGTTGTGTTATGCTGGTGATATGCTTGTTATCGAGGAGCTTGTGGGGGATGGGGGCTAAATGACAAGTTTGGAGACTAATAGTGCGACATGATGTTCCGGTCCTACGAGATCTAGGGGGCGTGGCTATTGGAATGGTGGATGGAGACTACTGATGGGGTGAGACTAATAGTGTGCCCTGAGGGTATGGCTATTAGATGGGAGGCGATGCTTCTGTTGGAAAGAGTTTGAGTTAGATGGGTTAGCTTGTTCATGGAGATAGCTGCATTTCAGGTAGTTAGAGCGCATGCTAGGCTAGCCTTCTTGCATACCTAACTGTTTGATGCAGAGACGGACATGACAGAGAATCTTGTTTATATATGCAAATTGTTGCTAACTTGTATGTCTGCTGCAGAGATAACCATTCGACGAGGCATATGATCCACATAATACGTGATATGTTATTTTGCTTATTGTCTTGCATCGCACATCGACTTGCATGCTTGCTTGAGTATGTTGATCGCCTTGTAGTATAAATAATGATAGTCCACTAGATGCTGCTTTGTCCCTAGAGTCTTTGAGTATAGCTCACGAGGAACGTTGCGCACATCCTGATTGGTACATCGTGCTTGAACTGTTTGTCTTGTATGCTTGGTTGTATTGAACTGAATTCTGATTTCAAGATGTTTTCAAAGGAAGTAATATGACTCCGTTCCCGTACTGTATGAAACGAACCTAGGTAAAACTAAAAAGTTCACTAGTAATGTAATATTTTATAACATTACTTAGAGTTGGTTTTAGTGAATGTTGCTTCTGTTCGTTGATTTTATACTCACCGGTAATTTCTCCAAAGTGCTGACCCACCAACAGTTTGCTTGTTCGCATGTGCTGGATCGTCCGAGAAAGCGATAGCCGTACCTCATCCCCAGGATCCGAAAATCTGGTGTCGATGCCTTGAGCCGTATCGAGATGTTTTGAGCTGCTTTTGTATAGAGGAACATAATGTATAAAACGATGCCATTGTATTCAGAGAACCTCGTGCCTTGACCTTTGTCCAGTTTACTCAGATGGATTATTGTTTGTAACACTGTTCCTCCGCTGCAAACTCGATCGGTTCAATGATAACCAAGACGGCTTATGTTGTTGCCTTGTGCGAGAGCATATCCAAGCTCGCACGACATTACATCCCGAGGGGAACAACCGTCCCGTGGGAGCGCCGACGCGGTGATTCGCGCCCGGCGAGGGGCGATCGGGACCGCGGGAGTTCGGGGCAAGACAATTACCCCTCCCCCCCCCCCCAAAAAAAAAAACAATTGGGGAGAGATGATTAGCAATTGAGAGGGGGGTAAATACAAATAACTCATTTATAAATATACTTCTACAAATGGAATGGTTACAGTGTGTCAATAAACAATCTTATAGACATGTTGTAGCATGTAGATCTCGACACATCCAATTATTGTGAAGACACCATTTTCTCATACTTCTCTCTTTCCCTTGTATTTTTTTCCATTGACGAATTAACCGTAAAAGAGAGTCTCTATGTAGGTATCAATGGTATCAGTAGTGATCAGTATCGGATAGGGAGAGTCCCTATGTAGGTAACGGCTGTATCAGTAGCGATTGGTATTGGATAGGGAAAGACCAAAAACGATATGATACGGACGATATTTTTTAGTATTGGTCGATAATTTGAACCTTAGTTTGTGGTTTACGTTCGAGGGAATGATGTTTTTGGCGAACATAGAAGTTTGGAATAGTTTGATGTGGTTTGTGGATAATTGGTCGTTTGATCTTTGAAGAGTCATATGTATAAATTGTGTTTGAAGTCTTTTGACTTTTATAGTTTTATGTAACAAAGTGAGTGGGGGGCTTCGTTGCCCAGGATTGAGTTTCTACTTAGTAGTAGTGTTGTACAAGTACGAGGCGTTTACGATTCTTGTGTTCTTGAAGTGTTTCTGTAGCAAGCTAGATTACATGTTATCCATCACGAGCTTGAGGGGAAGAATTTGAGAAGTATGTATCAGTAATGAGGCACTAGAAGGAGCAAAAGGAGCATCTCAACAACCGCAAAGCTGGATGCTAGATAGTCAAGTTGACCAATTGCCTAGGTTGACAAGCCTCTAGCCAACTACCAAAGTGACTTTTGATGACAAGACAAGTTGACCAACCAACTAGTTAGTCTTGGTTCAGTTACTTAATATAAGTAGCTTTCTTGTTTGAGTCTGATATTTATTCTGAAATTATTAAGAAACCTCAAGTAGAGTAAGTAAATCAATAAGTTTTTTGAGAAGCAACAATACGTGTTTAACAAAACTACTATGAGTTCCAGGAGCTAATGTCAATGCATCTGAGACATTTGACAAATACAGTCTGAGGGAGATCATGGAAATTGTTTATCCAGCTTGGATTGTAAGATAATAAGGATTGGTTTCTCTAGACTATAGGATTCTAGAGTTTGATCGTGTGACACTCAATAGACAAAAGTACAGCTAGAAAGCTGATGCAGAAACAGGTCTGGTAGTTGGACTAGAATATACATCATATTAGTTTAGGGGGCTACGTACTTGCTTAAAAAGCCTCCTAAAATAGCACAAGTTTCATTTTGACTTAACTGCTCGATTCTTAATCCATGATAAATTCTTAATCGAGCAGTTATCACATTATGTCTTCCATGTTCATTAGAAAGGCCAACCAAAACAATAAATGTCCTACAGCTAGAGATATAGTACTCTCACTATATAACTCTTTCTAGTTGTCGCTAATGTATCCACTCCCTCCGCTAGTTAGTTGGTACTTGGTAGTTAAAATAGGAAATCACAAACAACAGGAATTGGAATCAGAACTTAGACATGAAACTCAAGAAGTTGTAAATATCACTTTCTATATAGCATGGTACGTACCGCTCTTTCAATGGTCTGGAAGTGTTGCATTCTGTTCGATAAAATTTTCTGCATATGAACCAATGATGTCATGGCAGTTCCCTGTTTGTGCAATCATTAATCCACAGTAGCATCAGGCAAAAGTAAATACTATTATACTACATATACTACATGGTATGAACATTTTAGAGTTGTGAAATATACCTCTACAACATCGACAACAATGAGGCCAGCAATAGAAGGCACCGCTCTCTTTGCAGCTACATGCACAGCTACGGAACCTCCCATGCTGATAAAGGGTACATAGGAAGTAAAAGAGGATGATTATACCATCAATGAGCTATCATAGTTGGGTTCTTAAAGCAAATGACTGTATTGTTTTATTTTTGAGTTAAAATGAAAATATTCTTTTTATGGAAAAAAAAGGAAAGGATTCATTTAGTTATAAGTGCTATTAAGGTCTGGTTTTGGGTTGCTGTCTTTTGACAGCAGCCTCCCATCATATTTCAAAAGCTGCCCCAAATTTGAACTTTCTTTTCAGAAATAATTTGATAAGTTGCTGTTACCAAATAGGTTTTTGGACTGCTTTCCAAAAAAATAAGCAGCAGCAGTCATGAAAAGCCCAAAGACAGCCTAAGTTTGCTGGTGGACAAAACAATCTGCAACTTCTTGTTGCTCCTCAACGTCCCTCTAATAGAAGGATCTTCATAGCCGATTTATCTTTTGAAATGTTGGTGCCGCATTTTCCAAAAGTGCCGAGTAGAATTACAACATTGTGCTGAATGCTTATAAAATAATATAAACCAATACGGAGTGGCAGGAGATTCTGGGAGAATAACAAAAGCAGTTTACGTAAGCAAAGAACAGGTGTTGAGAAGGCATTGAAAGGTTTTTGAACTCCATTGGACGGGGGATGATGTCGTATTATTGTTGAATGCATGACAGAACTTTCTACTATTATAGGCTTACAGCCACCAACGGGACTTCCATCTTGGTTTCATGCATTCTATTTATTACCTTGTTAAATAAAAATGCTACAGTAATAATAGAGAGCATTTTTTTTCAAATTATATATTATTGATTAATAGGAAGATTGGTAGTAATAGATGTTTAATTAACTAGACAGCATTAGCCAATCAGCACTCAAAACTATGCGCAGAAAAGATCTAGACTTGCAAAGTCAATTCCAGACAAACAGGCCTAGAAAGAGAAGTACCGTGCAGATTCTAAGAAATAAGAATATGAGGAAAAACCTGTGGCCCACAAGTATAGTTGCAGGTGGAGAATCTCCATACATTGTCTTCAGAACAGCCAAAACATCATTGCATAGAGTCTGCAATTTACGCAGACTGGTTATGTTCTATTACATAAAGAAATCTGGTTTACATGCATTGACAGTAGATTTACAATAAAACAAAAGGAGAGAAGTGAAGAGGCTCAGGAAAACCTAACAAGTTCTAATAAACACTAAAATGACAAGAACATACTTCAACAGATAAATCCATATCATTTTCCGTGGATGACTTTCCATGCCCTCTTAGGTCCAAGGCAACTATCCGAGCCTTTTCTTTTATTATACTTGCTGATAGTGCAAAAGAAAGCCTGGGGAATTAACAAAGATCGGTAAGTACTTCCATAAATATTACATTAAAACATACACACATCTATTCACATCAGATATATGTCAAAATAGTATTATTGTACACACTAGTAACTAATGTTCTATTCTACCAGGAGTTTCGTAGTTTGGCCAGGTAACAATGTGAGCAGATATACCTTAGCTGCTACATGGTTGACTGTAAGTCTTTTAACTCAATATAACATATGAATGTTGTTAGAATAATATGTAAATATATAATCTTCACTAAGACTCTAGAGCGTAGTGGCAGGAACTTTAAAATGGTATCAGCAAAACCCGGGTTATCTCCAGTGACTTGCATTTTAACTGGATTTCATAAAAACATTACACGGCTGTGAAAATCCAGCTCTTTTCCCAAAAATGGGCTTCAATCTGCAGGGGTGTCTTAGAATAATATAAATATATAACACTAAAGTTTTGGTGAAGTGGGACTTTAACAAATGTAAACGTTGGCATGGTTGTTGGCATGAAAGGGTATATATTATGTCAACTTTATAATTATATATAGATGGGTTAATTCTTTATGAAAAAAAAAACAATCCATATTGAAAAGTGACAGCTTTTGCTCCTATTGCAAGTGTTTCCAGATTTATTTTACATGCATGTTTTAACAAAGTTTGCCTAGTTCCCAAAAATCAGTCCTGTCTATCCTGGTGATTCCTATACATATCCTGGACATCTTGGAAATATTTCCTTTAACTTCCAATGTGTTTCCTAATGCTTTTCTCTTTGGGCTCCTAAATATTTTTGGAGAAGTGTATACTGGTTTCCAAGATGAGTTTTCACCACGAAAAGATGCCAGCATCCCCTAACGAGTGCAGAACATGATCCAACACATTCCATAGATTTAACTTAAAAATCAAAATGATATAACAATAAAAGAGGAAGAGAGTGTATTGAATTGACCATGCATATGCCTGCAATGTAATAAAACCATCATTAACCAAATATTGTTTGTCATGGTCACCACTCACAACGACTTCAACCTCATGGCTGGCATTATTGCTTCTTGTGATATCTACAGAAACAATAAATACCTACAAATAGAAATCAATACTGGAAACTCGATTTCCATCTTGATTACAGTAATCAGTCTGCAGTCAATAAAGTTAATCCGATGCAAGGCATGCTCCATGCAGAACTTATCCATATATCTGAACAGTTCAATAATAAACATCTAACAAATTAACAACTAAGTTAACTAACAACACGACATAGTTGTGACATTCCTAAAAAATAATGTAAGTATTGTAGGGTAGTGATCATATATTCTTGAAATTATTGCACAACTGAATCAACCAGCCACCATTCAAGTTGTAACATTTGATCTGACAACTTCAAGAAGTGACAAGTTTGGCTTGCAGATATGGCACCATCATTAGGGAATATGATGTCAGGTAGTATCAGTAAGTTTCCTGAGCATTATACCTCATAAAGGAACAGAAACGTTGAAAATATCAGGTGGCCATAGGCAAAGCTGAGATGCACATTATTTCTCTTCTTCCACTATATCTAAGTACTAAGGTAGAGTTTGCAATCTGCATACTGGACATGGAATGAGGAATTAGGGACTAGTTCCTGCCAAATGTTACTCTGGCACACCAAGAAGTATAATTTTTCAATTCCAGTCTTCCTAATCCCTTGTCTTTCTACTTTTGGCTAATCATCAGATTCTTGGAGGAAGATGGAATAGAACTCCTAATTACTGAGACAGTGGGACACAAGGTATTGGCATTGGAACAACAATTCTTGTTGCCTAATTAGCATTTATTCAGGAGGCAGATGTCTGCAGAATTATCCAATGGCCCTTCGGTGTGAAGTTGGGTTCGGAAAGATAAACATTTAGTTGTTTAAATGGCTAAGGAGAATTGAAAGGCTCCTCAAGTAGTTCCGGCCCCTGGGATTAACTTTAGGATTAAACCACAAATCTGTTTGGGAGGAAGCGGAACAATCAATGTTTAAAATAAAGGCCCTGAGACTCCTCAAATTGTAATGACTCGAAGACATAAAGACCCAGAAAACCGGATCGGAGGTTAGAATTCCCATGGGTGCACTATGTGGTTTATGGGTTTGCTTGGATTGAGAGTGAAGAGAGTTAAGTGAGGGGAAGTTGAGTAAAAATAAAAATAAAAATAAAAATCATGCTTGGTTTGAGAGTGGAGGTTTAAGAGGGGGAGTCATAGAGGGTTAAGTGAGGGTTTGTTTAGCCTCATTTTGTCTATTTTCAACCCTCTAAATCGGGAGATTAACAAGAAAAAATACTGGGTTTTGTTTAAAAAGTCATAAATACTCCTTACTCAACGTTGAAAACTATAAGGAAAAAAAATTGGCGGCTATGTTTTTGATGCATATGTTGAATTGATGACCACATATATTTGGCTTACTTCTAAACGGTTGAAACCTATAATGCTCATGTTCTTATTAATTTTTCCCACTCAAAACTTCTAATCGAGCAAGAGTTATTAAACACACACCAAGATAGTCAAAGGCGCAAGTCACACTCGAGACGCAAAGGGTCCATATCGCCCGAGGGGCAAGGCACACTTAAGGCGCGCGTCCGAGCGAAACAAAACACACATATATATATATATATATATATATATATATATATATATATATATATGCTTCCAATTCCTCCCATGTGTAGGTTAACATGCAATTACTTTGAATTAAAGTTTTAAGATATTCTTCAAGTGCTTTGCAAGAAAAATTCAAATTAACAGGACTTGATTTCATCTAAAGATGAAAATGATTTACTAGTTTTCTTTTATTTAAACTATCAATTTCGTACTAACATTTTCTAGCTTAATGTTTGCAAGAACATTTTCAAAACAATATTCGAGAGAGAGAGAGAGAGAGAGGATGGACAAAAAACGGTTTTAAAAAAAATGAAGTCTGAAAAAAAATATTATGGAGACTGGACCCAAAAAAAACTAGAGTCTGGGCAAAAATGCAGTTCAAAACAAACAATATACAGAAAAACAGGTTTAAAAAAACAGTATTCAAAGTAAAAAAAATATAGAGACAAAAACAGTAAAAAAACAGTACAATAGTTCAAAAACCAGTCTAAAAACCCTAAAGAGATAGATCGAGAGAGAAGAGAGAGAGAGAGAGAGAGATCGGCCCACCTGAAGGAGCCGTCGCCGCTGCCAGCAAGGTAAGTAGTTTTTTTTCTCAGTTCTCCTGCTCTCTTTTTGCTTTTTTCCTGCTATGTTGCTCCCTGACTGTTGTGTTTTTTTTTCTTGCCTTTCTTTTCTCTAACCTAGCCAACTCTTGGGCTGATGTTTTTTTTCTTCTACTTCTTGGGCATGTATAATTGGCCCCTGTGTTATTTTTTCACAAGATTTTCAAGGCACACCTTGAGAATTGTGCCCCCACTGTTCTAAAAGGTGGTCGCCTAGGAGGCACCTAGGTGTTAGGCGGCTGATGTCTGCTCGATGTTCGTCTAGGCACCCGCCTAGTCCCCCCGACGTCCGACTATGCATGTTATGGGATTTTGTGAACTTTTTATACAATTTTGATGAGGTTTTTGAAAAAAAAATTGGACCGCCTACGTCTAGGCGGCCGCCTAGACGGGCTAGTCGCTAGGCGGCGGGTGCCCGTCCGACTAGCGCCTGGCGCTTTTCACAACCTTGATTGCGTCCTGCCTGGAGTGCCTTGAGGTGTTGCTCCTACGTCTAGGAGCAAGGCGCGCCTGGGGCACGCCTTTGACTACACTGACACACCCTACTAAACTCTCCCTCCAAACTAAGCAAGGTTAATATGTATTGACTCTCCTCCCCCTCACTTAACTTCCCTTTACTTAACCTCACTTAACACTGCTTATTTTTTCCCTCAATCCAAGCATACTGTTGAGTATTAGTTATTTAGTCCCTCATTGGGTAGAGAATAAGGATGAGGCTAGCCTTCTATATATATGTAATCTCTCTTTCAATAATAGATCATCAAATCATTCCATCTAACATGGTATCAGAGCCATAATATTTTCTCTTTTCCAAATCCTAAAAAAAATTCTCCCCTCCCCGATGGCTGCTCCCCCACCTCCCGCTCCAGCAACTCCCTTCCCCCGACTCCAGCAGTACCCCCCTCCTTCCGCCCAAATCCAGTGCCCACCCCCCGCCCTAAAGATATGGGATCGTTGAAGTACTTCTTGGGCATCGAAGTCACAAGGAAAAAGCAAGATATTGTTATGTCTCAGGGGAAATATGTGCTCGATATACTAACTGAAATAGGAATAATGCAAACTAAAGGAGCAACATCACCCATGGATCTAGGGATAAAGTTACTCCCCGATGAGGGATACTGATGACCAATCCTGATCAGTATCGTCGAGTAGTTGGAAAACTCAACTACTTGGCAGTCATGACTCATCCAGACATTTCTTTTGTTGTAAGTGTCACGAGTAGGTTTATGGCTTCTTCACAAATTCCGCATTGCCATGCAGGGACATACTCATCTTGAGTGCTTTACAGATGCTGAGTGGATGCAAGTCTTATATATATATATGTCTACATCTGACTACTTGGTATTTATTGGCGAAAACTTAGTGTCGTGGAAGAGCAAGAAGCAAAATGTGGTCTCACGATCCAGTTCGGAAGCGGAATACCGAGATATTGCTCATGGCACAACACAAATATTATATCTGCAACATCTTCTGAAAGAACCTGGAAGAAGAAGCAGGATCCGAAGCAACAGATATATTGTGTGATAACCAGACAACTATCCATATTGCTACTAACCCCGTATTCCATGAAAGGACGAAACACATTGAGATCGACATCCACTTCGTCCATGATGAGTATCAAAAGGGGATGATAACATAAAGAGCCGGACCGGGATGAGCGGTCTACCGAGACAATATAATCATGGTGCCGACGGTCAGCCCAAGTAGAGCGTGCGATGGAGATATGTTTAAACAGTGGATCGAGAAATGTTGCATCAAACTCATTAATCGAGGATTGGCATGCAGAGACCAAACCATGTCTAGAGTGATTTGATATAAAAAAAAGACCCAAGCTTTATATATATATATATATATATACACACACACACACACACTAGAAGTCGAGCACGTGTGTTGTATGTGTATTTTTTAGGGATATTTAAACTTTGGGTCTCAGATAAGTTCCGAAATTTGTGTTCGAGTCTCCATAATATACATAATTAGTGTTTGGATCTTAAAAGTGTCACTAATGTCTCAAAAGTGTCACCAAAAGTGTCATTGATTATGTTTGGTGATACTTTTGAAACCCAAACACTAATTATGTATATTATGGAGATCCAAACACATATTTCAGAATTTATTTGAGACCCAAAGTCTAAATATCCCTATTTTTTATTGTTTTTTTTAAATATATACTTGCATGACAACCCATTTTGAAATAATATAAAATATTTTGAACTAAAGTTATATTTGAGATGGTGAACATTTATTGTAGTTGGAAGTGTGTAATTATTAGTAGTTAGTAATTATGTTAGTAGGGATGTGTGTAATTTACATGTTTTATCCCTAGTTAATTTATGTGTGTGTGTGTGTATAAGGTTGGAGAAGGGCACTCATGGAGCATGGAGGTTTCAAGGTGAAGCCTAGAAGTTTTTGTGTGTGCATATATATATATATATATATATTTGAAAAAGTTAATTTTATTGGTAATTAAAACATATTACATCTCATCATTGTTTATATCATGCTAATTACATCGAAATCTATGTTATGCATGATGCCCACTTGGGAAGTGCTCAGCCCTTCATATATGTGCCGGTTCCTTTCTCTCCAGATGTGCTAAATGGTTGGCGACAGCCTGATACATGTCCCCTTAAACCATCGGGCCCCTCTTCCTTGTTGATTGGAGATGTACTCAATTTGGGCTATGATATCCCTATATGTGGAGGATGTTAGATTCAGCTTATTCCTTTGTACTGTCCAAATATCCCATGTAAATGAACATAAAAAGAATAAATGGTTGAATGATTCACCATCTTGTTGACACAACATACACACTTGTCCTTGTATCTGTATCCCAAACCTGACAAGTCTGTCCAGTCTGTGCAGAGTTAATAGTCTACCTTTCAATGCTTAAATTCAGCATGGAGTATCTGTTGGTTCACTGGCCCGAACTGTTCATAAGCTTTGTGAAATTCAAATTTTCCCGAGATTGTGTCATCCCATACCCATTTATCTGCTCCTCTGCTCTGGTCTATAATGATACTGGTTATATCATCAGCCAATAGCCTCCCAACCGGATGATCATTTAGACTCCATGCTCCATTTCGAATTAAGCAATTGACCTGCTCACTTCGTCAATGCATTAGGCTGCAACCCTAATATGCGTAATATACTCTGATGCCAAAGCCACGGATCAAACCACAAGAATGTGTCCGATCCACTGTTAATTACCCTTATGAACACAGCTCTGATCTTCTTTGTACTGAATGATTGTCTTATAAATAACCGAATATTTATTATTGGCTTGTTGAACCCAGAAGTTCGCTCTCTTTAAGTACCTGTTGCGCGTCCAAGTAGCCCATAAACACCGACCCTCTATGAAGTTCCATGCCAATTTTATGCCAGCTACATCACGGAGTACGATAAAGATCGTAGCCATACTCCCCCCTTCAGTTTTGGGCAACATAAATCCGCCCAAGCAATAGCGTGGATTCCCCCCTCCCCCCCCCCCCCCCCCCCCCGGCCATACGAAATCAACGCATATTTTTTTCCACTTTACGAATTGTCGCCGACAAAAGAATAATAGCTTGAAGCCAAAATAATGTAATGACATAAACGACCAATCGTACCAGTTCGATTCGTCCTCCAAATGATAGATTTTGCGCCTGCCAACCCTCTATTCTTCGATGAATATATTCGACCATACGCTGGCAATCATGAGCTCTAGCATAATTGGTTGAAAGTAGCAACCCCAAATATTTCACCAGTAAACATCCCTTCTCAATCTGAAGTATCTCTTTGACTTCTTCCTGATTTGGATAGGGGGAGTTAGTTAAAATACACCTTGCTTTTATCTCGATTGAGTTGGAACTCTAAGAGCTGGCCGAACTCGTCCATTATCTATGCAGTATCAACTAAACCCATATTAGATGGGACCAATAATACTAATAAATCAACAGCATATATAAGATGGGGCACTAAATGGAGTTAATTTTTTGTACAGAGGAGTTATTCACGTTTGGTAAACTGCAACATCCATCAAACATGTAAAATACTCCATGACCATTGTGAACATATACGAGAATAACGGATCCCCCAACGTAAGCCCTGGTTAATGGAGAAGAATCCAGATGGCTGCTCCTTAATAAGTATCGAGAACATAGGTGTAGTACATTCATGAATCATATCCACTTATTTAGTATCAAAATCCATAGCTACAGAAATTTCTGATTTACCATGTCATATGTTTTTTTGTAGATCTAACTTCATGCACGTCTTGTTCCCACCTACTTTATTCGGCAAACGATCTTTCTTTGACAAAAGCAGCTTGATTGGGAGATATAAGCCTATGCAAATTTATTTCCATGCGACGACACATAAAATACTCCATGACCATTGTGAACATATACGAGAATAACGGATCCCCCAACGTAAGCCCTGGTTAATGGAGAAGAATCCAGATGGCTGCTCCTTAATAAGTATCGAGAACATAGGTGTAGTACATTCATGTATCATATCCACTTATTTAGTATCAAAATCCATAGCTACAGAAATTTCTGATTTACCATGTCATATGTTTTTTTGTAGATCTAACTTCATGCACGTCTTGTTCCCACCTACTTTATTCGACAAACGATCTTTCTTTGACAAAAGCAGCTTGATTGGGAGATATAAGCCTATGCATATTTATTTCCATGCGACGACACATAATATATGTAATTATTTTATAAAGAAAATTGCAGCAAAATATGAGACGGAAGTCGAACAGGGATGTTGCTTCTTTCTTCTTTGGGATGAGGGTGAGAAAGGTGTGATTTAACTCCCGAAGCAGTCTTCCATTTAAGAAGAAATCCTGAACAATATCAAGAATCAGACTCTCCAGCACTTCCCAGTGGGTTTTACAAAACTTACTGGTAAATCCATCAAGCCCCGAGGCCTTATTTGGATTCGTGTTTTTCAACATCTCTTCTACCTCTTCTATCGTGATAGGAGCCTGTAAGAACTGGTTCCCTTGTGTAACCAGCCGTTCTGGGAACACTTGAAGATAGTCATCCTGGTTATATAGTTGTAATCGAGGGCATCTGTATGTATATCCTTCGACGAGGAGATTTCTTTGCCAGTGGCATCTATTAGTTTGCTGATATTGTTTTTGTGTTGTCGAGTCCGGATTAAATCGTAGAAAATTTTGGTACATATATCTCTATCCTTCAGCAAAGTACATTTGGCACGTTGTGCCAATTGAATCTCCTCCTATAAAGAAAGAATACGTACCTCGTCCGAAAGTTCTTTATCCTGGCGAGCAAGTTCCGGGTTTTGGAGGTCAGACTGTAGTCGGTCCTGGACAGCGTGGAGCTCCATCTCCAGTTGTGACAGAACACGTTTTGGTTGGGCCCGATTCCAAACTTCGAGGGACCTTTGTACCGCCTTTAATTTCTGAACCATACAATATTGGACATTCCCTCTTACTTACGTCTTCATACCAGCTTCCACTGCCTCCCTATATTAGTCAAATCTGGCCATGCATTGTTGAATCGAAATAGACTTGCCCGAGAGGTATTTGTCTTTGTCATTTGCACCAGAATCGACGAATAGTCGCTTGGAGCAAGTCCTTCCGCAACCACCGAAGGAAGCTTTTCAAACAATTGATTATTACCAAGAGCCCGATCTAAATTACATGCAATACATTTATGGATGGCTATGTTATTCCAAGTCCAAATGTGTCCAGTTCTTTCTAAACCTTTGAGACAAGATTGCAGGAGTAACGTTGAAAAGTCCTCAAGATAAAGTCAAGAACTCGACGACTACCGATTTTCTCCTGGCTGAACAACATTGCGTTGAAATCTCCAATTAAAAGTAATGGCAATTGAAGTTGTATGTCAACTATAACATTGATATGGATTTATCTCCTGCCACAGATGCTACAGTTTCCTTCGGTCATTATATACACCGTCCCAAACAGGAACTTGAATACCACTTTGTTAGTAAACTCTCCTGCAATTAGCTGATCAGAGTTATGTATTATGTTTCCTGACCATGTTCTACAATCCCATAGAACCATATTCTCACCATGTCACACTCACTAAGGTTGTGAGCATGGGACTAAAACTTTGGAGTTCTTCTAGTCGGTTTCTTTTCTGACTTCAATTTTGTTTCCAGCAACGCTGTAATTGAACTTTGCGCTTTTTTAGCTACCTGTCGAATCTCACGCCACCGTCCCAACAAGTTAGCACCTCGTTTATTTCATGTAAGAATTGACAATAATAATGGTTGATCGGATTTTGGACACCACCCAAACTCTCCATCAAGTCATTGGAGAGTTCAGTCCTTAACCCATGTTCCTCCATACCGTCATTATTTTGACCACCAGGATCATCCCGCAAGAGTAGCCTCCACTTGGGATTGTCCACACAGAGGGTATCCTCTCCAGATGTTGGATTTTGTTGGTTCAAAATTACTCGAGCCGTCCTGCAACAGAATGACTTCTCTTATTCCTGGTGTAGTTAAGGATAAGTACTTGGAGGTGCACCATGCCCTTGACTGGCAAGCTCTGACTGACTCCTGTCTGTATTGTTCGGTG
Organism: Iris macrosiphon; assembly: GCA_036927795.1. Classification (NCBI taxonomy): domain Eukaryota; kingdom Viridiplantae; phylum Streptophyta; class Magnoliopsida; order Asparagales; family Iridaceae; genus Iris; species Iris macrosiphon. Next base: position 16,103,820 of record JAYESA010000012.1, read on the forward strand.
TTCCTTGTATGGTACTATTTGGTCTGACAAGGACCCAGCCATGTTTTCCTTCCTCTATGTTGTTTGGAGCTTCCCTAGAACATTGGGACAAGCTGCAACTTGAGCGTCCACGTATTTCCCTGCGGCCAATGATGTGTTGCCATCCTCTTCCATATGGGACTCTCCATCTTGTCTGTCATCAGGTCTTTGGTTGTGTTGTGTATTGACCTCGGTATCAAGGGCATATTCAGCCGTCGCTATCGGGCAGGTCTTGATCGCATGGCCAAAGCACTGGCATCGACTACACACGGGTGGAACCCATTCATATTCGACTAACTAGAAGAATTTCCCCGGATGGCAATTCAAATTCAAGTACCGCAATAAACATGTGTTGGCCTCGATCTCCACAAACATTCGAGCATAAGATAGTCGCGATTTCATTAACGTGGCAGCATCCAATTTAATCAATTTTCCTATTAAACTCGCCATCTTCATAAGCATGGGTATACTACAATACTGGATGGGACCGTATGGAGTATGTCTCCTTCGCATTTAGCATCTGAATGGCATTGGTTGATTATGATCAGAGTCCATCGAAAGTCCATGGCCCCCTTTGTAGTATGTGCTCCGCATTCGTAAATCAAACCGAACAAAGTAGAACACATTGTCGCGGGAAACAAATCTCCATGTTGCCCCTGTGGTCCCTAGACTCGATTTGCATAGGCCCTGATTTGTCTGTAATATGATTTATCTCCCAGTACATAAACAATCAGAGTGTTCTTTCAGTATTCCGTCTTCTCACAGTCTTCCTTTGTGAACTAAGCTGCCTTTCGACCATCGGTCAACTTCGGTTCCACGTGCTGCATCTCGACATTTGGTTGAGCCGCCCTTGGCCGATAATCCTCAACCCACGATTTCCTACCTATAAACCTCAACCCACGATTTCCTACCTATAAACCTCAACCCACGATTTCCTACCTGTGCTGTGAGTATCCAGCCTTTTTCCCATATTCGACGATTGTGAAAATGGTACCCTCTGTTTTGGCCCACCTCTAACTTCGGCCTCCAATCGTAGCCCGATATCTGCAATTGTCATATGTCGTCGCCCCTCATTTTCCTTGGCTATTTTTGTCACCCATTGCTGTCCTCCGCTGCCCCCATTGCGTCCTTCAAAGGTCTTCCCTCGACGCCAACGATAGACCGTCGTCCAACCCCCTGCGTCCTCATTCGCTAGCAGTGTTGTCTTGTTGCTCCCCTCTCGATCCCCTTCCCTACAAACGCCGGGATCCTAAGCTAAAGCTTGAAACCCTAATTCGCATGTAGATCCCACTGTCGCTATATATATATATATATATATATATATATATATATATATATATAAGACACGATCGCAATTGACCGGCTTTTAGGGGAGAATGGAAATCCCATTTGTCACTCCCTAGGTAAGAATGCAGATGGCAAGATTCGAACAACCAACCTCTTGCAAAAGAGGGAGGGGGCTTGTGTGTGTATATTAAAGAGTGTAGGCAAAACCTAATGGCTAACTCTGAACCCCTACCATAAAAGAGTATATGCCTCCTTTCTGAGAAGTTTCCCAAGGCTGAAGAAATTTAGGCTAATAAAGATAAAAGTAAAAAATATATACAAAGGAGAGAAAGCATCCTTTGTATATATTTTTTTACCTAATTTACTACAACATCGTTTCTCGGAAGGGATGCCTACGTCCTCCTATAAATTTAATAACTCTTTTCCAAATAAAGTAACATATTGATTATATTGAGACAAATTTTCAACATTATATCAGAATCCAACAAGGATTTTTTGGACCAAACACTTTTATCTCCCTTAAACCCTAGCTATCATCTTCCCTACCTTCTCCAAGCTCCACCGATAACCCTAAGCCAAACTCTAAACCCTAGTCCAACCCTAAGCCGAATCAAGTAGTCTCCGCTTTACCATTGTTATCGATCGTTGACCATCCGGGAAACCATTTCCGCCTTCACCATTGTTGTTGATCATCAATCATCCACGAACCCATCAAGACCCCATAGATCTCCTAGAATCCCTAGCATCAGCCCCGCCGCACTCTACCAATGTCGCTTCTGCAAACTCTACAACCTCGAACCCTAATCTCTCTCCAAGCCATGTCGTCGACTACCGTCGTTGACCTTCGACCATTCGTAACCTCTCGGCATCTTTCCATGGCGCTCCCCTATTGCCGCGTCGGATTGCTTGCCACCGCAAACCCTAAACATAACCAAACCCGAAAGCTTGTTTCCTAATTTCCCAACCATGGTAACCCGAAATCCTATTCCCTAAACATATTATATAAGCTAAATCTCCTAAAACCAACAACCAACAACCAACACAACAATTATAAGCTAATACTGAAATGATCAATAGTAATTGAACAGGTAGACAGGGTAATGCACGACGCATCGGGAAATGGAAACTTCTCTTGAACAAAACAAAAGGGTAAGAACGATACCCCGAGTAACCGCCTCCGTGTAGACAAAAGACGACCGGCCCGTCGGATCCGGCGATGTAAACGTGAAAGACCTACACACACACACACAAAAAGCAAACATGGCATACTTCAACATTTTCTGTGTTCCCATGACATCTCGGGGAGCCCGGGACAAGCATACCACTCACGTTATCCGACCCGGGGATCGCGACATCTTCCTCCCTGTCGAAGTAGCCTGCCCAATCTAGAGGTAAATACTTCTGTAGCGAGCTCCTGCATACAAAAATGTAGCATTTTCATTAGCTTAGACTGAAATCAAGAAATGATGGATCGAGTTAAAAGTAGTAGTGATAATAATAATAATAATAATCGATCGGAACAATGAAATAGTAATGAATCAATTTGCTGATATGTGAATATTAATCGAGAGGCTTACTGAGAAGCCGGGCGGGGAGGGATCGAGCTGGGGGCGAAAGCGGAAGAAGGATCCTCAGCTGCTGCTGCTGCTGCTTCTTGTTCTTCGGGAAGAGAGGAAAGGTCCGTGGGCTCCATTCTCTCTCTCTCTCTCTCTCTCCTTTTCTTTGGATTTCTAATTTGATCGATTGATCGGAAGAAAGAAGAAATGCGGAGAGACGTCGAGGTGTTTGGTGATTTCGACTGCCTCGAAACCGGCCCGGATCAGGAGGCCCAGCCTGGCTCGATTAAAACACTTGGAAAAAATATTTTGGCCGGTATGGGTGAGCATTACTCGATTTTGGACCCAAAACTGAACCAAATAAAAGATGCTATTCGGTTTGAAAAAAAAGGGTTCAATTTTGGTTTTAAAAATACTAAAAATAATTATTCTATTTCGCTTTTGGGTACCGAATAAGACTTACTCAATTATAAAATACCCTCAATTTTATGACTAAAATATGTAAATTTTGTAAACAATAATTATATGTACGTCTTTTAAAGCCAAATTTTGATCATTTAACCACTAGTCCAACTTTGGATCTAAATTTGAAATACAACAAATATGTGTATAAAAATTATAATTTTTAAATATAATTTAACTATAATTTCAATTTTAGGCTTGGCCCATTAAACACTAAAAAATAGTCCAACTGAACAAAACAAATAAACTGAATCCTATATCAGATCAGTTCAATTTTAGTTATGGGAAATTTCAGTTTGATTTTGGATTTTTAGAATTTTGGTTTATTTGGTTTTGACTATTTATGTTCGGTTGAAATCGAATAAACCGAAGGCTCATCCCTATTGGCCCATTCCTCCTCACTAGCAACTGCGGCACCCACATGGTTGGTGACTATTTGGGAGGTGTTCTACTAGTTTACCCCGTGAGCATTAGGGGAGCATTTTAATAATAATATTTTTTTTCAATAACCATATTACAAAAGTAATATGATATTTTGAATGATATATTTACCAAAACACTCCTTGATTTTAGTCATTTATGGAAGTTATTTAATGACATTTTGGTTATTTTACTCAAATGGTCAAAATACCTCCATAAAAACGACTATATTATAAGGGTATTTGTGGTTATTTTAATCTTTCAAAACTCTATAAAAATATGATTTATTTTATCTATTTCTATAACAAATTTACAACTCAAAATATCTTATACTCTCTCATTTACTTTACCTCTGGGGCTTCTAGTTCTAGATTTTCAGTATTCACTACTCAGTATAAAGACCATGGATAACAAACAACAACAATCGCAAGGTTTGCAATCACAAACCAGCGCAACCGTAGGAGGTATAAGGCCATAGAGGAGATTGAGTGCTTCCTTGTCGCAATTCGTCAAGTATTTAGAAACCCCTTAGCGGGGTTTATAACTAGAATATTACAATAATCTGGGGTGTAACTCATGTTGAATGCATGGAATGTCGAACTCGAATAAAATGGTACCTAAAAGGTCATGGAAATATTTCATAGGCATCTAAGTCGTTGTATTTAGTATCTACCTTATCAAGTCGAAGTACCGTGGGACAGAGAGGATGGAGCTCCACGAAATTTTTATCTTGATGAAAGGTCTATTTTAATTTATTTAGTTATTAGTACTAAAAACTTAGGTAGTCTAGACATAATTATTATGTATCAAATTTTGTTATTAGTCTATAAAACCTAGACAATTAGTTGGCGGGTAGCATCCTCCATGACTATAAAGAGTCTAGGTGAAGAGTTGCAATGATACACTTTGCTACAGAGAATTGCATTAATCTTAATGACACATTCAGCCAAAGAGAAATGTAATGACATCTTCCTATTCATTGCATATTTTGTGATAACTTATTTATACAACATTTTACAGAGATTAATTTTGCTTTATGTGCTATATTAACTATTAGGTTATTTAGTTTTAGGGTCTCGTATAATATTAAAATTTGAGTTTATGTCTTCGTATTGTCTATAATATGATTTGGGTCTTGTCTTCATGGTTGACTTGGGTTGACCGTCCAAAATGAAGACCTAAACACAAATTTTAAATATTATACAATATCCTAAAACTAAATATGTTAGGAAGTTAATTTGTTAGGAGGTTAATCTAGCTTATCTCCTACGTTAAGATATGGTGATTTGTAAATATCAGTTTTCTTCTTATCCCTTGATTGTAGCATATATCCCTTAGCTGTCACATAATTAGTTATTTATGTACTTCTTGTATATATACAAGAGCAGCATATCAATAAAGATTCTCTCATCAATTAAGTCTTCTTTCATGGTATCAGAGCAGGATTAAAATCTCGACTCCATAGCAGCCACACTTTTCATTCTCGTATAACAGTTTCACCATGGCCGATGAAGAGATCTCTTCCGCTTCAGATGCATCCAAGTCTGATCTCTCCAATCCCTATTTCACTCATCATTCAGATCATCCAGGTTTAGTTTTGATTTCCAAACTTTTGAATGGAGATAATTATTCAGCTTAGCGTAGAGCCATGACATTAGCCTTGAATGCCAAAAATAAGTTAGGATTTGTCAATAGCACTATCAAAGCGCCTTCGGGAGAGACCGATCCTATCAATTTTGCTAATTGGTCACGCTGCAATGATATGGTCCATTCATGCATCGTCAACACTCTCAGCCCAACAATTTCAGATAGTGTGATCTACTACACTACCGCTCATGAAGTTTGGGAAGATCTTCGTGAGCGATTCTCTTAAATCAACGCACCTCGCATCTTTGAAATTAAGCGAGAGATTTTCTATCATCGACAAGAACAACTCTCTGTCTAGGCCTATTATACCAAACTAAAGATCTTGTGGGATGAGTTGCCTCTTATACTGATACATCATCTTGTTCATGCGGACTGCATCAGGATCAACAAAATCTGATGCGGTTCCTAATAGGACTTAATGAGTCTTACAGTACTACTCGTAGACTGATACTCTTGACGAAGCCTCTTCTTTCTGTCCGTCAAGCATATTTTCTGTATGTCAAGAAAAAAAACAAAGGCTTCTCAGTGTTACACACGCTACCACATAATCCAATTCGAGCGCTGTTATGGCTGTAAGGAGTAATAAATCAAACCATCATGTTGGAGACGGAAGAACAGAACGATCAGATTGTCCTTATAACGGTCCACAAGATGGACGGTATTTTGATTGAGACAAGCATCGTTCAGGATCTTTCAAAGGGCGTCCTCAACGCATCTATTGTGGAAACATATGACACTTTGTTAAAAAGTGTTATCAACTACACGGGTATCCATTGGGCCATCCAAAGGCAAGATCCAACTCGAACCATTTCAAAAATGCTCCTGTATCCAATCAAGTCTCCGAGGGATTGACCAAAGAAGAAGGAAAATCTGTGGTAACTAAAATTTCTGAAATGCAACTCCAACAACTTTTGTCTCTCCTAAACAACAAAGATGGAGGTTCTAGTTCTCAAGCAAATACGACAATGACCAAACCAGGTTTATCTAAAATCCCTTCTCGTCGCTGGATTATTGACAGCGGTGCCATAGACCATATATCTTGAAAGTTATTCTTGCATGGAGATAAGAATTGTGCATTGCCTCCAGTACTGTTACCTAGTGGAGAAAAGGCCAATATTGTTGCAAAAGGATCATTGCCTCTAAACTCTATATATTGTCTGTATGATGAATTATTTGTGCCTACATTCAATGTTGATTTAATGTCTGTTAGTCGCCTGACAAGAGACCTGAACTGTTCAATAACATTTTCCCCTTATTGGTGTGTTTTGCAGGATCTGGCTATGAGGAGGATGATTGGTTTGGGTAAGGAATGTGATGGACTATACTACTTGTGGCATTGGCGACGAAGAAAAACGTAACCAAACCTCCTACATTTTCAAAAAATCAACCAACCTACAATCTCACCACCTCATCTACTGATCTCTGGCATAGTTGTTTAGGCCATGTTTTCCATTCTCGTCTAGGTTTTATTGCCAAGAATTTTCTAATTTTTTTAGTTCAGTCTAATAATATGCTTGCTCTATATGCCCTTTGGCTAAGCAAAGTTGTTTACCTTTTTGTACTAGTACAATTTCATTTGAAAAATCATTTGATCTTATTCATTGTGATATTTGCGGTCGTTATAAACATCCTTCTCTTTCTGGTGCGCATTATTTTCTTACTATTGTTGATGATTACACACGCTTCACTTGGATATTTTTGATGAGCACAAAGATGAAGCACAATCTCTTTTAAAGTGTTCAATTTATAACTCACATTAAAACCTTTCTAAGTGACAATGGAGGAGAATTTCTTTCATCATTCTTCAAAGATAATGGTGTCATTTTTCAGCATTCTTGTGTTTATACGCCCCAACAGAATGGGGTTGTGGAACGTAAACACCATCACATTCTATAAGTAGCACGAGCTTTAAAATGTCATGCTCACCTCCCTACTCAATTTTGTGGAGAATGTGCACTCACTACTATGCACATTATCATTAGATTACCTTCACCCGTTCTCTCTTTCAAAACTCCATTTGAACGCCTTTACTTGAAACCTTCTTTTTCGCATCTTCGTGTGTTGGGTTGCTTAGCTTTTGCTACCAATGTCCATATTTCTCATAAATTTGATCATCGTGCTATGTCATGTGTTTTCATCGTCTATCTTATTGGTCAAAAGGCTTACAAATTATTTGATCTATCCAATTTTTTTTCACCAGCAGAGATGTAGTTTTTCATGAAAATATTTTTTCTTATGCTTCTATCAAGTCTATTCCTGTTCCCCCTCCTTTGGCCCACTCTACAGGTCCAATTCTTATCCAATCCATGACCCAAACCCAACCATTCAACCTAATCCTATTTTATCTCCAACTACTCCAGATCCATCACCACCAACGCAATCATCACCAGCGCCAACCCATCTTTCTCTGCCTTCTTCCCCTGCCACCTCATCTTTGCTCGCCTCCCCAGCGCCATCATCTCTGATCCCTCCATCCGACCTACCATCACCAGTGCCATTATCTTTGCTCGAACCACCAATTCTATCACCTGACCATAATGCTACCTTACCCAACCCACCCGTGTTCTTGTCTGAATCACCAGTGCCCCTACCCGAACCTCCTCTTCGTCGCTCCAGCCGCTCCACCTATAATGTTCCAAGATTATGTATGTTCTCACATCACGCATCCTACCTCCAACCAATCATCTTTCTTGCTTCGAGGTCCGAATAAAGGCACTCGCTATCCACTGGCCAATTATGTATCCTATTACCGATGCTCATCAATCTTTCATCGCTCAGATCAGTCAAGCCATAGAACCTGTTCTTACTCGGAAGCTGTCGTTCATCCTGAATGGCAAGAGGCGATGCAATCCGAATTACAGGCTCTCCAAGCCAATGGCACCTGGACTCTCACATCTCTTCCGGCAGGCAAGACGCCGATAGGTTGTCGTTGGGTTTATAGGATCAAGCACCGTTATGATGGCTCAATCGAGAGGTACAAAGCACGATTAGTGGCAAAGGGATTCACACAATTGGAGGGTGTTGATTATCATGATACCTTTTCTCCTACTGCCAAAATTATTTATGTTCGTTGTTTACTTGCCTTGGCCGCAGCTCGTGGATGGTCGCTTCACCAATTAGATGTCAATAACGCCTTCCTACACGGTGACTTACAGGAAGAAATTTACATGTCTCCACCGCTAGGGCTTCGGAGATAGAGGGAGGAACACTTGGTTTGTCGACTTCATAAGTCACTATATGGTTTGAAACAGACATCTCGTCAGTGGTTTGCAAAATTCTCAGAAGCTATTTATTCCGCTGGATATGTACAATCCAGAGCTGATTACTCTCTATTCATCAGAACATAAAGCAAGTACTTTACTGCTCTCTTGATATATGTTGATGATATTTTAATTACTAGAAATGATCTTGTAAGTATTGCTGCAATTAATAAATTCTTGCATATTCATTTTCGGCTTAAAGATCTTGGTGACTTGAAATATTTCTTTGGCATTGAGGTTTCTGCTTCTAGAAATGGGATCTTTATTTCTCAACATAAGTATGCATTAGAGATCATTGAAGATGCAAGCTTGTTAGGCGCAGCCCCTATTGATACTCCTATGGAACGAGTATTAAAATTGTCTGACAAGAGTGACTTGCTCAAGGATCCGGATTGTTACAGAAGATTGGTTGGAAGATTAATATACCTTACTGTTTCAAGATCATACATCATATATTATGTTCATGTATTAAGCAGGTTTATGCATCAGCCTCGAAAACTTCATATGGAAGCAGCACTCCGCGTTGTGCGTTATCTTAAGAATGCACCTGGCCAATGATTGTTCTTCTCTTCCAAAAGTGATTTCCAGTTGCGAGCCTATTGCGATTCGGATTGGGCAGGCTATCCAATTACTAGAAGATCTACCACGGGTTATTGTGTTTTTCTTGGCCCTTCGTTGATTTCATGGAGATCGAAACGCCAGAAAACAGTGTCACTTTTTGTTTTTATATTTTCAGTATTATTTATATTTTTAGTATTATTTATGCATTGTTAAATTTAAAAAATCAATAAATGAATAACTCATAAAATGATGATAGAATTTAACACAAAAATAAAATAAAATGTAAATTTTAATGTAATAATTTTTAAAATGCTTATATAACTAATTTAATTTATACTCACAATGGTCGGTAACATGGACTAATTAGTGGCAACAAGAAATTTAGAATTCAACCCAGACTGGGATTTCCTAATCCAGATGACAATGATAGGATTAGTCGATCCTGATTTAGTTTCCCACCACCCTCAACTACCAACTTTTTGTGTTTATGATTGATCATTCTCATAGGGCTCATAAAACTTTGTCAAATCTTGTACGGAGCTTTCTTATACTCCATAACCGACCCTATTTTGATGGAATAAGGTTTGGATGATGATGATTGATCATTCTCAATCCCATTGTCTACTGAAATTATGTAAGTTCCCATTGTGTTGCTCTCTTCTGATTCCTTTATGTACTCGGTAATGATACTTTGTCATCTGCACTTTATCCATCAAAGTTTACAGTCCCATATATGTTTAGGTACTGCTTAGATTTTGACATAACTATTGCTATCAAATTGTGTCAACATATGTGTTCTGGTTTTGTTCTTTGTTACAATACTAGTACCTACCATCTTTCGCGAGATCTGAAGCGTCATAATACATTTGCCTGACTATCTCTGTGTTGCTTGTTTTTGTGATCATTTTAGGTATAACCTTATGCATATATGTATGAATATGATGTTGAAACTTCAGCTCTTTATCTTAACTGTTCATGAGGTTTCCTTTAGTTCACATTTAGTCCTTACATTGACCAGCTCCATTGACATGCATTATTACGGTTTAGTCTTATAGCGTGAAGTATGAGTTTTAGGCAGTCACTACTTGTGAGTAGGTGTTTGTAAGGTTACTGAGTGACCTTTATTGCTGCAGTTACCACCTTCCTTTGCCATCATATCTACCCAGAAGTTGTAGTTAACTCGTCTCCATCAGGCTTCCCTGATTTAAATGGGGCATTGATTCAATCATAGTATTTCGTCAGACATGATGGTTTTGGTTCAAGCCATTGCTCTATCTTCAGCTTTTCCACTTCTATTTAGAAGAGCGACATATCAAGCTCTCTTTGCAGCATAACTATTTGATCAGGCAGGCAAAGAACACAGAGAGGTACACTCAAATAGGCTCAGATCCCATTATATCTCTACATGGCCAGCTACTAAATATGAGCTCAATATCTTCTTTTTTCGCTAAGAAAAATATGTTACAAAACCAATAATTCACTTTTACTTTTCGATTTCCAAGTTTCATCACCTTTGAATGAATTCTTATGCTTCTCGTGTACCTTCAAAGTTTGATTGGTTTTAGATGTCTTTTTACCTTGACTCCACTCCTTGACTAAAGATTTTCTTCAAGTCAAGTTCTAAGGATATTATCTCAATATTTAGTCATGATCCTTTTTCTGGATCTTATTCGCCCATTTATATTTTGCTTTTCACTAGTTTCTTGGTGGTGCATTCATTTATTATTTATAATACACCATAAGATAAACCTTTTGGTATTGTCTAAGGAGCAAGACATACTATGATGTCCTAGGCTGGTATTTAGTTTAACTGTCTTCAATCTTAACCCTTTCTTTAACAAGGTTTGATGTTGAATTCTTTCACATTTAATCATACCATTGTCAATATTAAAGACAAAGGGTTCTTTCCATGAATTTAAGGCTACAAGCATGGATCTGAACTGCATTCTTAGATCACTGCACTGGAAACATAAATTGTGCAGTCAGTGAGCTTGCATGTGGCGTAAGTTTATTTGCTGAATGGACTTATTGATCGATCTGATCAATTCCTTATAATTGATCATGACTATCCAATGTTTGTTTTGACTGTTAGAGATAATAGGTGTGCTTGAGTGTGTTGATTTTATTCAGTATGTTTAGTCCCACATTGGTGCTTCGGTAAGGAAAGCTATAAGGTGGTAGTTAAAGGAGTTGCTAAGATTAAAGGTAGGCTTAAACAAACATGGATTGAGGTTTTAATGAAGTATATACTTTTTATTAGTGTTACAATGGACATGACCCTTAACAAAGCTGAATGCAAGAAAAAGATCCAAACAAATGACCCCCAAAAATTGGGATAAAGGATTTGTCGACACTCTGAATGAAAATAATCCCAATTAGATAGACTTCAGCCTCTTTTTCGACATGAATACTTTGTCTGACAGCCACTTGGATGCAAGAAGTCCTCTTCCTTGAGGGGTTAAGATGGGAGCTGTTCAAAGAATATATACTTGAAATAAGACCACAGATTCAGACCTCAGCAGTTGGGCTACAACAGCAGTGTATTTGGTCATTAGGCATGAATTCCATTGATTAGTCTCTCTCCATTTTAATTTCTCATACATTTGAAGATTGATTGTTTCATTTAACAATATTAATACATATGCAGTCTCACACTGTAATGTTGATCTACCTAACCCCAGTTATGAAATGTTAAATCATGTTTTTTGTCATGAATGACTGCACAATCCATTGTTTAAGGATTTAGTAGAATTGAACGCTGTACTTTGTGTTAGTAAAAATAATTCCAACTCTGTATTTTAGAATCTGAAAATAAAATATAAATAATGTAATCTAACCGAGACCGAGGCTTGAACTTGGTTCAATGTCCTTAAGACAATATTGGTCCCGTACAGGTGCTTACAATTTAATAACTTTAGTCTCCCATGATACAACGGTGATACTCCTCCTCCGATAGCAGCACTTCACACCGTAGGAACCGACGAAGCAAAGATGGTAGTCTCTTTCTCTCTTAAATGTATGAATGTGTGAATGAATCTTTCAAATACTAACATGACCCTCCTTATATAAATGATGAAAAGACATAAATAGTAAATAGACACAATGTATGGAAGGGACACATCTATTCCAATAGACACACATATTCCAATTTTCATTCAAAATTTCCAACACTTTGTTCCTAAATTCCGTCGTGCCCAGGGTTATTTTCTTTCATTGCAATATAAGTTATACATGATTTATTTAACTTAGCTCTTGATGACTCTGTAGAAGCAATTTGACTCCAAAATATCTTAATTCTTTAGATGATCATCTGATGGCATTATTCTCGATAGGTTTTCGTTTCACAACCAGATGGTACAAAGTACTCTATGTATTATCCTCCGGCTCCGAAATGCTTAAGTAAGCAAACAACATGTAGTAACTATGAAAATTTGTCAATGTATATCCAAATACTGTAGATTGTGATTCAGATTATTAAAATGCTTAGAGTTTGTAATATGCAGAGCAAGCTCTGCCTCAGGAATTGGGTCTTGGGACTGGAACATGAAAGAAAAAAAATCTGCCTTTTATGCATTGTATCCAATATCCAAGAGCGTGGACTGTTTATGATGGCAACCGTTATAAATGAGGAGTTTATTTTTTATTTCCAAAATAAGATGGTGAATTTCTTGTTAAACATGTTACATTCTTATTAATACAAGGGAGCCTGATCCAAATCTGAAAATAGTATGCCGTCAGATTTCTCCAATTATTCCCCACAATTATAATGAAAGTAGTTATCCTGTTGCGCTACTTACCTTCACTGTATGTCCTTGTGTACCATATAATGTTGTACCATATAATGCGTTAGGAGTAGTTGCTTCTTGTTGCAACTGCTTCATGAATTGTGATAATTTCAGGTGACTAATGTTGGGAAGACTGCAACAAGATGTGATTCTTGGGCTGTTAAGTTTCTTATTTGAAAACCTTTCGTTTAGCATTTACTTTTTCTTTGGACCACTATTCGGAACTCCTTTTATTCAATCTATTTGTGTGGTGGCTACCCATTTTTCAGTTTCTCAGTTCTGGTTATAATATCTTGTACACTGCAATTGCCAAACTAGTTACTGAATTGCTTGTTAGTCCCGAGGCTTAACCAAAGATGGAAGAATGCGTGGTCGAGATCAGAGGTTCACACAAAAGTTTCCACTCTAACTATTCTCGATTTCCACGAAGAACTATATATGGATTCTGATTACAACTTGCTCTCAAGATTACAAAAGAATCAGAATAAAAACAAACTTCACTTTCTTCCTTGCACTCGCAGTTACAGACGGATAGAACAAAATTACAACGAGCAGAAGAGAAGAGAAAGGAGAAGAAGAAAATCTGCTTGCTGGGGTGATGAAGATCACTGTTGCTCAAAGCAAGATTCGCCCCACACGATCTGCTTCCAGGAACCAACAAGTTCACGTAGAACTTCTGAAACGTTCGATGTCACCTCCTTGCTTGGACTCGCACGAACTTCCTGGACTTTAATGACGACTCCAGCAACAACTCTCTTCCTCTCCCAAATTTTGAAGTAAGTCCTCAAATAGGGTTTGAAGAGAGTATTTATAGGCATAGGGAGGAATCCCTAATCCTAATCCTGGCCGTCCATCAATTACAAAAAGATTGGAATAAATTTAATTCATATCCCACAAGATTGGAATGAATTAAATTTAAATCCCATATGATTGATTTGAATTAAATTCAAATCCCACATGATTAAATTTAAATTCTACATGATTGAAATGAATTAAATTCAAATCCCATAAATATCGGATTTAAATTAATGACTCAATCTTTTCATAACTGATTAAATCTATCCGATAGCAGCGGACCCGCATGCAACTGCTCATGCCGCAGCGCATGCCGCCCGCACATATCCGAGTGTATCAAATGCGCACAAGTGTTATGCGACGATGCTGACGTGCTAAGTACAAAGTGCGCCAACAAAGCGCCACTTTGCACTCTTGAGCCAAAGTCCGAGTCCGAGTCGCTTAGCTCCTATGAAAATAATTTCAAGAGCATGATAAAAAGCATAAATACTTTCATGAGGAGTTAATCAGTTTTTCCTCCTAGAAAAATACCCCCACATGGCACCCATGTGCCATACCATACCCCATGTGCACACCTCAACTCATACAAAGTATTATATTGAGATACTCACTTGATGGTGTAGTCAATGTGGGACTATTTTTCTTAGTCCAATGGCAAAAACACCAACATTGCTAGTTATCATATTCTGTTTTTGCATAATTCTGTGGGTGGAAGATCTGAGTTCTCTTTATATCATTCAAATTCTAAAATGATGTAAGACTATATCCATGGGGTCCTTTTGATTGGAGTCCAGTCTGAATTTGGTAAGAGCAAATTTTGGAGTCCAAATATGATAAATGATTTGATTTGATATAATTTGAAAATCTACATTAAATGTAAGATTTGATTTGATTTCAAGTTTGTATCAAATATTTAATCTGACCATATTTGGATGTCCATAATTGGTGTTTTCTATCTTAGATAATGGATTTTCCAATTCATATGACCTAAAATTAGGGTTTCTCATCCTATTTATATGGGTGAGGGGTGGAGTCACAAATAAATAGCACAAGTTGGAGATTCGGGGTACTCGTCCACAGAAAATCTAAGAAAAAGTCCTTAGGGTTCCTCCTGCTTTGCTCTTTTAGAGTTCCTCGTGCAACTTTGCTCTTAGTCCTCGGCATCCAAGACAGAAGGAAGGGTTCCTCGCCATCCAAGACAGCAGAAAGCGGGGATCTAATCGAGGAGTCGTCATCCAAGACAGAAGGAAGAAAGGATCTAATCGAGTAGTCATTAACTTCGGTTAGGAAAATTATTACGGGTTGGTGAGTGATTTCATTGTAATCTCTGTCGTTTTTTTTGAGTGTGGTCAGGGGGTTGAACCTATTAGGACAAAGGGTTCAACATTAGTTTTGTCAATCTTGTAATTTAACCCGAGTTATAAAGCTTGGGATTTGTCTAGGTGACGTAGTCACTGCCATATACTTATCTTTATCTGTGCTTGGTGTTCATTAAACGAGATTGGTTATCTCAGGTGGGTTGGAAACGCTTCCGCACGCCCAACACTTTTATCGTTGAACTTAACCTTATTCAATTTATTTGTTTTCCACAAGGTTTTTATTCAATTTGATTGTTTTCCACAATGGTTTCTATTAAACAGTATTATCTTGTTTGCTGTATAATGCTCATCATGACGTACGATCTGAAACATGTTTGCTAAATCTTCAGTAAAAAGGATGGGGTACAAGGAGTCCTTTTGCATCACAGGTGAGTTCATATTTCTACTAAAAGAGGATCGAATTGGCCACACCATGAGTTTAAATTTCCCAACTATACAGTAAGCAGCTTCATAGACAGTAGTTATATGTACTTCTGAACAAAGTTTATGTTGACTGTGTGTTCTCACACATAGATAGCAAACCCAACTTCCTAAATACATGCTCTTGATCCACCTTTTTCTCAACCCATTCTTCCTCTTGAACTATTCCCAGCCACTTGTTTTTTCATGTTGGCTCCTTAATGGGAGGGTGACTCATGAATTGTGGCTCAAATTTAGCCTTTAGTTGAGGTTGGTAACCTATTTATACCACCCTCCTCTTAATTGATTAGTTAGAGAGCTAGAAAAAAGCCTTCAAAGTTTACTCTTCCTTTGATCCAAAAATCAAAAGTAAACATCTGTTCCACCTCCATTCTCTTCCGTATTTCGTTCTGGACAAGGCTAAGTTCGGGTCGCATCTCTCGAAGTTGTGTGCGACAACGAGAAGCCGGTAGTACTGGGGGTTTTACCACTAGGAGCATCTGAGAACAGTCTGCACATAGACCTCGGATCAACTCTTAGGGCAGTGCGTTCAGCACGACTTTCCCATAGGCCGGTAACTCTGAACTCATTTTTATTTTAGTTGTATATTTGCTGAAAGAAACAGAAAGAATGTTTAATTATTGCTAACAATCTAAGAGTTGAGCCTTAGTGAAGCACTTGTCGTTTAGTTTACTGTCGTTCAAAATAATTTTGTTCAACGAGTTTCTTTACAACTTGCTTTTATCATTATATTGCATTTGTTAGTATTAACAAATCTTCACACTGTTGTAAAACAAGTAGTGGACCTATTTTGAACATACTGGTTTCCAAATCTTCTTTCTCAAGATTGCATTTATAAAATATTTTTATTTGTCAGCAAAGTTTGATTTTCCATAAACTTGCTTTTTGAATACTGTCATATTAGTGTTGCATAAGAGAATCGTTAACGTGGCCGAACTGTTAAATAGTTTAGCACTATCAACAAATATCTTTAACACTGTTAACGTATCTGTGTTAAAGTTGTTACTTCTAATACTTAGCAAATTGGTTGGAAAGTGCTAATACGCGGATATTTTTTTTAAATACACTGTTAACGATTTTGTTAGAACAGCATTAATTGCTTACTTAACAATTTCAAGACTATTACATAACAAAGTGTTGTTAACTAAAGTTCCTTTGCTCATTGTTGGAAAAATTTAAAATTAAAAAAAAAATTGTTGAACATATAGTGCTACAAATTTACAAAACTGCTTGTTCATTATTTAGATCAATACAGTTGTTGTTGCTTGCTGCTTTAAGAATTAGAGTATATAAATCATTGTCAGCTTTAATTATTGATCAGTATATTCTATTTAATATAGTTTATTTATTCTGTTGGAACATAGAACCTAACTTTTACTCCTGTGTCATTAAATTTTCTTTTGATACATTCAATATTTTTAAGTTTAAGGAATTAGTTTATTGACCTTGCAAATTCTTTTAAATCTAAAGTTCTAAAAAGTAGAGATATGCTTGGGAACAAACTAAAAGGGTCCATCTGTCAAACGGGTGTAAACAACCCTAAGCGACACGGTATTTAAGTGTCTTCGGACCACCGCTAGCTGGGAACCGGCCCTTACAGCTAACCCAAGTTAATCAAAACTTGATAGAATAAAGATTTATTAAGGTTGATCAGCAAGATCACTGAACTAGTATTTTTTAGAGCCTCAGGCACCCTCATTAAGTAGCAACACTATTCTTGCAAACTTTAGACTGCCTTACTAGTTACCATGACTGGCAAAGATGAGATTTCGACTGCTAAGCCAGCTAAGTTTGATGGCACTCACTTCAAGAGGTGGCAGAGTCAGATAAAATTTTGGCTCACTACTTTAGGGTTGATCTCAGCAATTGATGGGTCCACACCCATCTCAAATGATTCTGATGACACTGAGTCTGACGTAGGAGTGTCTAAACCCTCTAGCTCCTCAAAACCAAAAACTTCTAAGGAAATATACTTTCATTGCTTCCATCGAATTCTAAGCGCTTTATCTGATTCTCTTTATGATATATTCTTTGAATATAAGAGCGCTAAAGAACTTTGGGATGCTTTGGAAGATGAATATGGATGTGATGATGCCGGAATTGAAAGATTCAATTCTTCCTCATTTAATAGGTACTTTATGGTAGATAATAAACCAATGAATGAACAGATCCATGAATTTCAAGAATATATGAGGCATATCCAAGCTAAAGGCTCAACCTTTTCTACTGAATATAAGATAGCTTGCCTAATAGATAAACTCCCCCTTCTTGGTCTGATGTTAAAAAGGAGCTTATTCATACACAAGGTGACCTTACCTTTGCTCAAGTCTTAAAGAAAATCAGAACAGAAGAAGAAATTAGGCTAAGGTCTAATCCCAAGATTGAGTCTAAGGCTAAGGTAAACCTAGTAGAAACATCCCAAGGAAAATCCAAGTCTAATATCCTCACAAATCCAAGAAGAACTTCTTCAAGAAGAAGAAGAACTTTCACCCTCATCATCAGAACCATCAACACCAGCAAAACCATAGACCTAGAAATTTCAATCAGACTCAGGATCAACAGAAATTTTGTTTGGTGTGTGGGAGAACAAATCATCTATCCTTCAACTGTTTCCAAAGAAAGAAGGAACCTATCAAGACTCCTTATAAGGGGAAAGGTCCATCCAAACCAGAAGCTAACATGATTCTGAATGGGCCTACCAGTTCCTTCAGGTCTATGATTTATCAACCTTTAGTTAATATTTCTTACCATTCTGATGACTGGTAGTTGAATTCTGGAGCTAATGTTCATGTTTCATTTGATCGCTCCTATTTTTCAAACTATCAGGAATCATGTGGATGAGGCATAACCCTAGGAGATGGCTCTTCGGCATAGATTGTAGGAAAAGGGAGAATAGATCTAAAGATGACATCAGGGAAAATTCTGTCTCTTCATGATGTTCTTCACGTGCCGTCAATTAGGAAAAAATTAGTTAGTGGATCCCTTCTTGTAGCATCTGGATACAAGATTGTAATGGAAGCCAATAAAGTTGTATTTTCCAAGAATGAGTCCTTTGTTGGAAAAGGATTTGTAAAGGATGGTCTTTTTATTCTCAGTACTATAAACAAAGTGTCGGATCATTCTCTTGTTGTTTCCAATGTAGAATCTTCAAATATTTGGCATGATAGACTAGGTCATGTGAATCTAGGTTCCCTTAGAAGGATGATGAACTTAGATCTTATTCCCAAGTCTCCTGTAGATAATAAACACAAATGTGAGATTTGTGTTCAAGCAAAACACACTAGACTACCTTTCAAATCTGTAGAAAGGAATTCTGACCTTCTAGAACTAGTTCATAGTGATGTTTGTGATTCCAATAGAATCTTGACCCGAGGAGGTAGGAAATACTTTGTCACTTTTATAGATGATTGTTCAAAGTATTGCTATACCTACCTTCTCAAAACCAAAGATGAAGTTCTAGATAGATTCAAGGTTTATAAATCTGAAGTTGAGAACCAATTAGAGAAAAAGATCAAGATCATTAGATCTGATCGTGGCGGAGAGTATACCTCAAACGATATGACTAACTTCTGTGAAGAACACGGAATAATTCATGAGGTGACTGCTCCGTATTCACCACAATCCAACGGAGTTGCTGAAAAGAAGAATCGTACTCTGTTAGACATGGTAAATGCCATGCTTCTCAGCTCAGGTGCTCCTGATAATTTATGGGGAGAAGCCTTATTAACAGCCTGCTACATCCTAAATATGATCCCTAGTAAATCAAAGGATAAGACTCC
Organism: Iris macrosiphon; assembly: GCA_036927795.1. Taxonomy (NCBI): domain Eukaryota; kingdom Viridiplantae; phylum Streptophyta; class Magnoliopsida; order Asparagales; family Iridaceae; genus Iris; species Iris macrosiphon. The sequence continues at coordinate 16,123,189 of JAYESA010000012.1, forward strand.
TTATGAACTATGGAAAGGTAGAACTCCTAGAGTCCATTATCTCAAAGTGTGGGGATGTCTAGCAAAAGTAGGAATTCCTGAACCTAAAAAGAGAAAGATTGGACCTAAGACAGTAGATTCTGTGTTTATAGGATATGCCTCAGATAACAATGCCAATAGATTTTTAGTGACTCATTCTTAAGTAAATGAAATCTCTAACAATACTATTATAGAAGCTAGAGATGCAGTTTACTTTGAGAATATATTTCCTTTTAAGAATAGAATTTCCTCCAACCCCACCAGCTCTTTTCTTGCTCCTTCTACTAGTTCCAATTTTCAGCCATATAGTTCACAACCTGAACAAGACTTAGAACCTAGAAGAAGCAAAAGAGTAAGGATTGAAAGAAACTTAGGGGAAGGTTTCTTTACTTATTTGATAGAGGGTGATCCCACAACTTACGAAGAAGCAATATTCTCTCCTGATGCACCTTTCTGGAAAGAAGCCATCAACAATGAGTACAACTCCATCATGGAGAATAGTACTTGGTATTTAGCAGACCTACCCTTAGGTAGTAAACCCATAGGTTGTAAGTGGATCTTCAAAAGAAAACTTAGAGCTGACGGTACTATGGAGAAATACAAAGCTAGATTAGTAGCCAAGGGTTTCACTCAGAAAAAGGGATTAGATTACTTTGATACCTACTCTCCTGTAGCTAGGATTGCCTCTATCAGAACACTTCTAGCTTTAGCATCCATTCATAACATGCTAATCCATCAAATGGATGTAAAAACAACATTTTTGAATGGAGATATAGAGGAAGAAATCTATATGGAGCAACCTGAAGGTTTTATTGCTAAAGGTCAAGAAAAGAAAGTTTGCAGATTAGTAAAATCACTTTATGGCCTAAAGCAAGCTCCCAAGCAATGGCACAGCAAATTTGATAAAGTGATTCTAGAATTTGGTTTCTTGCCAAATGAGTATGACAAATGTATATACTCTAAAAACATTGATGAAAGTTGTGTCATTTTATGCTTGTATGTAGATGACATCCTCATTTTAGGATCAAAACTTGAGTTGATAAATAATACTAAAGATTATTTATCTAGCAAGTTTGACATGAAAGACCTAGGTAAAGCCAACCTGATTCTAGGAATGCAAGTGTCTAAATCCAAAGAGGGTTATACTCTATCCTTAGTACACTCTATTGAGAAAATGTTAAAAAAAATTCAGTACTTTGATAAGAAACCTGCTCCTACTCCTTTTGACAGCAGTATCATTCTCAAGAAGAATGAAGGTTCACCTGTAGAACAACATAAATACTCTCAGATGATAGGTTCTTTTATGTATATAACGAATAGAACCCGACCTGACATCGCATTTGCCGTTGGAAGACTGAGTAGATATACCAGTAACCCAAACCAATCACATTGGTCAGCATTAGAAAGAGTATTTAGATATCTTAATGGTACTATAGATTATAGACTTCATTATACTAGACACCCAGATATCATAGAAGGTTATTCAGATGCAAACTGGATTACTGACTCACATGATGTAAAATCCACTACTGGATATATTTTACTCTAGAAGGAGCTGTAATCTCCTGGGGCTCATGTAAACAAACTATCATAGCTAGGAGTACAATGGATTCTGAAATGATAGCTTTGGATACTACTTGTACAGAAGCTGAATGGCTTAGAAATCTGATTATGCAAATACCTGTTGCTCATATTCCTGTTCCTGCTGTTTCTATAAATTGTGATAATAAATCTGTTATAGAACTACTAAAACATGATTCTGTGAATGCTAAGATGAACAGGCACCTACAGCTGCGCTTCAAGTCAATCAAGTGCCTACTAGGCAAATATGTGGTTCTTGACTATATAAAGTCAGAAAAGAACCTTGCAGACCACTTGACAAAGGGTCTGTCTAGGACATTGATCCTAGAATCATCGAGGGGGATGGGGTTAAGCCCATAAGTAAATCACCAGCAGTGGCAACCCAACCGAGTCTGACTGGAGATCCCAAGAAGCCGGTTCAATGGGTAGAAACAAGCTGAACTTCGGTGACTATTATGGAACACTGACTCAGAGATTAAATTCTCATAAACTAATGCCCAAGTGGCTGTACGAGGTTGTACAATGATATCCTATCCCTATGGTGACAGTATTCCGGTGTGATATGGTCAGGATGAGTTTCAAACTCTTAATAAGTCCAAGCATTATATACAGGGTTGATACCTATCACCAACCCTTGAGGACTTACCTATATGAGAGGTCGTGAAGGCCGCGACTATGGGTCAGGGCGACCCCAGACAACTCTCATGAATATGGGTAAAGTGCGCATGGCCAATCAAAGCGCTGCCCCGATAGACCCAAGAACCTCTAGCGTACTATGTGTGCTATTCTCTGAATCTGATTCAAGAAGTCTGATTCAAGGCATAGTCCATCAAGCACTTCTTCAGACAAAGACAATAGTCACTACGTGAGATTCGAGGCTGTAGTCCATCTCATCTATGCATAGTATATACTTGCCCAGAAATTCTCTATTTGCATTCCTTGTTACCTATGTTTTCAGAACTTGGTTTTGGGGGGGATTGTTGACTGTGTGTTCTCACACATAGATAGCAAACCCAACTTCCTAAAGACATGCTCTTGATCCACCTTTTTCTCAACCCATTCTTCCTCTTGAACTATTCCCAGCCACTTGTTTTTTCATGTTGGCTCCTTAATGGGAGGGTGACTCATGAATTGTGGCTCAAATTTAGCCTTTAGTTGAGGTTGGTAACCTATTTATACCACCCTCCTCTCAATTGATTAGTTAGAGAGCTAGAAAAAGCCTTCAAAGTTCACTCTTTCTTTGATCCAAAAATCAAAAGCAAACATCTGTTCCACCTCCATTCTCTTCCGTGTTTCGTTCTGGGCAAGGCTAAGTTCGGGTCGCATTTCTCGAAGTTGTGTGCGACAACGAGAAGCCGGTAGTACTGGGGGTTTTACCACTAGGAGCATCTGAGAACAGTCTGCAAATCAACTCTTAGGGCAGTGCGTTCAACACGACTTTCCTATAGGCCGGTAACTCTGAACTCATTTTAATTTTAGTTGTATATTTGCTGAAAGAAACAGAAAGAATATTTTATTATTGCTAACAGTTTATATTCATGCAGAACAACAAACCAGCAACCCCCAACAACATATACAATATCAGGTCAAGAACTATCTGATGTTCATGTCTCTCACTGCCCCAACTTTGCCATATCTGGAAAATCTGATGCACTTACAGCACATGTGGCATGATTTCAAAAAGGTTAATTGCTTCTTCCCACATAGTTTAATTTTAGTTTACTGGAAAAAAAATCCTTTTAACTTTGATGAATAGAGATATTTCCTCTTTTCTTTGAAATGACTTGATCCAAAATTTACAGTGATGCGGAAATTTTGTAACTTCACACTGTACATGGATCCTCAAAACTTTTGATAATCTTAGTAGCTATGTGGTGCAAGTCTACACTGCTCACTCATCCAAAAGTTCTTGCACCTGTGATATGTAAACTATTTAAAGGTATGGACTTGTAGATCTGTTGTCCTTATCACTAGATTTATTGATTGTGTTGGATGCATGTTAAAAGAAAAGGCTAATTTTGTAAGATTCTCTCTATCCAAAGTGGGTTAAGATTATCTATATCCAAAAGTAATTGTGGGTATATGGATACTTTTTTGTATATAACTCCATTTTATGAGTTTTCAATGAAATACTACATAGGCTAATTTACACAAAAATATGTAGGACTTTGGACTTTATTTCCTTAAATACCATGAAATTTATACTTTTCCAAATTGCTCCCTTGAAGTTAAGAATTTTGGAAAAAACAACTTCAATCAGTGCCCAAATTCTAGTACAAACTCTGCAAAAAGTGAAAGGTGAACCGGTTGTCTCGATTTGATACGATACTCATCGAAATACTATGCTGCCTTACTATCTGTCTCATGTACATATCTGTTAGATGTTTCGTAGGCTGTCTAACTCTAAATGGAAGAAAATGTATACGCCACCTTCGTGAGCCGATCCATTATCACCCAGACTGCATCTCGGCCAGACTAGGATCTAGGTAAACCGGTCACGAAAACTATTGTGATATGCTCCCACTTTCACTCTAGGATAGGAAGCGGATGGAGTAACCATGTCGGTCTTTGTTGCTCAGCCTTTGCCTGCTGACACAGTAAACAACAGAAAATAAACCTCGCTAGGATAGGAAGTTTTATTAATAAACAACAAGTCTAATACAAGAGTGATATATAATGAAATTAGAAATAACTTTTCAAATTCATTGTTAAGGCATCACTTTCATTTAGTTCTAGCATTAAATACTACTAGTGGAATTGACCTTGTCACAGTTCTCTACATCATTATCTCTCAAAGAATATGTTCATGATCTCATTCAATTCATTTCTGATCCTTTTAACTCCATTCGCTCCGTTGGCAAATAATTTGTGCATAGAATACCAATTCTAAGCACCAAAGAAACACATTAAAGTTTTTGCGAGATCTATAGTTTGAGAATGGTCACTAGCTTGAAATCCATTTTCTAGCAAGCACTCATCAATGATGTTCATGACCCCTTCAGAAAATCCATCCTTGATGAACGTATATAGCGTTAGTCCTTCCTTAAAAGCACCATCTGTAGGTCTCTTCCCAGTAAATAACTCCATTAGAAGTATTGTATAGCTATAGACATCTTCACGAGTAGAAACTATGTTGGTCATTCCGTACTCTTTATTTGAACCAAATACCAATAGTTAATTAAACTTCTATGAATAGAGTAGACAACAACAAGAAGAACAAAGCCATATTTATTCCAAATTTTTGTGTCGAGTATTTTAATTTTCATAGAGATCCTACAATGTTTTGTGTTGGATGTCTTCTACCTAATGCAACTCTCTTTTCTCCAGATTTGGACCGACCTTTACATGTTAAGACATTAAACACAACACACTAAAATGAGTAAACACTAAAAATGAGATTCTTAACTTCCCCTAAGAACTAAGTTAAAAAGACATGTACTAGATAACCTTCCCCAGCTTGCCGGGGCCGCTTGGCGCAGACAGAACAAAACATGGGTTAATATCCTCCGCAGCCGGATCAACAAGAATCCTTCAATCATTCGCTGTTGTTTAAACAATCACCTAATCAAAAATTGAGATGAATTGCGTTGAGAGAGGATGCCTCTCCTTTCCTTTATTGTATTGGTGCTTGCAGGATACCCAGAAAAAGATCAGACCGCTAAGATCCAAAGTCGAGAGGAAATAACCCAGATCGTACGCTAAGGTCCCTAAGAAATCACTTAGTGGAAAAGGAAGTGATCGAGCAATGACAACCAGGAGGTGTGAATATTTTTTATAGGACTGGCAAGAGGTCCCCTGAAGCGGTTGAGGTTGCTTGCTAAGCTGACTGAAAGGAAAGTTTCGTGGTTGACTTACCACTTCCTAGATATTTTTTGAAATTTTTTCTTGTCAAGTGAAAATGAAGATTCCAAAATGGTTCGAACCATTTGAACATGACATTTTTTTGGGGGTCGGCATCCATTATGTGCAAATGGCGCACCTCTCCTAACTACTGCCCATTTATTACGGAATCATCTTTATAGGAAGGACAATTTTACATATTTATGCCCATTTCATTCAAATAGAAACAAGACAAAGAAAGAAGTTACGCTATTTCCATTACACAACATAATGACTTTTTTGATCTCAGATATTGGTATAAGAAGAAAAATATCGATGCCTACTACGCTTCCTCTGTCGTCGGCCTTTGAAAATGGTAAATAAGTTCCTTACTTTCCCAGCGTCGAAGGTGCGGCCTAACCATTCAAGAAGTGGGAATCCATCAGAATTTGGAATCCTTGGAGCAACTTCTCACTATTTTCAAGAATCTAAGAAAGTTTCAGTTGGCTTCAGGTCTTCCAATTTTGTGGTGCGGATTGCCTGCCTCCTGGCACTAGTGACCACTCCCCTATTGTTATCATATTGACGGAACAACCAATCTTCAAAGGGAGACCTTTTAGATTTAATTATGAGTGGAGTCATAAGTAGGGGTACAAGGAAGTGGTTCAACTGGGCTGGAACTCCACAGTGCGTGGTACTGCCCAATTCCAGGTTGTGTCCAAACTTAAATGCACCAAACAACGGCTTAAGACTTGGAATAGAGAGCACCCCGCAACGACTCTTCAGGAGCTTGAAGAGAACCTTGCCGCCATCCAATTGAGAGTCCACTTTGATCCCTTCAATGACGATCTCAATGGAGAGAAAGTTTCTCCTCAAGACCTACTACGCAGGGAGAGGTTCCTAGATGAAGTCCATGTTAGACAACGGGCGAAATACAATTGGCTCAGAGATGGTGATAGTTGTTCAATTTTTTTTCATGCATGGTAAAAGCTAGACAGCACCGAAATGCCATACACGGCTTGCTTGACGCTAACGGGGCCACTATCGAGGAGGCGAATATGATTAGTGATGAAGTGACCACTTTCTTTCAGGAGCTTTATAATCAGACCCACTATCTGAATATCTTCCCCTATTATGTGTTTAAGAAACTGGTTACTGGTCATGGTAATCAAGTATTGCGGCAGCCTGTTACTATTGATGAGATTGAACTAATTGTCAAGAAGGCGGACCAGAATAAATCTTCGGGGTCGCACAGTTTTGGCGTTGCTTTCTTCAAGAACCAATGAAGTTTGCTCAAATTTGATATACTGGAAGCTATCAGAGAATTCTTTGAACTGGGTAAACTGATTAAGGAGCTAAACCACACTTTTGTGGTACTGATTGCTAAGGTAGATGGAGCTTCCTCTATAGGGGACTTCAGGCCTATTGCATGCTGCAATTTTCTGTATAAGATCATCACTCATCTGATGTGCAACCGGATGCGACCGATTATGCAAGAGTTGATCTCTCCTAACGAAGCAGCTTTTATCAAAAGGTAGGTCGATATTAGATAACTGCTTGCTAGCCCATGAACTGGTAAGAGATTTTAACAAGCAAGGTATCAATACCATATTTTCTAGGAAAGGATATTTTGGTAATTCCATAATTAATTAAATATTGTGCATGTTGTATAATTATTTATTTTACTATTTAGTTATTGTTAGATGTTAGTTTATTATTTTGGACTTGTGTTGGTGGACCTAAATAGTTTAGTTTAGACCCATGGATCAACATTTATATTTAGTTAGAATTGAGCCAAATTAGAAGCCAATTCATTAGGAGGATGATTAATTTAATTAAATCCATTAGACTAGAACCTTCCCTCCTTAATTATTTCTTTATGAGAGGCCCCAAGGGGTACATTGGTCATTGCATAGTAGCTTGAAGGAGGGGTCAAGGGGGGCCGGACTATTTAAAAAGAGGGACAAATTTCTCTCTCCTTTTTTTTATTTCAAATCTAGATCTAGAATTTCCTCAACCAAATTCCTTCATTCTCACACCAATTCTCTACCAAATTTCTTCCCAATTCCTTCCCAAATCACCTTTGTAGGCTAGTAGAGTAAGGATCTACAAGGAGAAAGCAATGATCTACAAAGAGGAGCAAGGTTCTACAAGTTGGAGGCTCATTTCATCAAATTTAGAGGTTGTATTGGAAATCCATCTCCCAATAGGTATAATTTAGTTTTTTCCTCTAAATAGGTTCTAAATCTATGTTTTAATCATTTAGAACCACCCCATATGATGAGGCTACCCATAGGAATTGGAATTAGGTTCATAGGAGGCCTATGGAGAAAGTTATGGTGTATTTTGTGTCAATTTTGGGGGAATTTCGAGATTGACACATGTTGTGTTGGTTAATTGGTCAATTAGACCAAATTGATATGTGTTTAATTATTTGTGGCTAGTGTCATATCCATAATTAGATACGTGTAGGTCGTATCCCAATAATTTGGTGATATGTGTTGATTTAGAGATTTTCCTCCGACACGGGGCCTTGTAGATGTCACATTTTGACACAAGCACGTAGTTGTGCAATTGAATCTTTGTATTGTTCATATTTACTATTTTAGACTTGCCCGTATCCTTCGGGATATATTTGGTTGTGTGGTGGACTCGTATCGCAAACGTATCATAGATCTAGTGTGATACGGGTGCGATGCACTCTATATGTTTGTTTGATTTCATTCCTAGATTCAATTTGCATTGTTCATAGCTATTGGTAATATATATATTCACACACACACACACACACACACACACACACACACACACACACATATATATATATATATATATATATATATATATATATTGATATGTGTGTTTATATATGTACTTGTATATATGTATATGTATATGTATCTATGTATATGTATAAGTGGCTATAGGATATGTAGATCTATCCGTATATGTGTTTATGTACCTATATGTATATGTGTATCTATATGTATATATGTATGTTGAATATATACATATATATACATATGAGGGGATATATCTATATGTGTATATATATGTTTATATATATATATATATATATATATATATATATATATATATATGAATAGTCAGTGCAGAAATATATGAATAGAGATGAGAGTATATATATATATATATATATATATGAATAGTCAGTGCAGAAACATAGGCAATTCAGCATGCATCAATTCAACAGTGAGCAGCCTGCAGGCATTGTCTCAGCAATGCACTGAGCAACAGAGCCATTCAGCTCGTGCACAACAACTGGCAGTGTGCAAACTGAGGCATAACAGTTGCAGCAAAGGGGGAGCAACAGCCTTGAGCTATCAGTATCAACATATCAGCAGCAAGGGTATCTATATTGCAGTATCAGCAGCATCAACTCAGCACAGTTTTAGCATCCGCACAGTCCAGTAGGTGAGTACTGTAGCTAGCTGCACTGCACAATACAGCACTGTGCTCGTGCACAACAATAAGATATCAGCTCAGTAGCAGTCGCAGCAAAGGGGGAGTACAACTACACAGTAGGTTCAGCAATTCAGCAAAGGCAGCAAGTACCAACATTGTGCATTCAGTTCAACACAGTATCAATTGAGAGCCATTCAGTGTATCAGTTAAGTATTTCAGTCAGTGAGGCTAGTGGGTTAAGGTGGTTTAGCTAGGTGAGGATAGTTTTTAGTAGTTTGAGTTAGTAGTTGTTAGTGTAGTTAAATAGTTAGTTAGTTATACACTTGATTATGTTAATAGTTAGTTAGATTTGGGTAATAGTTAGCTAAGTAACTATATGTAGTTAGTAAGTATTATAATGTTAAGTTAGTATCTATGTACTAGTAGGTATCATATGTTAGTAGTTAGTAGTATTTAATAGCTATGTGTTAGCATATAGTTAGTATTGGGTATTAGCTATATGAATGAGGTTTTGAATTACTTTGGGATACCAAGGTAATGTCAAGGTATTGGGTCGATACTCAAGGTATTGGGTTTGAGTATCGAGATTGGTGTGTGGTAGTGTGATACGATTTGGTTCAAAGCCAAGGTATCCTATTTGCATTAATTAACTAAGGTATTATATGTATTGACTTGTATATATATATATATATATAAATTAATATTTTTATTTCTAAAACTTGTGTATCCTAGGATACGACCTTTTATGTATCTCATAGTATCTTAGATTAACTAGTGTGGTTTAGTTTAATAGTGTTTGGACCTGATATCCTAGAGATAGACTCATGCAACCTAAAAATATGTAGTTGACCAAGTTTGACCGGTTTGACTTAGAGTTGACCTAGTTTGACTATTTTGAATTAGAAATAGCTTTTGACCTAGATGTTGACCAGTTTAACTTATTTTTATTCCGAAACCTTGTACTAATGTTATATTCCCTATCTAGGTCTTAGAGGCACCGTACCGGACATCTGTGATACGGTTCACCAGGTTTCAGGCGAGTACATTCTCTGATAGTTTTCTATTTATGATATCCTCTATGTCTCTTATAACTAGTATAGATGTCACGTCCCAATCTTCCGCAAGCTCAATAGTCCCCGCTGAACGTGAATCACCACGTTGCAGCACTCCCGCAGGACAATCGTTCTCATCGGGACGTGATGTCGTACGAGCCTGGAGTTGCGCTCGTACAAGGCGATATTATCAAACACCAAAGTTATCATCAAAATGACCAAGTTGCAGCGAAAGTCAAGTATTGTGTACCAAGCACACATCAGAATATACGCAGCGAAGCTTACGATAGGGTCCAATAAAATGCCACAAAGGCGATGTAATACTCTTGCTCTTTTCTCTAGCCCACAAAGGTACTCGCCGTTCATACATTATGTCCCGTATATCCAAGCAGCGCCACTACACCTGCGTACCTGAAATAATGCCCACAAATGTGGGTCAGTACACAGCCGTACTGGTGAGCAGGGTAACCCACTCGTCTAAGCCGATACTAAGTAAAATAGTGAATGCAACCAGTTATATGGTAATCTTTTTAGTTGAATCATAGATTCATTTCATGGCATATGGTATGACATGTTAAGGAAAGTTGTAAATCAAGTTAAGCATGCAAGCATTCAACTCAAGCAAATATACAAGATATCTAACTCAAAAGGAAACTAGCATGCAAACCATCCAACTCAAACCCAAGCAACTCGAGAACCTATCGAACCATTTCCAAGCCTCAATACCCATCCTCAAACCAAACATTATAATCCAATCTCGATATGCACACTCTTGTCGAGGCAAGGTGGCCGCCGTCTACGCGAAAGCACAAACCAAGGTAAAGCAAACCAACTCTTATCTATATGAAGTCACTGGCCAAGCCATAAAGGACGTTGATCGGACTGATCAAGTGCAGTTCTACTCGAAACAACGCTAAGTAGCCAGACCGCCTGAATCGCATTAAACCGTAAGCACCGCGCCCGAGGCACGTTATCAATTGTCTCCCCCATGGCCGAACGGTCCCGGTGCCCCAGAGCCTTCCCGTTCGAGGAGACCAAACCCCGTGCAACACAGGTTGTCTGTGACATGCAGACACCAAGTAGGTATGATGAGAGGATCGAGCATTCTCGCCCCACCAAATGATCCTAGACTCATCCAACCAAAATCCAACCAAATATCCATAACCATTCTCCAACATATAGCCCAAGGCATAAATATCAAGTTATTCCCATAGGCACAATGCCGCTTCTCGATAGAGTGTTCCAATTGGTGCAACACCCCTCGCTCAGAACGATCCCATGGCACAATGCCCCAATAGTGGCACAATGCCCTCGCCGATGCAGTTGTTGGGTTTCGAACCACAACTGCACGCTTTGCTTGACAAAGCGTCCAAGTGATACTCGTGCACGAATGCACGCTCGCTCGCCCGAATTCTCGATGTTCCAACCAAGATATACAATTCCAACTGATCAAGCATAATTTCGATTATCTCTCCAACTGCCCCAAATATATAATCCAACTCTAGCTCCAACTATCCAATGCGAAAACCAATTCAAGCCACAAAGCAATCCAAGCAAACGGCGTACACTCTATGCACGCCTCAGTGTAGTGATTTCCAAGTCCTAGTCCAAGTGTTCAAGCATTTACGTGTGTTCCATATTATTAGGCATAAAGGAGTGAAAGAGAAGGGACAAAGCCTACTCACAAAGTTGATTCCGTTATGCATCCTGTCCTGCCGATACGGCCGATCCCTTGAACCCGTGGTCCGATGCAAAGTACGATCTACTCAATTGGTATGACCGTGTGAGCAAGACGTACTTCTCCAAATTATCCGACCGATTGGACTAAGAAAGACGGCATTATCGCTCCAATCCAGCTATCTCAGTACTGCTCTGAACGAACACATGATTTCCATCGAACTCCGCTAGCGATCTGCACATAAAACTAACTCAATCAATACTTGTTCCCAAATCCAACAAATTGAAATGTAACAAACTATTGCCTCATTCAATCCGACTCAGCGTAACGCACCGTGCGGTTGCAGGTCGTTACAGTAGATATCCTTGATTTCTTGACACGATGATTACACAGATTGGTATATCCGGATCTTGTCATGAGATATTATTCCTTGGTATATATGGTGTATCTTGTGCAAGCCTTGTTCCTTGTTCTTCTTGTACAGGTATATACACTGATTCTCGGGGAGACTTGCTACCTTCTTAGAGAATCCCGTGCCATAACGTACTATGGTTGGATCCACTATACCAGTCAGGGGCGGGAAGTATGTAGTATAGATATGTGATCATACCCTCCTTGTATCAAGTCTTGTTCATTGAATAGTGTTAATCATACACCGCATGTATGATTAGCCAGGCCATTAATCTTGTATCAAGTTCCCAAGACGATCACATGTTAAAGCTGGTACTCATTCACTTAGTCATTAGTATTCTTGTTCATTTCTATATTGTTCATTCTTTTATTTATTTACAGTATTTTCTTTATTGTATATCTCTTGTATCTATTGTTGTATCTTGTATATTCACATCTATTTACTGTTACATAGTTTATATCATTGATTAGAACTGCTTTTAGAGATATACTCTGCTCCTTTCCTGACTGGATATATTTTTTCCAGATGACACTGAGGAGTGGTACCCCACTCATTACGGACCTCAGGATGTTGTGGACTTAGAGTCAGAGACACTGGCTCAGGAGGGTCTCATCCCGACTGAGACAGATGACCAGGACTTGTAGCATCTTAGTTATTCTTTTTGTACTGGATTTGTCTCCAGCTTACTTTTAGTATTTCTCCGACTCATTGATATTATTATTGACTCATGAGTTGTATTGTGACTATTCTATTCTTTTATCACATTCGTGCGTATTTCCATCTTAGATCTGTGATTGGGTATATTAATATTGTTAGTGGCTTATTTATTATGTTGTTAGATAGATTACCCAAACATCGTTCTACCGTCGATGCTGCGGTGTAGGCTGGACATTATTCCCGACTTACATCCTTATACCGGGTGCGGGTCATGACACAAGGAAAAATAAAGCTTGTCTCAAATTGGATCTTATGAAGGCTTATGACTTGGTCAACCGGGATTATGTTTGTGCATGGAATTTGACACCTAGTGGGTGGACAGGGTGAGGGAATGTGTATGCACCCCCTCTTCTCGATTCTGATCCGGGGTCAGCCGGAAGGCTTCTTCAAGAGTACTTCCAGGGGTATTAGACAGGAAGATCCGCTTTCACCCTACCTCTTTGCTATTGTGATGGAGTTCCTCTCGTGTTTGATAAACGAGGCAGTCATAGAGGGAGATATTACTCCACTATTTAAGAAGACAAATCCTGTTGTTTCTCATTTGATTTATACGGATGATCTATTATGGAGCCTTCCGATAGGTCAATTGAGGCTATTAGGAGGATTTTGGACAAACTAGATAAATGGTCTGGCTTACAGCTGCACAAAAACAAGATCTAGATGTTCCTTAACATGACTTGCAGAGATAATGAGACTTGGTTGGGAAAGATGGAGATTTCTGAGGGTGCACTTCCTGTTAAATATTGAGGGCGGTCTCTGTCTATCAAACAGGCCACTTATACATATTGTGAGGGCATCTTAAACTACACTCAATCTAGGTTGGCAGGATGACAGGCTCAGATCCTGTTGTTTGGGGGCCGGATAGAACTCATCAGGGCAGTTATTTGGGCTATTACTTTGTACTGGATCCAAGCTATCATGTCCCTTTAGCTATTATTCACAAGATAGAACGTATGTGTGCTAATTTCGTTTAGAAAGGAGAAATTCATGCGATCAGTTGGAAAAAATTATGTCGGTCCAAGAAAGAGGGGGGGGGGGGGGTAGGGTTGAGGTCGCTTACTATGCTTAGGAAAATAACCTCCTATAAACTATTCTGGAGATTCCTCTCTGTCAAATCTATCTGGACGGATTGGATCAGGGGAAGGTACTTCCCTTAGGAAGATTTCTGGTCTGCCAAGATCAATAACAACTTCTCGGTGACGGTTAAAATGTTCCTAGGGTTGAGGATCTTGGTTAAACCTAGAATTACTAGGATTATTTATTCTGGAAATCATACTAGTTTATGGCATGATCCTTGGATCAACCATACCAGCCTGATTGATAGAGAGGGATGTCACATATACGAGATAAGGGGATCTACTGAACAGGTTAATTGTCTTATCTTGGAGGGAGCGTGGAACTTACAAGGTCGATTTATAAAGGCCGCTCATGCGGTTGATATTCGAGAGGTAGAGATAGACAGGTTGGGCACGAAGGATTACTGGATGTGGGAGGAAATGAATAAAGGCACTTTTTATTTTCGGAAGGCCTTCAACCAAATCAGGAGCAGGAATTCGGACGTGGACTGGGCATAACTGGTTTGGACTAAAGGAGGAGCGGTTAACTTTCAGAAGGCCTTCAACCAAATCAGGAGCAAGAATCCCTATGTCTATATAAGATGATCCGTAACCGACTACTCACTAGAGACCGTCTGAGCAGGTTTGGTGTGGACTATCCGGATAAGAAATGCTGCTTATGTGGGTATATGGATGAGACCAGGGACCACATTTTTTTTTGCTGTGACTTTGTTTGGGAGATCTGTAAACCCCTAGATTTTTCAGAATTTAAATAAAATTTCTGGAAATTTTTGTGATTTTTTAACTATTTAAAATCAATGTTTTCTGGTATTAAATTAATTTTGTAATTTTATTAAAATTTAAAATATTATGAAAATAATATTTTTGGGTGTAAAGTAAAATATTAGATATAGTGTAATTTTTCTAGAATTTATTGGACCCCAGAATTATTTTTAAAGACCTAAAAACTAAGTTTTTAAATTAAACGAAATAAAATCGGTTTAATCCTAAACCGGTTTAAATATAAACCGAACGGAACCCATTAAACCAACCCTAATGGGTCGGATCTGAACCCGACCCGCTGACCCATAACCCATACCCGACCCTTACCTTATTGGATCGAATCCGGATCCAAAACCTGACCCGCCAACCCGTAGCTACAGTGTCTATTCAATTCCCCCGACCACTCCCCTTCCCTGCGTTCACTATCGCCCGTTCCACTTCCCTCACCGGTCGTCGCGCCGCCTCGCCTCGCCTCCCCGTGCTGCTCCACCTCCTAAACCGCCGCCCCTTCTCCTCCCCGGCCAACCCTATTTAAACCCCACACTACCATCTCCCGGCTGCCACCGCCACTCCGGCGTCTCCTTCCGACCTCGACAGCCCCATCCGACCCCGAGCTCCCCTCCGACGATGCCTCCGCCCTTCTTCCTACAGCAGCTGTCGACCCGAGCTCTCCTCCAGCAGCCACAGCTCCGCCGCCGACGAGCAGCAATCCGCCGCCCCGCAATCGCCGCGACGTGTCGCCCTTACACGGGAAAGTCCGCGAGGTAACTGTCTTCCCGCTTGCGTAACTCCTTGTCCGGAGATCCGTATCTCGTTCTGTCAAATCCTACGTGTAGACCGCGTGATCCTCTCAAAACTCGTGCAATTCGTTCGGGGTATCGCGTCCTGTGTCGGTCGCAAACCGCAACGCAAAAACAGGAAAATATTTCCCAATTTTTAAAAATTCAGAATTTGTCCCAACACCCTAGTTCACGACCGTTTTGCGACCAACCTGCTAAATATTTTCAAAATCTACCTAGACAGTAATTTAGACCATATGACCAAGTTTTAAAACCCTATTTTAGTTTAATTTATTGAGCTGTAATTTGTATGTTATTCGAGGGTGAAAATGACCAAAAACTTGGATATTTTAAAACCCTGATTTTCCCGGAACTAGGTGCGCCCCGCTAAACGAGGCAACTTGGTCATGTGAAAACTTTATCGAAAGGTGCGTGCCGTCAATAAGGACGCGTGGGATTTCGCGAAAGTTGATTTGTATGTGCGTGCACACCGGAATCAACGCATATCCATCGACAACATTCCGTATCGGCCCTGTTCTGAAACTCGTTGTAACTTCGTGTACGCTCGTCATTTCGAAATAAAACTTACGCCATTGGACTAGTAGCGATACGTTGGTCCTGTGACCCAAGTTTGGTTCGATTCTGAGAACGTTGACAAAATCCTGTATCGTGGGCGCCACGCCTCCATTTGATAGGCGATTTTGTGATCGGCTCATCGAAATCCAGTTTTGGATATTCCGTTGGGTTCGTATCATCGTTCTAGACTTGTAAATACTAAGTTTGACGAATTTGGAGAACTTTGTCTCTGGCACATTTTTTGGTGCGAAGTGGGCCATATGTGGACCCCACTTTGACCAGAAATGGTCAATTTTGTCTCTGTGTCCAAATTGGACTTATGGACAGGCAATCCTAGCTATTTTATATCTTTTGAACATGATAGAAGTATTTATTTCAGCAACCGGAGGAGTACTTGAAGATCCCACGAATACCGGAGCAACTGTTGGAATCCAAGCACCAGGCAAGTGTACATTACCAATCTTGCAGTATTTGCTACATAATGTTCTCTTGATTTAATTATATAATATATATGTTCAACCTAGAACCGTGTGACATTTCTCAGCGTACGAATAATATTCAGGTGTCGACGCCGTACGCGGAGTCGTGTAAAGTCACTAGAGATTGATATCGCGACCCTATATATCTTCGTGCTTGCATTATTAAGTACGTCATACCATAGGACACTTGACACTATTCATGAGACAGAATCTTCTGAGTTATTTATGGTGATTATGTATAGGCTACAAGATTTATAACATAGATATTACATATGCATAGTTATCATTATGACTCACTGTATTAGCTTGATCTTGCGTGTCATGGACATGAGACATATAATTACATTGGGTGGGGGAGAGACACAGAGGCTACAAGATGATTATATATATATTTATTATGGTACCGTAGGCCCACTACATAGTATAACTACATAGTATAACTGCTACCGGCTCCCCGACACAGAGCTTGTAGTAGTCTCAGCCTGAGTCCTAGTGATGCTCTCATTTGCATATCACTTAGCTGGTTACATAGTTTACCCTATTGATTCATTTATTATTGTACTGCATTATTTTGGCTTGAGTTATTCTTGTACCTTGCTATGTCCCCTGAGGACCTGGAATCTGGATTATGTCTCCATGTTTAGCAGAGGAGATCTACCCCGAGGTGTACGGGACATGAGCAGACATTGGAGCAGTACCTGAACCCGAGGACGAGGTGATCGCCGATGATTTCTCCTGAGTATCTGTTTTATCTATACTCAGTCTTTGCTGTTGTTATACTCTTTATTTCTTGTCTATTGACTGCTGTATTAGACTTATTATCGGGTTGTTCCCCGAGATATATTTTATTGAGATTTGATGTTGATTTATATTTCATATTGATTATATTCATTTCTGTGGATGAGATTAGTATCATAGACCCTTACTGTTGTTTTACAGCTTAAGTACACCCTGATGGGTCCATTAAATTGGGTTTGCCCATCGGTGTATGCTGGTGGCCATTGCCACGTGACTAGTCCCTCGGTATTTTGGGACTGGGGCGTGACATGGTTTTTGTGGTGGCCCATGCAGGTCTACGACTAAATTGTTTCGGTTTCAACTGAGGAATCGAACAAGCCTGCGACAAAGATAGGATAAGTTATAGGATCTCACCACTTGATTGAATCGTTCTTGATCTCTATCGGATTCGAATTTCTTGACTTGCATCCTGCATTGATTGCTCTGTGCACCTCTTATAGTTTATTTTGGATGCAGAGTAATGGATCCACGAGCAAACGACGAGACTCCTGCAGGAACACCACAAGGTGCTATAGCCACCTAGGAAGAAGATGGAGTGACGCCATTGAGTGCAGATCCCTCCATTCACCAAAGCAGTCAAACAAAACAACATGCTTTTAGATTTCGGCGAGATGACATTCTACCTCCGCCACAGTTTACTCCACCAATGCCCGTATTCCCATAAGGGCAGGCTATGAACGGACATCAGATATTTTAAATGATCTATGCAATTATGCAAGCTCAACAGCAGATTCAACAAGAGGCTCAGTGTCACGAGGCAGAGAATTTGTGAAACAGTATAGTGACCGCAATAGAGTAGGTGAACCCATCAACTCGATGGCCATCGATGGGCTCTATCACCAATTTTTGCCAACTGAAGCCCCGTACCTTTTCAGGCAAGGAAGAGCCTACTGAAGTTCATGAGTGGCTCACAAACACTCAACACTAATTGGAAGCAGCTGAGCTTCCAAGGGAGCATTGGATGACTGCCGTCCGGATGCAGTTGACGGACAATGCACATCACTGGTGGCTATCTGAGGAGACACGGCTCAGACCAGACTGAGTCACTTGGAAAGAGTTCTCTAGACTCTTTCAGGAGATGTATATTCCATCTATTGCTCGATCGAAACTTCGGGACAAGTTCAATCGCCTCACTCAAGACAATATAACAGTGGAAGAATATAATACAGAGTTCATTCGTCTGAGTCGCTTCGCCCCTACCCTGATCCCGACAAAAGAAGAGAAGGCTGAGAAGTTCTTTGATGGACTAAACTCTGAGCTACAGAGACAGATTGGATCGGTTGTACCTACTTCTTACTCGGACGTCCTTGTTGCAGTACGACGTATGGAGCGCGTCACCAGGAGAGAGTCCAGCCTGAAGCGGCCTTTCATATCAGCACCAGCCAGAGCACCACAGGAAGAAGCTACAAAGATATCTCACATGCACCAGCCACCCAAAGCATCTTCACATATACTACCTACATGTCTATATTATGGCAAGCGAGGCCATTATGAGAGCGAGTACAGACGCAAGTTAGGATTATGCTTGATTTGCGGTCCAACCAATATTTAGCCAAGGATTATCCTGAGCATCGAGAGGGAGCACTAATGTTAAACCGACAAGCTTTACCAGCACCGAGGCCAGTTTATCCAGCATTGGGAGCACCACAGACGGGAGTTGGAGGAGTCAGACCACCAGCTCCAGGAGAATATCAAACGAGGCCACCTTTAGCACCCCAGACAGTACTTTTCCAGCAGGCCCAACAACAGCAAAGGGCACCACCGCAAGTATGTGGACAAGCTTTTGCGATGACAATGGAGAACGCACAGACTCGTGGAGTAGCAAATACGCATAAGATTTAAGTTATTCATAGATGTCTATTTCTAGTAATGCTTTAGCACGTGCCTGTTGGTTCATGACCTTAGCCTTAAACCTAGTAATTTTGAACTTATTAATAATTGATACCCTAGTTTTCCTAAGCTGTAGTTTTCTTACCATAACCCGATTCCTTCACTCTTGAATTGCCTAATCCTTCATTGTTTAAGAAAATACTTTATTCTTTCCCTATGTGTTTTGCTTAACCCTAATTTTTCGATTTCTCCTTGATCAAGATTCTTTGTTTGTGTGTCATGCTTAGAACATTTCTTGCAACCATGTCATCTTTTCTGATCGACTATGCTTTCTTAATTATGAGGACGTAATTCTTTTAAGGAGGGAAGATTGTAAACCCCCATATTTTTCAGAATTTAAAAATAAATTTTCTGGAATTTTCTGTTATTTTTAACTAATTTAAATCAATATTTTCTGGTATTAAATTAATTTTATAATTTTATTAAATATTAAAATATTATGAAAATAATATTTTTGGGTGTAAAATAAAATATTAGACATAGTATAATTTTTTTGAAATTTATTGGACCCCAAAACTATTTTTAAAAACCTAAAAACTAAGTTTTTAAATTAAACCAAATAAAATCGATTTAATCCTGAACCGGTTTAAATATAAACCGAACCGAACCCATTAAACCAACCCTAACGGGTCGGATCTGAACTCGACCCGCTGACCTGTAACCCATACCCGACCCTTACCTTATTGGATCGGATCCGGATCCAAAATCCGACCCGCCAACCCGTCTACCCGAACCCGTAGCTACAGTGTCTATTCGATTCCCCCGACCGCTCCCCTTCCCTGCGTTCACCGCTGCCCGTTCCACTTCCCTCACTGGTCGCCGCGCCGCTTCGCCTCCCCGCGTTGCTCCACCTCCTAAACCGCCGCCCCTTCTCCTCCCCGGCCAACCCTATTTAACCCCCACACCACCATCTCCCCGCTGCCACCATCTCCCCGCTGCCACCGCCACTCCGGCGTCTCCCTCCGACCTCGACAGCCCCACCCGACCCCGAGCTCCCCTCCGGCAATGCCTCCGTCCTTCTCCCTGCAGCAGCAGCCGACCCGAGCTCTCCCCCAGCAGCCGCAGCTTCGTCGTCGACGAGCAGCAACCCGCCGCCCCGCAATTGCCGCGACGCGCCGCCCTGACACGAGAAAGTCCGCGAGATAACTGTCTTCCCACTTGCGTAACTCCTTGTCCAGAGATCCATATCTTGTTCTGTAGAATCCTACGCGTAGATCACGTGACCCTCTCAAAATCCGTGTAATTCGTTCGGGGTATCGCGTCCTGAGTCGGTCGCAAACCACGACGCAAAAACAGGAAAATATTTTCCAACTTCTGAAAATTCAGAATTTGTCCCGAACACCCCAGTTCACGACCATTTTGCGACCAACCTGCTAAATATTTTTAAAATCTACCTGAACAGTAATTTAGACCATATGACCAAGTTTTAAAACCCTATTTTAGTTTAATTTATTGAGCTATAATTTGCATGTTATTCGAGGGTGAAAATGACCAAAAACTTGGATATTTTAAAAACCTGATTTTTTTCGAAACTGGGTGTGCCCCGCTAAACGAGGCGACTTGGTCATGTGCGAACTTCACCGAAAGGTGCGCGCCGTCAATACGGACGTGTGGGATTTCGCGGAAGTTGATTTGGATGTGCGTGCACACCGGAATCAACACGTATCCGTCGACAACGTTCCGTATCGGCCCTATTCTTAAACTCGTTGTAACTTCGTGTACGCTCGTCGTTTTGAAACGAAACTTGCGCCATCGGACTCATAGCGATACGCTGGTCCTGTGACCCAAGTTTGGTTCAATTCTGGGAGCGTTGACAAAATCTCGTATCGTGGGCCCCACGGCTCCACTTGATCGACAATTTTGTGATCGGCTCATCGGAATCCAGTTTTGGATATTTCGTTGGGTTCGTATCATCGTTCTGGACTTGTAGACACTAAGTTTGACGAATTTGAATTTTTTTATCTCTGGCACATTTTTCGGTGCGAAGTGGGCCACATGTGGACCCCAATTTGACCAGAAACGGTCAATTTTGCCCCTGTGTCCAAATTGGACTTATGGACAGGCAATCCTAGCTATTTCATATCTTCTGAACATGATGGTAGTGTTTATTTGGCTTGAGTTATTCTTGTACCTTGCTATGTCCCCTGAGGACCTGGAATCCGGATTATGTCCCCAAGTTTAGCAGAGGAGATCTACCCCGAGGTGTACGGGACAGGAGCAGACATTGGAGCAGTACCAGAACCCGAGGACGAGGTGATCGCCGATGATTTCTCCTGAGTATCTGTTTTATCTATACTCAGTCTTTGCTGTTGTTATACTCTTTATTTCTTGTCTATTGACTACTGTATTAGACTTATTATCGGGTTGTTCCCCGAGATATGTTTTATCGAGACTTGATGTTGATTTATATTTCATATTGATTGTATTCATTTCTGTGGATGAGATTAGTATCATAGACCATTACTGTTGTTTTACAGCTTAAGTACACCCTGATAGGTCCATTAAATTGGGTTTGCCCATCGGTGTGTGCTGGTGGCCATTGCCACATGACTAGTCCCTCGATATTTTAGGACTGGGGCGTGACAAGATTTGGAATAAACTTTGCAGATGCTTTGGACTTCCGGCTTCGCAGAATATGGACCTATTGTCAGTCTTGAATTAGGTCAGAACTCAAAAAGACAAAGTACCATGAGCATATATGCGACTACGGATGATTCTAGGTACGGTGGTGTGGCATGTATGGAGGGAACGAAACTAACGTATCTTTTATGTCTTGATCAGGATGATAGATATCCTAAATGTGTGGAGGGACTGGCTACAAGTGTTATTATTGTACAAAGACAAATACAAGCTGATATAAATATCCTAGACCCAAGATAAATTTATTTTATTTTGTAATATCTTGTTTTGATTTTCAATAATATCTAAGGTTTTTTTAAATAAAGTAATATATTTATATATAATTGCAAGAAAGGGGAGGAGTTTGATAAAATTATAGGGAAGGGGAGAACTCGCCAACTCAGTTGGCGGTGGAAGTTGGATATATATATATATATATATATATATATATATATATATATATATATATATATATATATAAATTTTCTTTCTAAATCAATTAAATTTGGTAAATGGATAATAACAAATTATCTATTATAATATTACAAAAAATTTACATTGATAATACCAAAACAAAAATATTTATTAAAAATTTTAAATCTAAAAATTTAAATAATACAAAAAATATCAAATAAATAGTATTATGGGATATTTTAGCAAATGCCCCTACAAAAAATGTCAAAAGTAGTATATACCCTAGTAAAAAAAAAAAACTAGCAAATCCTCCAAAAATAAAAAAAAAATCGGTTAAATGAGTGCAGACATATTTTAAAATTTTATCTATATATATTTGTATAGATAAAATTTCACTTTTATAGATTAATATAGAGATATATATATATAATTATCTATATATATTTAGAATTTCACTAATTATGTAGATATATATAGATAGATAATTGTATATATATATTCGTATATATTTAGAATCTATATTATCTGTATACAATTATCTAATATTATCTGTTAAACAAAAAAGTGAAATTATCTGTTATCTAATATATATTATCTAATATATATTATCTATATATATATTAGATAATTGTATATTAGTGAAAATTATCTAATATATATTATCTATATTATCTGTTAAACAAAAAATATCTAACAATTATCTAACATATTTTTTGTTTGATAATTATGTAGATATATACAAATATCTAACAAAAACATATGTTAACAAATATATATATATATATATATATATATATATATATATATATATATATATATATATATATATAGATAAAAGTGAAATTCTTTAGAAAGAAATAATATATACTACTTTTTGGAGGATTTACTAGGATATATACTACTTTTGACATTTTTAATAAATATTTTTGTTTTGGTATTATCAATGTAAATTTTTTGTAATATTATAATAGATAATTTGTTATTATCCATTTACAAAATTTAATTGATTTAGAAAGAAATAATATATATATATATATATATATATATATATATATATATATATATATATATATAAAACTTCCACCGCCAACTGAGTTGGGATATATATAACTCCCACCGCCAACTGAGTTGACGGTCCCAACTCCCACCCGCCAACTGAGTTGGCGGGCCCCAACAACTCGCCAACTCAGTTGGCGAGTTCTCCCCTCCCCTTTAATTTCACAAAACTTCACCCCTTTCTTGCAATTATATATAAATATATTACTTTATTTAAAAAAAATCGTAATATCTACCTTCCTCAAAAAAGTTGTGTCGATCGAGTTGCATGAAGCTCTCCAAGACAGAAGTCAGGATCTTCTGCCTCTTGTTGAAGGGGGTTCTCCAGCCAGTTCTTCTATTTCATTTGCGTTCCAACATTCGGATAGGTTGCTGAATGATCTCAGACTTTCCGGAAAAATAATTAGTTTTTACAGTGTAATTTTTTTTGTACAATGATAATAACACAATAAGAATAGGTAGTGTAAATTGATATCTATTTTTAGAGCATCCACAGTAGGAATATTCAAATCGCATACTCTAAATTATTAAAAATAGTATAAATTATTATTTTTGGAGTATCTTCGTGATATTGGCACACAATGGTGAACGCATATCACAATTTAATTTTTTCTTGTGATAGGTAAAATGTTTGTGTAAAAACATATCACAACTATAGGTGGTGGTTGATTTTTTTTATAATTATAGTGTGTAGCACTCTAAAAGTGTAAAAATTGTTTGTTTTTTATAACTATATAGTTTATTTTAAAGTATTATTACTTTTTTTTATCTATTTAAAATATATTATAAATATATATATCGACTATTTTTTCTCTCGAATACTATAACACATTCTAAACAAAAATTTACTAGTACATACGAAAAAGATAAAAAGCTCATCCTCGAATACTTTTTTCACATTGTAAACAAAAAAATTACTAGTACATACGAAAAAAAAGCTCATCCTCGAATACTTTGATCACTCTAACATAAAACTATTACATCTCCATGTTCACCTTCAAATAAGAATAGAATAAAATTTATTGAATAATTTGGAAAAAAGTAAACTTTTTTTGGGATACCGTAAATTATTTAGCTGTTAATTTTTAAGATAAATGTCCATTTTGGGTATTGCAAGTTATCTGATAATGTGGAAAGATTGAAACTAGTTAATTTCTTTTTCTTCTTCTTCTTCTTCTTCTTCTTCTTCTTCTTCTTCTTCTATAACTTAAAAAAGGGGAAGCGGGGAAGGAGGGAGGAGGAAGGATGTAAACATCCAGATTTTTAGAATTTTATTTTAGAATTTAATTATTGAAATTATGAATTTTTGAGATTAAGAAAGATTTTTCTGTAATTTTTAGGTAATTATAATAAATGTTCTTCATGGATTTATATTTTTTATATTAAATTAATTATTAAAATAATTCAAAAATTATATTTTTGGGTGTATAACTAATAATATAGTATTGTGTAATTTTTCTGAAATTTATTGGGGTCCAAAACTATTTTTAATGACCATATATATATTAAACCAACCCAAACCAACCTAAGCCGAACCAAACCGAACTAAACCGAACCAACCTAAACCGAACCCGGATCCTAACCCGTACCCACTAACCCGCAACCCACAAACCAACCCACTATAACAGCCCCGACCCCCTCCATTCCTCTTCCGAAACGGCCCCGACCCCCCTCCCTTCCTCTTCCAAAACGGCCCCGACCCCCTCACTTCCACTCCCTGTAACTCCCTCCCTGCCACCCTATATAAACTCTAGCCTAGCTGACCACTAACACCATCATCTCCTCTACCACCCCGACCAACCTTAGCAGTCGACGACCGCCGGACGGACGCCGCACGCCGCAAGAAGCCACGGCGCAGCCGCCCAAAATCCTGAGCAAACAACATAACAAGGTACTCATTTTCTAGCCCTTATATCTTCCTGCACAGTTAACTAAATATCAACCCATCGAATCCTATGCGAAGACCACATGACTCTCTTGAACCTTGTATAATTAGTTCGACCTATCGTGTCCTGTGTCGGTTGCAATTTGCGACACAAAACAGAAAAAGACCAATTTTATAGTTCAGAAACTGTCCCAACCATCCATGTTCATGTCTGATTTTCTTCCAACCTAGTTAATATTTTTAAATTCTACTTGAACAGTAATTTAGACAACATAATCGAGATTTAATATCTTTAATTATTTTATTTTAATTTATTGTATGCTGTGATTTATTCGCTGTTGAAATCTGCCAAAAACTTAATTTTCTAAACCCAAAATTTTCCGAACGGGGTGCGTCCCGCTAAACGAGGCGACTTTGTCATGTGAGAATTATATCGAAAGATGCGTATCGTCAATGCGAACGTGTTTGATTTCGTATAAATTGATTTGGAAGTGCGTGTACACCAAAATTAACGCGTATTCGTCGAAAAGTCCCGTATCGACATGTTCTGACACTCGTCATAATTTTGTATGTGCTTATCGTTTCGTAATAAAACTTGCGCCATCAGATTCGAAGTGTTACGCTGGTCCTGTGACCCAAGTTTGGTTCGATTCTGAGAACGTTGGCGAAATACCATTTTGCGGGCCCTATAGTTCCACTTGACGGACGATTTCGTGACCTGCTCATTGGAATCCAGTTTTGAATATTCCATTGGGTTCATATCATCGTTCTGGAGTCGTAGACACTAAGTTTGACGAATTTGGAGAACTTTATCTCTAGTATATTTTTTTGTGCGAAGTGGGCCACATGTGGACCCCGCTTTGACCCGAAACTGTCAATTCTGTCCCTGTGTCCAAATTAGATTTATGGGTAGTCAATCCTACCTATTTTAAGTTTTCTGAGAGCAATGGTAATGTTTGTTTCAGCATCCGGAGGTGTACCTGGAGATTCCACTTATATCGGAGCAACTGACGGAGCTCAGAACACATGCAAGTGTACCTTGCCAACTTGCAGAAGATCTTGTGCTATTATTTGCTTATATTCTTTTCATATACTTTTGTGATGTACCTGTTCAACCTAGGACCGTGAGACGTTGCTTAACGTCCAAACAAGATTCGGGTGTTTACGCCGTACGCGGAGTCGTGTAACGTCACTTAGAGAGTTGAATCCATGATCCTATATATTTTCGTGCTTGCTTTACTAAGTACTTCATACCATAGGACACTTGACACTATTCATGAGACAAAATATTTCCTGAGTTATTCATGGTGATTCTGTATTGGCTTACATGATTCGTTACATAAGACTTGTATATACATAGATATTATTATGACTTGTTATACTAGTTAGAGGTCATAATCTTGTACATTATGGACATGAGACATCGTGGACATAAGACATGTGATCATATTAGGTGGGGAGAGACACATAGGCTACAAGTTGATTACATACATATATATTTTATTATTGCGGTGCTTTAGTCTCTATTCCAGAGCTTGGCCCATTACGTGATATTATTGCTACTGGCTCTCTGACACAGAGCTTGTTGTGGTTTCAGCCTAAGTACTAGTGATGCTCTCATTTGCATTTTACTTAGCTGGTTACATAGCTTGCCATGAGGATCTATTTTTATATACTTTATTTTATTTGGCTTGAGTTATTCTTGTACCTTGCTATGTTCCCTAAGAACCTGGATCCGGATTATGTTTCCAGGTACAGTAGAGGAGGAATACCCCGAGATATACGGGACAAGAGCTGACGCTGGAGTAGTACTGGCACCAGAGGACGAGATTGTGCCAGAGGATTTCTCCTGAGTATTCTGTGACATACTCAGTTATTTATGCTTCCAGTTATTTCATATCTTGACTCATGGACTTATGTATTGACTTATTTTCTTTTCTTATTTTATCGAGTTGTTCCCCGAGACACTACATATGTTGACTTAATGATGGACTATTTTCTTTATCTAATATCTTGATTAGTCTATCATATTTAGTTATGTTTATTTTTGTGGACGAGATTAGAATTATTCTGTGATAGACGGTGTAGACTGCATTTATATTTATTATAGCTTAAGTGCACTCTAACGGGTCCATTAAATTGGGTTTGCCCATTGGAGTTATGCTGCTGGACAATTCCACGTGGCTACTCCCTCAGTATTTTGGGACTTGGGCATGACATAGTTTTTTTGGTGGCCCATGTAGGTCTATAACTATATTGATTCGGTTTTAACTAAGGAACCGAGAAAGCTTGCAATTAGGATAGGATAAATTATAGGATCTCATCCACTTTTTGATCTGTTCATGACCTCTATATCGACCTCTATATCGACTTCAAAATAATTTCTTGACTTGCATCATGCCTTGGTTCCTCTGTGCGCCTCTCATAGTTTACTTTGTATGCAGAGTAATGGAACCACGAGCCAGCGATGAGACTTCCGTGGGAATACCACAAGGTGCTGTGGTCACCTACGACGATGGAGTGACACCATTAAGTGGAGATCCATCCACTCAACAAAGCAATCAAGCAGATCAGCACGCCTCGAGGTTCCGACGAGACGATATTCCACCACCGTCATAGTTTACTCCATCAATGCCCAATTTTCCACCAGGATAGCCTATGGACGGACAACATATGTTCAAAATATTCTACACAATGATGCAAGCACAATAATAGGTATATCAAGAAGCCCAGAAATGCCCGGCGGAGAAGTTCTTTGACGGACTTAGCTTTGAGCTACAGCGATTAATCAGCTCCGTTGTAACTACTTCTTATACGGACGTCCTTGTTGTAGCCCGACGCATGGAGCACATTATCAGGAGAGAGACCAGCCAGAAGAGGTCGCATGTACTAGAACCAGACCGAGCACAGCAGGAAGGAGCTGCAAAGCGACCACAGATGAATCCACCACATAGAGCATTTACACCACTAACACTAGTCCTTCCTACTTGTCACTGCTGTGGCAAGGTAGGCCATATTGAGAGGGAGTGTAGACTCAAATTAGGATTATGTTTAGCTTACGGATCCAGTCAATATTTAGCCATGGATTACCCTAAGCGTCGAGGAAAAGCACTGATGATTCATCGACCAGCCCTACCAGCACCAGGACTCCCTACTTGTCATTATTATGGCAAGGTAGGCCATCTCACCAAGAAATGCTGACGCAGATTGGGATTGTGTTTGGTTTACGGATCTAGCCAACATTCATCCAGAAATTGCACGGAGCAACGAGGCAAAACCCTGATGGTTCACCGACGAGCACCGATGGTTAACCGACAAGTTTTACTAGCACCAGGAGGATATCAGCCGAGGCCACCCTTGGCATCGCAGACAACACTTTTTCAGCAGGCCCAGCAACAGCAAAGAACACCACCACAGGGACGTGGACAGGCTTTTGCGATGACAGTGGAGGAGGCACAGACTCGAGGAGTAGCGAATATGAGTAAGATTTAGTTTTATCATAGCTATCTATAATAGCGAATAATCCTAGTAATACTTTAGCATGTGCCAGTTAGTTCCATTCCCTAGACTATACCTAGTATTATGTTAGCATGAACTTGCTAGTCTAGATTGGTAATATGTCAGTGGTAACTAAGCTTTCATAAGTTGTAGTTGATTTTCGTTCTAACCAGACTCCTTTACTCTTGAGTTACTTATCTCTCATTGCCTAAAAAAAGTTTTCATTGCTTTCCTACGTGTTCTTATTGAACAAAACCCTCATCCTTCCTCCCAATTTTTCCTTGTTCATGGTTTCTTATCCTTTGTGTCGTGCTTCAGCAAACATGTCTTGCAATCGCGTTATCTCTTCTGGAGCAAACCTTTTCTTGACCTGTTACGTTTTATTTTCTTAATTGCGAGGACGTAAGTCTTTTAAGGTGGATAGATTGTAAACACCCAAACTTTTAGAATTTAATTTTAGAATTTTAATTATTAGAATTATGAATTTTTGAGATTAATAAAGATTTTTCTGTAATTTTTAGCTAATTATAATAAATGTTCTTCATAGATTTATATTTTTGTGTATTAAATTAATTTTTAAAATAGTGCAAAAATTATATTTTTGGGTGTATAACTTGTCACGCCCCAGTCCCAAATACCGAGGGACCAGACACGTGGCAATGGCCAGCAGCACGCACCGATGGACAAACCCAATTTAATGGATCCATCAGGGCGTACTTAAGCTGTAAAACAAAGTCTACGACAACATGGCATAACTAATCTCATCCACACAAGATAAAATATAATCCACAGATATAAGAAATGTAAATCATCAACCAGTCTCTACAAAGTGCTTCGGGGAACAACCCGATAAAAATCTGATACAATGGTTCAACAGACCAGAATATAAATGACTGAATAAAATAAATACTGAGCATGTAACATGGATGCTTAGGAAAATTCTTCAGCTAACACCTCGTCCTCGGGTGTCGGTACAGCTCCTGTATCTGCTTCTTCTCCTGCTGCTGTCCCGTGTACCTCGGGATAAATCTCGTCTGCAAATCCTGGGGACATAATCCTGATCCAGGTCCTCAGGGGACATAACAAGGTACAGATAATACAAGCCAAAATAAATACAGTGCATCAAATAATGAAATAAATAGGGTAAGCTATATAACCATCTATGTGAAAATGCAAGATGAGAGTATCACGAGTACTCAGGCTGAGCCACTACAAGCTCTGTGTCGGGGAGCCGGTAGCAGTAATAATGAGTAATGGGCCAAGCTCGGGTTTCAGAGTCTTGTGCCTCACAGTAGTATGGGATATATATGTAATCAGCCTGTAGCCCGTGTGTCTCTCCCCACCCAATGTAATAACACGTCTCATGTCCATAACGTCTCATGTACATGGCACGCAAGATCATAGCTAATGCAGTAAGTCATAGAGTATCTATGAATATAATGTCTCTGTCAGAAGTCTGTATCCTATACAGAATCACCATGAATATCTCAGAAGGATCCTGTCATAAATAGTGTCAAGTGTCCTGGGTATAATATACTTGATAAGACAAGCACGAGAATGTAAAGGGGTCACGAGTGTCCATCTCTAGATGACATACACAACATCGCGTACGGTGTTGGCACCCGAATAATAATCGGACGCTAAGTAAGTCACACGGTCCTAGGTTAAGCATGCACAACAATATAAATAAAGCAAGAAAATATGCAACAAGAACTGTAAAGTTGGCAAGGTATACTTGTCCACTGATGTATAACTAAGACAAGGAAATAAGTAGCAAAGCTGCAGGTTTGGCAAGGTACACTTGCCTGGGGTTTGAATATCAACAGTTGTCCCTGTATCAGTGGAACCTGTAAGTACTCCTTCAAAAGCTGTAATAAACATCACCAACAGTCTCAGAAGATATCAAATAGCTAAAAACGTCTGTCCTTAGGTCCAATTTGGACACAAGACCAAAAATGACATTTTCGGGCCAAAACGGGGTCCACATGTGGGCCACTTTGTACCGAAAAGGGTGTCAGGGTCAAAGGTCTCCAAATTCCTCAAACTCAGTGTCAACAAGTCAGGAACGATGATACAAACCCAACAGAACTTCCAGAATTGGATTCCGATGAGCCGATCACAAATCGCCCGTCAAGTGGAGCCTGTGGGGCCCACGATACGCAATTTTGTCAACGTTCTCAGAATCGAACCAAACTTGGGTCACAGGACCAGCATATTGCTACGAGTCTGATGGCATAAGTTTCATCTCAATCCGACGTGTGTACACAAAATTACAGCATGTTCCAGAATGGACGGATACGAGGCGTTGTCGGCGGATACGCGTTGATTCCAGTGTGCACGCACATCCAAATCAGCTTCTGTGAAATCCCACACGTCCGTATCAACGATGCGCATATTTTGGTAAAGACCGCGTGCGACCAGGTCGTCCCGTTTGGCGGGGCACACTCAGTTCCGGGGTGAAACAGGGGTTGGTTTTCCTGTTTTTGGATCGCGGTTTGCGATCACCACAGGACGCGACGCGCCGAGCGGGTTACACGGGCATCGAGAGGGTTATACAGTCTATGTGTTGCAACAGACGGAATCAAAAACAGAATTACGAGGAGAAAGGAAATGCTACCTGAACAGGGCTCCGTGAATATGAATTTCACGTGTCCGTGTGTCTGTTCGTGTCCGGGTCGAGAGCTCCTGCGTCCGTGTCCGCTGCTCTAGGGTTTAGGGTTCTGATCCGGAGACAACGGGGTGGGATCGCCGGAGACTGCGCTGACCGGGGTTGGCTTCGCCAGACGGAGTCGACGCGAGCGGAGGCGGTTGGTGGAGTGGTCGGGCCGGAGTCGCTGCGGGGTGGACCGGACGAGATGGTTGCACTGTTGGGCCGCATGGGGGGGTCAGTTGGCCGGACGGGGTCAGGCGGCGGAAGGAGAAGAGGAAGCTGATGGGGGCGGTGGTATTCCAGGCGGGGGATTGCTGGAGGGACGGCGACGTCGTGATCGGGTGGTCGACGGCGAGGGGTTCGAGCGGGAAGCGGCGGAGAAGAGGGATCTGGAGAAAGGGCGGCGGCGTTAGGGTTTTGGTCGGCTGGGCATGCATTACGAGGGTTTTATAGGTCAGGAACAGTGTTTCCGGTGGGGTTCAGTTTGGGTTCGGGTCCGGGTCGGGTTTGACTCGGATCCGACCTGACCCGACCCGACCCGTTACGCTGGGTTGGTTTGGTTCGGTTCAGTCAGCAGTTTGGTTCGGTTCAGTCAACGGTTTGGTTTGATTCAGTCAGCGGTTTGGTTCAGTTCAGTCAACGGTTTGGTTCGGTTCAGTCAACGGTTTGGTTCGGTTCAGTCAGGTTTAAATCGGTTCAATTCTACAATAGTTTTTAGGGCTTTAAAAATAATTCCGGAGTCCAATAAATTCGCAAAAAATTACCCTATGTTCGGTTTTCCGTTTTACACCATAAAATATTATTTCCATAATATTTTAACATCAATTATTAGCAGATAAAATCTTTTAATCATAAATTCCTAAGTTTTAATTCCAGAAAAATACCAAAATATTGGGAATAATTATATTAAATTATTCTGAAAAATCAGGGTGTTTACATAACTAAAAATAGAGTATTGTATAATTTTTTAAGAATTTATTGGGGTCCAAAACTATTTTTAATGACCATATATATAATAAACCAACCCAAACTGAACCAAACCGAACTAAAACGAACCAACCTAAACTGAACTCGGATCCTAACCCGTACCCACTAACCCGCAACCCACCAACCCGTAACCCACAAACCAACCCAGTATAACAGCCCCGACCGCATCCCTTCCTCTTCCAAAACGGCCCCGACCCCTTCACTTCCGCTCCCTGTAACTCCCTCCATGGCACCCTATATAAACTCTAGCCTAGCCGACCACCCCCACCATCATCTTCTCTACCACCCCGACTAACCTCAGCAGCCGACGACCGCTTAACAGTCGTCGCCGCACGCCGCAAGAAGCCACAACGCAGCCGCCCAAAATCCTGAGCAAACAACACAGCGAGGTACCCATCTACTAGCCCTTATATCTAGCTGCACTTTTAACTAAATGTTGACCCGTCTAATCCTATGCGAAGACCATATGACCCTCTTGAAGCCTATATAATTAGTTCGACCTATCGTGTCCTGTGTCAGTAGCAAATTGTGACACAAAACAGAAAAAGACCAATTTTGTAGTTCAAAAATTGTCCCAAACATCCATGTTCATTTATGATTTTCTTTCAACCTAATTGATATTTTTAAATTTCACTTGAATAATAATTTAGACAACATAACCGAGATTTAATCTCTTTAATTAGTTTATTTTAATTTGTTGTATGTTATGATTTATTCGCTGTTGAAATATGCCAAAAATTTGGTTTTCTAAACCCAAAATTTCTCAAAACGGGGTGCGTTCCGCTAATGAGGTGACTTCGTCGTGTGCGAATTACACCGAAAGACGTGTATCGTCAACATGGACGTGTGGGATTTCATAAAAGTTGATTTGCATGTGCGTGCACACTAGAATCAACGCGTATTCGTCGCAAAGTCCCATATCGACCTGTTCTGGCACTCGTCATAATTTCGTGTGTGCTTGTCATTTCATAACGAAACTCGTGCCATCGGATTTGCAGCATTACGTTGGTCCTCTGACCCAAGTTTGGTTCAATCCTGAGAACGTTGACGAAATACTATTTCACGGGCCCCACGGTTCTACTTGACGGACAATTTCGTGACCGTCTCATTGGAATCCAGTTCTGGATATTCCATTGGGTTCATATCATCGTTCTGGACTCGTAGACACTAAGTTTGACGAATTTGGAGAACTTTATCTCTAGCATATTTTTTGGTGCGAAGTGGGCCACATATGGACCCCGCTTTGACCCGAAACTGTCAATTCTGTCCCTGTGTCCAAATTAGACTTATGGGTAGTCAATCCTACCTATTTTAAGTTTTTTAAGAGCAGTGGTAATATTTGTTTCAGCATCCAAAGGTGTACCTGGAGATTCCACTTATATTGGAGCAACTGACGGAGCTCAGAACACATGCAAGTGTACCTTGCCAACTTGCAGAAGATCCTGTGCTATTATTTGCTTATATTCTTTTCATATACTTTTGTGATGTACCTGTTCAACCTAGGACCGTGAGACGTTGCTTAACGTCCGAACAAGATTCGGATGTCGATGCCGTACGCGGAGTCGTGTAACGTCACTTAGAGAGTTGAATCCATGATCCTATATATTTTCGTGCTTGCTTTACTAAGTACTTCATACCATAGGATACTTGACACTATTCATGAGATAGAATCTTTTCTGAGTTATTCATGGTGATTCTGCATAGGCTTACAGGATTCGTGACATAAGACTTGTATATACATAGATATTATTATGACTCGTTGTACTAATTAGAGGTCATTATCTTGCATGTTATAGACATGAGACGTCGTGGACATGAGACATGTGATTACATTGGGTGGGAAGAGACACAGGCTACAGGCTGATTATATACATATATATTTTATTATTGTGGTATTTTAGTCTCTGTTCCAGAGCTTGGCCCATTACGTGATATTACTGCTACCGGCTCCCCGACACAGAGCTTGTAGTGATTACAGCCTGAGTACTAGTGATGCTCTAATTTGCATTTCACTTAGCTGGTTACATAGCTTGCCCTGAGGATCTATTTTTATATACTGCATTTTATTTGGCTTGAGTTATTCTTGTACCTTGCTATGTCCCCTAAGGACCTGGATCCGGATTATGTCCCCAGGTACAATAGAGGAGGAATACCCTGAGATATACGGGACATGAGCTGGAGCTAGAGTAGTACTGTCACCAGAGGACGAGGTTGTGCCAGAGAATTTCTCCTGAGTATTCTTTGACATACTCAGTTATTTATGCTTCCAGTTATTTCAAATCTTGACTCATGGACTTATGTATTGACTTATTCTTTTTTTTTTATCGGGTTATTCCCCGAGATACTACATATGTTGACTTAATGATAGACTATTTTCTTTATCTAATATCTTGATTAGTCTACATATTTAGTTATGTTTCTTTTTGTGGATGAGATTAGAATTATTCTGTGATAGACGGTGTAGACTGTATTTATATTTATTACAGCTTAAGTGCACTCTAATGGGTCCATTAAATTGGGTTTGCCTATTGGATTTGTGCTGCTGGCCATTGCCACGTGGCTAGTCCCTCGGTATTTTGGGAGTGGAGCGTGACAGGGGATACATTAGAGTTGTTTGGATATGTTTTGTAATAATTATATTTGTTCAAGGTTATATGGATCAATTTTGCACTTATAAGTGATAAATTATAAACTCAAAATTTGAAATTATAATTTATCCCTTGTAAAGAAATTACTATACAGTAATAAGCACTTTAAAGCACAAAAAAAAATCTTAAATTGTTGTCTCTCGTATTTGTTTGAGCCCTTTAAATTGTGCTCAATACTATTTAGTACCAAAAAAACTTTTGTCGTGTCTTGTTTATTGAAGATAAAACAAGTAAAATGACAAGCATTGGAGAAAGAGGAGAGACATTGTAAACAACCATAGTAGAATCTTTTCTTGCTTTCGCAACATCCAAAGTTGCCCCAAGAAGGGGTAAAGTACAAAAAAAATCTTCGTCACTTTTTTTAAAAAAGATTCCTAGTTTAAAATATCTTCAAATTTTACATTTAGTATAATTTATACCCAATTTTGAATCTGCTGTTAACTGACGTTAAATTAGATATGAAAGAACATGTATATCCATCTAAACCTAAAGGTAAAGTGCAAAAAACCTCTTGTTATTTTTGTTTGTATATTTTTTGTGGCGGAAGAATGAGGAAAGCCATTAGATTTTGGATGGGTACTACTATTTTTATTTGTATATATTAATTTGTTAGTATTTATATTAAATTATTATTATCTTTATTTATTTGTTATTATCTATATTTATTTCTATACTAATATATTTATTTGTATGTATTAGTTTGTTATTAATACAAATAAATATATACAATTTTCTATCTAATTTTGTATTTGTATATAGAAAAAATAAAATCTTTCTAACAGCGTATGTACCTTCTCATATAGACAAAAATAAAAATAAAATTCTAAAATATATTAAATATTTTAAAAAAGCCTAGAAATGGTTCAAAAATGAACTGTTCAAAAATAAAATGGTTCAAAAAACTAAAAAAAAAATGTTATTATCTATACTAATGTATTAGGGGGGAAGCACTATTAATTTGAGTGTGACTATTTTTTTTTTTTAGAAAAAAGCCTGACGAATCGAGGGGGGACCAAACGCTGACGCAGTCCCACCCTAAAAAATTGCAAAAACCTAACTAATAAATTGCAAAAACAAGAAAAAAAATTAAAAAGGAAAAAAAGAAAGAAAGAGAAAATATTGAAAATAATGAAACAAAAAAATGAAAAAAATCTTAAAAAACAAAAAAGGATAAAAAAATTGTTTGAGCAAAAAAAAAATAAAAATTACCAACATATTCTTAGGGATATGATTCCCATATTTTGTGGGTTAATTATTTACCCCAGTATTTGTAATTTTTGAAAATATTTTGTTTAACCTAGACCAAACATGAGAATAGGTTTCCCACAATTAATTTGCCTGGGATAGTTAGACTTTATGTCTGATATTTTTGGACCAATTTATTCTTGAAAATTAAGAATACCTGAGCAAATTTATTGTGGAAAATCTATTCCCATGTTCGTTTAGGTTAAAAAAAATAATTCTGAAAATTACAAATACTCGGGTAAATAATTTACGAAAGAAAGATATTTTTTTAACATAAACCAAACATTGTTTCTGGATATTCGTAATTTTTGAAAATATTTTTTTAAACCTAAACCAAACATTATTACCCGGGTATTCGTAATTTTGTTTTGTTTTGTTTTTTTGGTTGTTTTTGGTTTCTATTCATTTTTTATTTTATTCATTTTATTTTTCATTTTTTTCTTAATTTTTTTTTTGTTGGGTTTCAACAGTCAACTCTTAGTCCGAGACACAAACACTAATTATTTCTATTGTGAAGACCAAAATACAAATATCGTAACTTATTCGAGGCCCAAAGTCTAAATATCCCTAAAAACTAACTAATTAAAAATATTTTGAAAAAAGCAAGTTATATATATATATATATATATATATATATATATATATATATATATATATATATATATATATATATATATATATATATATATATATATATATATATAAGCAAATGACGTCTAGCCTAGTGGTTAAGACCGATGCATATTACCCAGGAGGTTTCGAGTTCGAGCCTCCTGGGTGCCATTTAATTTCTCTTTGGAGGAATTAAGTGGTGAGTTGGTGGTGGATGCAGCGCAGGTGCTGGCGGGTCGGGATATGGTGGTGGGCCTTCAGGCCGAGTTTGTAGGTGTTCGGGCCAGGAGTTTGTAACACAATTATCACTTCCAAAAAATAAATAAATAAATAAATAAATAAATATATATATATATATATATACAAATTAGTTAAATATACCATAAATTCTCTCTTTAACTGCCATTAAATTCAAAATTAACATATACAAATTTGTTAGGGGTATTTTCGATATGTCGATTTTTTTTTAAAAATAAATCCCGTCTCTAACGTTCACATGGGATGAAAAATAGACGCGAGGGGATCTTTTGATCAAAATATCAAACCATTTGTTGTCAAATTGAACAAAAATTTTGAGGGTCTTATTTTACGAAAGTTGAAAATCTGCGGAGGATTTTTTGCACTTTATCCCCCAAGAAGACCTGAATACGATTTTGGTTAACTAATAAATTTATTTTTCTAGAAAGTCGATGAGAGGGTACCCGTTTCTAACAAGTAACAAAACAAAGACATATTCGATTTAAGGATAATTGGATAAATTGGGAAAAAAAAGTCCATACAAAATAAATTAATCAATCGTGCCTTACAGACAAAGGGGAGGACAACGCGCGTCAGACCACGCTGATGTGACTGTAAGTACCCTGATTTTTAAAATTTAATTAATTATTATTGTGGAATATTTTTATTATTTTTAGTTAATTATAATAAATGTTCTTGCATGGATTTATATTTTTGTGTATTAAATTAATTATTAAAATATTATAAAAATTATATTTTTGGGTGTATAATTAATAATAGAGTATTGTGTAATTTTTCTGAAATTTATTGGGTTTAAAAACTATTTTTTATAACCTATATATAATAAACCAACCTAAACCGAACCAAACCAACCCAACCCAACCCAAACCAACCCAGACCAAACTAAACCAATCGAATTTGGACCCAAACCCAAACCACACCCAAACCCGCTAACCCGACCCGCATCCCCTACTGTAACAACAAACTCCTCCCTTCCCCTCCCCAAAACCGACGTCGACCCTCTCCCTTCAGCTCCCCGTAACGCCCACCTCGACACCCTATAAAACCCCCATCCTAGCCGAACCTCACCACCATCATCTCTTTTTTCCACCATGACCAACCTCTGCCCCCGACGACCGCCAGACCGCTGCCGACGATCGCCACAAGACGGGCCGCCCAATTTCGAGCAAACAATAGCAGTAAACTCAACTTCCTACCCTCGTATCTTCCTGCACAGTAATCCAAATATCGATCTGTCGAATCCTATTAGAAGACCACATGCCCCTCTTGAACCTTGTGGAATTAGTTCGAGGTATCGTGTACTGTGTTCGTGGCAATTCGTAACACAAAACAAAAAAAATGACCCAATTTGTAGTTCAGAAAACTGTCCCAAACACCCATGTTCGTGGATGTTTTTCTTCCAACCTAATTAATATTTTTAAATTCATCTTGAACAGTAAATTAGACAACCTAACCAAAATTTAATCTCTTTAATTAGTTTATTTTAATTTATTGAATGTTGTGTTTTATTCGCGATTGAAGTTGACCAAAAACTTGGTTTTCTAAATCCAATTTTTTTTTGAAATGGGGTGCGTCCCACTAGACGAGACGACTTCATCGTGTACAAATTACACTAAAAGGCGTGTATCATCAACACGAATGTGTGGGATTTTGTGAAAGTTAATTTGGATGTGCGTGCACACCGGAATCAACGCGTATCCATCAAAAAATCCCGTATCGACCTATTCTGACACTCGTTCTGACACTCGTCATAATTTCGTGCGTGCTTATCGTTTCGCAACAAAACTTGTGCCATCGGATTCGTAGCATTATGCTGGTCATGCGACCTAAGTTTGGTTCAATTCTGAGAACGTTGACGAAATACCGTTTCGTGGGCTCTATGGTTCTATTTGACGGACAATTTCGTGACCGGCTCATCGAAATCTAGTTTTGGATATTTTGTTGGATTCATATCATCATTTTGGACTCTTAGACACTAAGTTTGATGAATTTGGAGAACTTTATCTCTAACATATTTTTTGGTGCAAAGTGAACCACATGGGTAGTCAATCCTAGCTATTTCAAGTATTCTGAGAGCAATGAAGATGTTTGTTTCAGCATCCGAAGGCGTACCTGGAGATCCCACTTTTATCGGAGCAACTGATAGAGCTCAGAACATAGGCAAGTGTACCTTGCCAACTTGCAAAAGATCTTGTGCTATTATTTGCTTATATTATTTCTATATACTTCTGTGATGTACCTGTTCAATCTAGGACCGTGAGACGTTGCTTAGCGTCTGAACAAGATTCGGGTGTTGACGCCGTACACGGAGTCGTATAACATCACTTAGAGAGTTGATACCACGATCCTATATATATTTCGTGCTTACTTTATCAAGTACGTTATCCCTTAGGACACTTGACACTATTCATGTGACAGAATCATTCCTGAGTTATTCATGGTGATTTTGTATAGATTTACAGGATTTGTGACATAATACTTCCATACATAGATATCATTATGACTCGTTGTACTATCTAGAGTTCATGATCTTGCGTGTTATGGATATGAGACGTGAGGTTACATTGGGTGGGGAGAGACACACATGCTACAGGCTGATTATATATATATACTTATGTTACTGGAGAGTGCCTTAGTCTCTGTACCAGAGCTTTGGCATATGTACTGCCCTTCGTGATATTACTTGCTGCTACCGGCTCTCCGACACAGAGCTTGTAGTGGTCTCAGCTTGAGTACTAGTGATCCTCTCAACTTGTATTTCACATAGCTAGTTACATAGCTTGCCCTGTGGATCTATTTTTATATACTGCATTTCATTTGACTTGAGTTATTCTTGTACCTTGCTATGTCCCCAGAGGACCTGGATCCGGATTATGTCCCCAGGTATAGCAGAGGAGGAATACCCCAAGATATACGGGACAAGAGCTGATGTTGGAGCAGTATTGGCACCGGAGGACGAGGTTGTGCCAGACAATTTCTCCTGACTATTCTGTTACATACTCAGATATTTATGTTTCCAGTTATTTCATATATTGACTCATGGACTTATGTATTAACTTATTTTATCGGGTTGTTCCCCGAGACACTATTTATTTGGACTTGTTGATAGATTATATTTTTTTTTATCTATTATCTTGATTAGTCTATCATATTTAGTTATGTTTCTTTCTGTGGATGAGTTTAGAATTATTCTGTGATAGATGGTGTAGACTGCATTTATATTTATTACAGCTTAAGTACACTCTAACGGGTCCATTAAATGGGTTGCCCATTGGAGTTGTGCTGCTGGCAATTGCCATGTGGCTAGTCCCTCGGTATTTTGGGACATGGGCATGACATAGTTTTTCTGGTGGCTCATGCAGGTCTCCGACTATATTTATTCGGTTTCAACTAAGGAACCGAGCAAGCCTGCAATTAGGATAAGATAAATTATAGGATCTCATCCACTTATTAATCTGTTCTTGACCTCTATATCGACTTCTAAAATAATTTCTTGACTTGCATCCTGCCTTGATTCCTCTTTGCGCCTCTCATAGTTTACTTTGGATGTACAGTAATGGATCTACGAGCCAGCGATGAGACTCCTGCAGGTAAACCACAAGGTGCTGTGGTCACCTACGATGATGGAGTGACACTATTGGGTGGAGATACCTCCACTCAATAAAGCAATCAAACAGATCAACACGCCTCGAGGTTCCGGCGAGACAATATTCCACCACCGTCGCAGTTTACTCCACCGATGCCCATTTTTCCAATAGGACAGCCTATGGACGGACAACATATGTTTCAAATATTCTATGCAATGATGCAAGCCCAACAACAGTTTCATCAAGAGGCCCATTGTCACGAAGTAGAGAACCTGAGAAACAGTATAGTGACCGCACTGGAGTAGGTAAACCCACCAGGTAGATGGCTATCGACGGGATCTATCACTGATTTTTGCCAGCTGAAGCCTCGTACCTTTTCAGGCAAGGAGGAGCCCACTGAAGTTCATGAGTGGCTTTGAAATACTCAACACCAATTAGAAGCAACTGAGCTTCCAAGGGAGCGTTGGATGACTACCGTCAGAATGCAGTTGACGGGCAATGAATATAACTGGTGGCTATCTGAGATGAGAGGGCTCGGACCAGACCGAGTCACTTGGGAGGAGTTCTCTAGACTCTTTCAGGAGATGTACATTCCATCTATTACTCGATCGGAACTTCGGGACAAGTTCAATCGCCTCACTCAAGGCAACATTACGGTAGAAGATTATAATGCAGAGTTCATCCGTTTGAGCCGCTTCGCACCTACACTAATTCCGACAGAAGAATAGAAGGTTGAGAAATTCTTTGACAGACTAAACTTTGAGCTACAGAGACAGATTGGCTCTGTTGCACCTACTTCCTATACTGACGTCCTTGCTATAGCCCGACGCATGGAACACATCATCATGAGAGTCCAGCTAGAAGCAGCCGCATGAACTAGCACCAGACCGAGCATAACAGGGAGGACCTGCAAAGTGACCACAGATGAATCCATCACAGAGAGTATTTACATGACTAGCACTAGTCCTTCCTACTTGTTACAACTGTGGCAAGGTAGGCCATATTGAGAAGGAATGCGGACGCAAATGGGAATTATGTTTAGCTTGCGTATCCAGCCAGGGATTGCCCTGAGCGTCAAGAAGGAGCACCGATGGTAAACCGACAAGCTTTACCAGCACCGGGAGGATATCAGTCGAGGCCACCCTTGGCACCACAAGCAGAACTCTTCCAGCAGGCCCAGCAATAGCATATGACACCACCACAGGGACGTAGACATGCTTTTGCAATGACAGTGGTGGAGGCACAGACTCGAGGAGTAGCGAATATGAGTAAGATTTAGTTTTATCATAGCTATCTATAATAGCAAATATTCCTAGTAATACTTTAACATGTGCCTGTTAGTTCCGTTCTCTAGCCTATACCTAGTAGTTGTTAGTCTAGATTAGTAATATGTCAGTGGTACCCAAGTTTTCATAAGCTGTAGTTGATCTTCGCTCTAATCAGGCTCCTTTACTCTTGAGTTACTTATCTCTCATTGCATAGGAAAAAGTTTTTAATTTTTTCCTACGTGTTCTGCTTGAACAAAACCCTCACCCTTTCTCTTAATTTTTCTTGTTCATGGTTCCTTATCCTTTGTTTTGTGCTTCAACAAACATGTCTTACCATCACGTCATCTCTTCTGGAGCAAACCTTTTCTTGATCGGTTATGTTTCGTCTTCTTAATTGCGAGGACGTTATTCTTTTAAGGTGGGTAGATTGTAAATACCTTAATTTTTAAAATTTAATTAATTATTATTGTGAAATATTTTCATTATTTTTAGTTAATTATAATAAATGTTCTTGTATGAATTTATATTTTTATGTATTAAATTAAATTTTAAAATATTGCAAAAAATATATTTTTGGGTGTATAATTAATAATAGAGTATTGTGTAATTTTTTTAAAATTTATTGGGCTCAAAAACTATTTTTTATAACCTATATATAACAAACTGAACCAAACCAAACCAACCCAACCCAGACCAAACTAAACCAATCAGATTTGGACCCAAACCCAAACCGCACCCAAACCCGCTAACCCAACCCGCATCCCCTACTGTAACAGCAAATTCCTCCCTTTTCTTCCTCAAAATTGACGCCGACCCTCTCCCTTCAGCTCCCCGTAACGCCCACCTCGACACCCTATAAAACCCCCATCCTAGCCGAACCTCACCACCATCATCTCCTCTTCTACCATGACCAACGTCAGCCTCCGACGACCGACGGACCGCCGCCGACGATTGCCGCAAGACGGGCCGCCCAATTCCGAGCAAACAACAGCAGTAAGGTACTTAACTTTCCACCCTTGTATCTCCCTGCACAGTAATCCAAATATCAATCTGTTGAATCCTATGCGAAGACCACATGACCCTCTTGAACCATGTGGAATTAGTTCGGGGGTATCATGTCCTGTGTCGGTCGTAATTCGCGACGCAAAACAGAAAAAAATAACCCAATTTGTAGTTCAGAAAATTGTCCCAAACATCCATGTTCATGGCTGTTTTTCTTCCAACCTAGTTAAATTTTTTAAATTCCACTTGAATAGTAAATTAGACAACATAAGCGAGATTTAATCTCTTTAATTAGTTTATTTTAATTTGTTGTATGCTGTGTTTTATTCGCGGTTGAAATTGACCAAAAATTTGGTTATCTAAACCCAAATTTTTTCGAAACGGGGTTCGTTCCACTAGACGAGACAATTTTGTCGTGTGAGAATTATACCGAAAGACGCGTATCATCAACACAGATGTGTAGGATTTTGCGAAAGTTTATTTGGATGTGCGTGCACACCAAAATCAAAGCGTATCCATCAAAAAATCCCGTATCGGCCTCTTCGGACGCTCGTCATAATTTTGTGTGTGCTAGTCGTTTCGTAAGTTTCTGTGTGTATGTCGTTGCGCAACGAAACTTGTGCCATTAGATTCGTAGCATTACGCTGGTCCTATGACCCAAGTTTGGTACGATTCTAAGAATCTTGACGAAATACCATTTCGTGGGCCCTACGGTTCCATTTGACGGGCGATTTCGTTATCGGCTCATCGGAATCCAGTTCTGGATATTTTGTTGGGTTTGTATCATCGATTTGGACTCGTAGACACTAAGTTTTATGAATTTGGAGAACTTTATCTCTAGCACATTTTTTGGTGCGAAGTGGGCCACGTGGTCCCCACTTTGACCAGAAACTATCAATTTTGTCCCTGTGTCCAAATTGAACTTATGGGTAGTCAAACATAGCTATTTTAAGTATTTTAAGAGCAATGATGATATTTGTTTCAGCATCCGAAGGTGTATCTGGAGATCCTACTTATATCGGAGCAACTGACGGAGCTCAAAACACAGGCAAGTGTACATTAGCAGAAGATCCTGTGCTATTATTTGCTTATATTGTTTCTATATACTTCTGTGTTGTACCTGTTCAACCTAGGACCATGAGACGTTCTTAGTGTCCGAACAAAATTTGGGTGTCAATGCCGTACATGAAGTCGTGTAACATCACTTAGAGAGTTGATACCACGATCCTATATATATTTACGTGCTTGCTTTATCAAGTACGTTATCCCTTAAGACAGTTGACACTATTCATGTGACAGAATTATTCCTGAGTTATTTATGGTGATTCTGTATAGGTTTACAGGATTTGTGACATAATACTTCTA
The DNA here is from genome assembly GCA_036927795.1 of Iris macrosiphon. Classification (NCBI taxonomy): domain Eukaryota; kingdom Viridiplantae; phylum Streptophyta; class Magnoliopsida; order Asparagales; family Iridaceae; genus Iris; species Iris macrosiphon. Next base: position 16,167,346 of record JAYESA010000012.1, read on the forward strand.
TACATAGATATCATTATGACTCGTTGTACTATCTAGAGGTCATGATCTTGCGTGTTATGGACATGAGACGTGAGGTTACATTGGGTGGGAAGAGACACACAGGCTACAGGCTAATTATATATATATACTTATGTTACTGAAGAGTGCTTTAGTCTCTGTACCAGAGCTTTGGCACATGTACTGCCCTTCGTGATATTACTTGCTGCTACCGGCTCCCCGACACAGAGCTTGTAGTGGTCTCAGCCTTAGTACTAGTGATCCTCTCAACTTGTATTTCACATAGCTGGTTACATAGCTTGCCCTGTGGATCTATTTTTTATATACTGTATTTTATTTGGCTTGAGTTATTCTTGTACCTTGCTATGTCCCCTGAGGACCTAGATCCGGATTATGTCCCCAGGTACAGCAGAGGAGGAATACCCCGAGATATACGGGACATGAGCTAATGCTGGAGCAGTACTGGCACCAAAGGACGAGGTTGTGCCAGACGATTTCTCCTGAGTATTCTTTTACATACTCAGCTATTTATGCTTTCAGTTATTTCATATCTTGACTCATGGACATATATATTAACTTATTTTATCGGGTTGTTCCCCGAGACACTATTTATTTGGACTTGTTAATAGACTATATTTCTTTTTCTCTATTATCTTGATTAGTCTATTATATTTAGTTATATTTCTTTCTGTGGATGAGTTTAAAATTATTCTGTGATAGATGGTGTAGACTGCATTTATATTTATTACAGCTTAAGTACACTCTAACGGGTCTATTAAATTGGGTTTCCTATTGTAGTTGTGCTGCTAGCCATTACCATGTGGCTAGTCCCTCGATGTTTTGGGACTGGGGTGTGACAGTGACGGTCCCCCATTAGCTCCAGCATCCATCCTGGGGGCTGGAGCTAATGGTGGATTGCCACGTCAGCGAGGATTGAGGCGCGTTCCACCTCCCCACTAGCCAAGGATTTTAGTATATTAATATTGCATTATGATCTCTTGTAAAGGTTAATTCAAAAGGCACATCGAAAGTTGTAAACTCCCTGATTTTTCAAGAAATTTTAAAATATTTTTCTCACAATTTTCTGTATTTTCTGGAATTTAAAACTAAGGTATTTTATGATTAAAAGATTTTTAAATAATGTTAATTAATATTAAAATATTATGGAAATAATATTTTATGGTGTAAAATAGAAAACTGGACATAGGGTAATTTTTTGTGAATTTATTGGACTCCGGAAGCATTTTTAAAGCCCTAAAAACTAATTTATAATTAAACCAAAATAAACCCTGACTGAACCCGGTTTATTTTGAAATAAACCGAACCAAACCGAACCAAACCCGCTCTTAACAGGTCAGGTCGGGTCGGATCCGAAGTGAACCCGACCCGAACCCGAAACCCGGCCTGAACCCTAATCCTAATTCTAAACGGAACACTGTTCCGGCGCCCTATTAATTCCCTCGACCTCTATGCCCCGCCGGCCGAAACCCTTCCCTCGTCATCGTCACCGAGTCCATCCTCCTCTCCTCGACCGCCTACGCCGGAGGCAACCACCACCAGCATCACCATCGACCTCTCCCTGCACTTCTTCTTCTCCGGGAAGCCACTCACCACCACCACAGCCTACTGAACCCGTCGTGCTCCTCCCATCGCGATGACCTCTCCTCCTCCTCTCCTCCTCGCCACCTTGCCTGAGCGGATCCCCCAACCTCGACCGGCTGTACTGCACACCCGTAGCACCCGCACGACTCATCGTCGTCAACCTTCCACCATTAAAGCCACCGTCTCCCCTCGACGTTCCCCATGAGATGCACCCCGGCCAGTTCTCCGCCGGAGTTGCACAAACAACCACCACCAGCGTTGCCATCGACCATTCCCTGCTCCTCCTTCTCGACCACATCCCCCTCCTTAAACCCGTCAACCGCCGGAGCTACCCTTCCCCGTCGCCGGAGTAGCCCTAACAGCCGACCGGAGCCCAGATCCCCCTGCTCTCTTCCCCGTCCACCCATTCAACAAGAGCCGGCAACACCGCAACTATACTCGACCATCACCCGACTCCCTGAGCCGCCTCCGGTGAAGCCCCGTCCCCTCCGCTATGTCCTCCGGTCGCAGCCGTCTCCGGCTAACCGAAACCCTAACCCTAGGATGTGCGGCACAGTACTCAGACACTGTGTCGTGTCGCGTCAAGATGACTCACGGATACGAAGAAACTCGTTCTACGGAGCCCTATTCAGGTAACCCGTTCTCTCTCCTCATTGTTCCATTTTCTGTTCCGTCAGTTGTGTCGCGTAGACTGTGTAACCCCCTTGATGTCCGTGCAACCCGCTCGGTGCATCACGTCCTGTGGTGATCGCGTACCGCGATCCAAAAACAGGAAAAATAATACTCCGTTTTACCCCAGAACTGAGTACGCCCCGCCAAACGGGACGACTTGGTCGCACGCAGTCTTCACCGAAACGTGCGCACCGTTGATACGGACGTGCGGGATTTCGCAGAAGTTGATTTGGATGTGCGTGCACACCGGAATCAACACATATCTGCCGACAACGCCCCGTATCCGCCTGTTCTGGAATACGTCGTAACTTTGTGTACACACATTGGATCGAGACAAAACTTGCGCCATCGGACTCGTAGCAATATGCTGGTCCCGTGACCCAAGTTTGGTTCGATTCTGAGAACGCTAACAAAATCGCATATCGTGGGCCCCACGGCTCCACTTAACAGGCGATTTTGTGATCGGCTTATCGAAATCTAATTCTGGAAGTTCCATTGGGTTCATATCATCGTTCCTGACTTATTGACACTAAATTTGAAGAATTTGGAGACCTTTGACCCTGACACGCTTTTCGGTGCAAAGTGGGCCACACGTGGACCCCACTTTGACCCAAAATTACGGTTTTGCCCCTGTGTCCAAATTGGACGAAAGAGAAGTGCTTTCTAGGTATTTTGCTTATTCTGGGAATGTTGGTGATATCTATTTCAGCATCCGGAGACATTTGTTCTGAGGCCATAGCTTCTGGTCCTGTGTATTGGACATCTGGACGTTATATTTTGCAGCTTCTTGCCAGGCAAGTATACCTTGCCATTGTACTGTTATTTATATTCCATATGTTGCATGCATCCTTATTTTCTGTCTTTAGTTCATATATTTTAACTGTTATATAAAATGCGCGCGACGGTGTCGTCGCGATATGTTTTTATTTATGTATTTACATTGACCATGTTTATGAGACTACCCTATTATCATGTAGCATTATTAGGTTCATTGGCCGTGACACAGTTGTTACACGAGTTGTGATTCTTATGTAGATCACGGACTTGCGTGCAGGTTTGGCCTCCTGTACGTATGGGCCGTGCGTTAGGAATAACTATTGTTAGAAACTTTGCATGCTAGTAGACTTAGCAGTTATTAGAGGTCTAGGGACATAGCCTATTATAGTACGGTGGTCCCATCCTTGTCCTTATTTGGTTGCAGGATTGGGCTAGGGTACTAAGAATAGGCTATGAACCAAATCGTGTCATGGATGTGACATGCTTAGAGCATGGGGTGGGGAGAACAACAAGTACCGCATTTGAGCTCCTTTGTACTTTTTCTGTGCGCCCGGATTCTCCGCTGGAGATACGGGTGGTGATGACCCTTATATATATTATGTACATTGGCGGGCCTCCGCCGTTCAAAAGACGACGTGCCTTTGGGTCCCTGGATTCCCAAAAGGGAATCATGCCAAATCCCAGTTTTCAGCCAGATAGCTTACTTGTGGGGAAAGTTGTTCTTAACTGCATTCACTTAGACGGTTAGGCGACCCCTTTGGATATTTATTTTAGTACTTTATTGGCATGTATTTAAGTATCTTGTTATATCCCTCTGAGGACCTGGTCCCCTGCCAGGTGTATCTGTTCTTGAGTATTCGCAGGAGCGCAGATTCGAATGGTTACAGATGTTTCGAGGATGTCTTCTCTTCGAGCCCGTGATTGTTAGCTGGTATTCTCATATTGTGTTTTATTGTGTTGTACTCATATTGTATTTGCTCTTATATTCGAGTTGGTAGTGGATTTGTTTCCATCCAACTATCATCCTTAGATACTTCTTATTGAGATCTAGTTTCATAGATACTGGTTATTTAATTATATTTGATTTTCGTGGATGAGATTTAGATTATACCCTGTGACTTGTGATACATTTATACCACTTGTGGATTTGATATTCATATTACAGCGTACGTATGGATTTGGTTTCCATATATTAGAGTTGCCATATCCATACGGCTGGCATGCTTACATGTCCTAGTCCTACGTATTTTGGGACTGGGGCGTGACATATTTTTATGGTGGCCCATGCAGGTTGAGAGCATATTGTTTCGGTTACGTTACTGTACCGAGCAAGCCTGCAAATAGGATTAGAGTATAGGATCTCATCCACATTTGACTATGACTCATCTTTCTTCTAATCTGTTCTATTTCGAACAATTGTATCCTGCTTGATTCCTGTACTTCCCTAATAGTTCTTTGAGTATAGCCTTCTGCTAGAATATAGGAACCCCTGTTATTTGGATGATAATTATGGTAGTACACCTATTAAGAATACAACGAGAATATAGGCACACCACTAAGTTTATAATATCTAATGAACCCTAGAATTTCTTATCTATATATTGGTTTATCATTACCCCTTGATGTATTATGAAGACTTGAGAGTAGTATAGACGCTACCAGAGTTAGTTAGAAGTTTTACCATAATGTTTGACCCTAGTATTGAGGAACCAATATAAAACCAAAATTGAATATTAGGACTGAACCTAACCTTCATAGTTAGATAAGTATTGGAGAACTATAAACTTAGATTATTGTCTTATTATTAGTAGACAACACCTTAGGATGCCTAGAGGATCGTGAACAATACTTTTTCCTTAATCATACCTCGAACATAGCAACTAGCATACCACTCCCTCTTAGAAAACTATGATGCTATCTAGAGCCCTCTATTTTAATTTCATATATTGTTCCTTTGCGACCTTAGCGTTCGCTATTTTGCGACGACTAATTACGTTTCTTCTCTTCATCTTTCAACTCGTGCCATCTGACACTTCGGATAGTAGGCCAAGTAATTTTATTCTTTGTTAAGGGCTCATAGTTTGCTAGGATTATAGTTGTAGCCTTGAATGTGAAATTTTTTGTGCTTGGTAGTTAGAAATTGATAAGTTAAGTTGTTTTGTAGATTGTGACCGATGATTAACCCTTAGTTTTTTAAATAATGTAAATTGTACCCTCACCTCGATACAAGCGAGATCCCTTTTCCCCTTAAACGACCAGTAACTCTTCTATCCTTACTATTGACACTTGTTCTACAAGCACTATGACTAAGATGTAAGATGACCATGACCTATGTAATAGAAGAGGATACCCCAATAAAGTACCAAAACCCCTTCTCATAGACCTTTACAGGAGCTTTTACGGTATCCTTAAGACAATACAATAGTAGTTAAATTATTTTAAGTTGGGTAGTATACCTCACCACCTAGTATCATATAGTCCTTGTGATCCATTGATGAAGTGTAACTGAATGACATTAATTGTATGCTAGCAAAGACGACAGTGTTTATTCAGACAATAGAATTTAGAGGTCCTTGCCCCCATTTGGTCGACTAGCGACATAGACAAGGAGGTTGTATGATAACTATAGAAATTTGTAGAGTCTTTATTATTATTGCTTATTTTGTTTTTTGTTTTTGTTTTTGTTTTTATGAACTTGAATTGACTTATACCTCCTTTCATCATCATCTAGCGTACTTATAATTGTTGTACCACCTTGACTTATGCCGCTATTATAGCCTAGTTTTGCAAGCTTATTCTTTCATCAAGCTTGTTCACTATATATGTATTAGTGGATGCATACATTAATATATTTCAGAATCAGTGTACTACGGTCTGATCAACCATAGTGCGCGTGGTTCGCCCTTCGTATAACTACTTTACGTGGATTGAAGATATCTAGTGATTAGTAGATGAATGAACTTGCCCTCTAGATATGTCTGAGCATATCGTATCCGTTACATAACTGTACCGATGCGAGCATGTGAATAGGCATTACCCAAAATAAGATTTCAATCCACAACTGTCTTGACAATTCCCATTAAATTCTTTAAACGCCTTGACCCCCATACTACTAATCGATTACCTCCCCCTTGAACTCTTTATTATTTTTTTCCGTCTTCCCTTACTTCGGAAAGACGAAACCTCATGCTGGGTATAAGGTTTGATACACAGAGAGTACTAGATATATCCCATAGGCCGATCACATACTTGAGGATTATTCTTTCGTAATTAAGGATATATCATATAAGATATAATTGGCATGGAAGTTTTGAGGATTGAATGACATGAGTAAACCAAATTAAAGAATATTTTCTTAAGGTATATAGCCTTATGTGATAGATGGGTAAATTATAAGTTGGGTAGCAGTGCATTGTCAACTCGAGAGGAATTTCTTTTAGATTGTGATCGAGTAAGATTAGATTGGGAGAGGTTCAAGCCATTTTAATTTTGAGAAATTTAGAAGAATGACTAAGATGATGAGGATTAATGAATTGATATTGAGGACCCAATATTTATACCTTAAGTACATGATTTAAATTTTTGAACAATGAAGGTAGAATCATCAATTTGAATTTGGAGGATAAATATAGAATTTCAGACTTGAACATTGGTGGACTGCATTTAAATTATTTTTCAATTTGATGATTTAAATTAAGAATTAAAATTTTGGTTGGACTACCTATTGGAAATATTGAGGTTGTGAATGGAATATAAAAGTTGAAGCATACAAAAATTTATAAGTAAAAAATAGGAATAATAATGGACTCGAATTACTTCTAGAGGAGATTAAGATAATTGAAGATCGTGAGATAAATTTTATATGCGTATTTAAATCTGGAAGATGTTATATGGATTTAATTTAAATTGGATATGGATAATTTGAAAAAGTGAGAAGAGATAACCATAGGTTGAATTTTGATTGGAACAGTGGTCATCTTAACCTTGAAGTGATTGCGATGGATATGATTAGGATTTTAATTATCGCAAGAAGATTGCGATTGACTTGCCTTATGTACATGAAGGATAAACAGATTATGCCTAATTTTAATTTTGAGGACGACATTGTTTTAAGTTGGCTGGATTGTGAAACCCTCTCACCTAAGAATTAGACCTACTTGGCGTAGATAGTGAGACTGAGGCTAGATCGAATCCACTTAGAAATAGAACATGGTATTTTTATTTAGTTTTACAATATGGTACCACTTAGCGCAACTTACCATTGCTTCGATAATTGGAGCAATTCATTAGTCACTGCCTTTCTACAAATTCTACCTCCTTGTCCTAGATATGCCCATCCTCTATTTCCATCTTTGTGCAATTTTCCAATGGTTGGGCGCTTTTATGCAAAAGAGCATTTAGGTGTCCACACTATTGGACATGACACATGAAGAAACCAATTTTTTTCGCTCATATGAATTTTCCTATAATTTTTCGGGATGTGCAACGGGCAACATCGCCCACTCCTTTAAACCTGGCCTTGCATTTTAAACAATGCAAATCTTATACCATCCTTGACTTTCTACCGTGACTTAATTTTAATTTCGTTGACAAATTTTTTATAAGTTGGGTAGATTGTAAACCCCCTGATTTTTCAAGAAATTTTAAAACATTTTTCTCACAATTTTCTGTATTTTCTGGAATTTAAAAGTAAGGTATTTTGTGATTAAAAGATTTTTAAATAATGTTAATTAATATTAAAATATTATGGAAATAATATTTTATGGTGTAAAATAGAAAACTGGACATAGGATAATTTTTTGTGAATTTATTGGACTCCGAAAGCATTTTTAAAGCCCTAAAAACTAATTTATAATTAAACTAAAATAAACCCTGACTAAACCCGATTTATTTTGAAATAAACCAAACCAAACCGAACCAAATCCGCTCTTAACGGGTCGGGTCGGGTCGGATCCGAAGTGAACCCGACCCGAACCCGAAACCCGGCCTGAACCCTAATCCTAATTCTAAACGGAACACTGTTCCGACGCCCTATTAATTCCCTCGACCTCCACGCCCCGCCGTCCGAAACCCTTCCCTTGTCATCGTCCCCGAGTCCATCCTCCTCTCCTCGACCGCCTACGCCGGAGGCAACCACCGCCAGCATCACCATCGACCTCTCCCTGCACTTCTTCTTCTCCGGGAAGCCACTCACCACCACCACAGCCTACTGAACCCGCCGTGCTTCTCCCATCTCGATGACCTCTCCTCCTCCTCCTCCTCTCCTCCTCACTACCTCGCCTGAGCGGATCCCCCAACCTCGATTGTTCGGTTTCACGGAGCCATGTTCAACGACTAAATTGTTCGGTTTCAACTTAGGGACCGAACAGGCCTACAATAAAAATAGGATAAGTTTTTTAGGATCTCATCCACTTGCTTGAATCGTTCTTGATATCTATATCGTATTCAAATTAAATTTTGACTTGTATCTTGCCTTGATTCCTGTGTGCCTCTTATAGTTTATTTTTGATGCAGAACAATGGATCCAAGAACCAGCGACGAGAATCCCTTAGGTACACCGTACGATGCTGTGGTCACCTACGATGAAGGAGTAACACCGGAGAATAGAGGACAATCTTCTCAAAGCGATCAAGCAGCCCAGCATAATTCAAGGTTCCGGCGTGATGACATCCCACCTCCTCCGTAGTTCGTTCCACCGATGCCTGTATTCCCACAAGGGCAGCCTATTGACGGGCAACAAATATTCCAAATGATCTACGCAATGATGCAAGCCCAGCAACAAGTCCAACACGAGGCTCAGCGTCGCGAGGCTGATTACTTGAGGAACAGCCTAGTAAATGCACTAGAGCAGGCCAACCTATCAGCTCGACGGCCAACGACGGGCTCCATCACCGATTTCCGCCAACTGAAGCCCCATACCTTCTCAGGCAAGGAGGAGCCCACAGAAGTTCATGAGTGGCTCACCAATACTCAACATCAATTAGAAGCAGCTGAGATTCCACGGGAACGTTGGATGACTGCCGTCAGAATGCAATTGACGGGCAATGCACATCACTGGTGGCTATCTGAAGAGAGACGGCTCGGACCAGACCGAGTCACTTGGGAGGAGTTCTCCAGACTCTTTCAGGAGATGTACATTCCGGCTATCGCTCGATCAGAACTGCGGGACAAGTTTAATTGCCTCATTTAGGATACTGTGACGGTGGAAGAGTACAATGCTGAGTTCATTCGTCTAAGTCGCTTCGCCCCAACATTGATCCCGACAGAAGAAGAAAAGGCTGAGAAGTTCTTTGATGGGCTAAAATTCGAGCTACAAAGAATGATCGGATCCGTCGCACCTACTTCGTACACGGACGTCCTTGCTGCAGCTCGACGTATGGAGCTTGTCATCAGACGAGAATCCAACCTGAAGAGGCCTTCCACAACAGCACCAGCCAGAGCACCGAATGGAGAAGCTGCCAAGAAACCTCATCTGCATCAAACACCACAGGGAGCTGTATCCAAATCCCTAACTCTTCCTACTTGTTACTACTGCGGCAAGATAGGCCATGTTGAGAAGGAGTGTAGACGTAAATTCGGACTATGCTTAGGTTGCGGATCCAGACAGCATGCAGTGAGGGACTGCCCTGAGCGTAGAGAAGGAGCACCAAGGGCAAACCAACAAGCTCTACCAGCACCAGGAGGACATCAACCAAGGCCACCCTTGGCACCTAAAGCAGCACCCTTTCAGCAGGCCCAGCAACAACAGAGGGCACCACCTCAAGGACGCGGACAAGCTTGTGCTATGACTTTGGAGGACGCTCAGACTCTTGGAGTAGCTAATGCGCGTAAGTTTTTGTAGTTCTGTTTCTAGTATTACTTTAGTTCGTGTCTGCTGGTTCGTGACCCTAGACTTAACCTGATAGTTTTAACTTGCTAATAATTGATAACCTAGTGATAACCTAGAATTGTTAATCTATTATGTTTTTAAAGAATAACCTAGATTTTTCTAAAAACTATAATTTTCTAGATTTCCTATATTCGGGAAATTGCCTAACTTCCATTGCTTAGGAAAATGATTTTCCTTATGTGTTTTATACCCTCAATCTTGACTTTTCTTAATCGTGATGTGCTTTGAATAAATTTTGCAACCGTGTCATCTCTGTTGACCGGTTATTCTTTGATTACGAGAACGCAATCTTCTTAAGGGGGGTAGATTGTAAACCCCCTAATTTTCAAGAATTTTTAATTTAATTTTTTTACAATTTTTCTAAAATTTTTTTAGGATTTTTATTAATTAAAACTAAGATATTTTGAATTTAAATAATTTTTAAATGATGTTAAATAATATTAAAATATTATGAAAATAATATTTTCTGGTGTAAAATAAAAAACTAGACATAGGATAATTTTCCGGGAATTTATTGGATCCCGGAAGCATTTTAAAAGCCCTAAAAACTAATTATTTAATTAAACCCTGAACCCGGTTCACTTGAACCAAACCAAACCAAACCAAAACTGCTGAACCGGACCGGTTTATTAAACCCAAACTCAGCCTGCGGGTCGGATCCGAGTCAAACCCGCGACCCGAAACCCGCTAGACCCGACCCGCCTTCATTTTATTGGATCGGGCCGGATCCGCCTGACCCGACCTGACCCGTCACCACCCGTTAACCCGAAACCCCTCTCCTTCCCTGTAACTGACCCTGACCTTGGTGATTCCGTTGGTCGACCCGCCGTCCGCTCGCCTCCCAGCGCCGCCTCGCTTCCGAAACGCCCGCCAGCCCCTCCCTCTTCCTCTCCCGCACCCGCCGCCGCTCCGATTCCCCTCCCGCACCGGCCGCCTCTCCAACTCCTCCCTCTCTCCTATAAAGCCCGCCCCGCTTCTCCGGCGACCCCCTCTCTGCCCAGAACTCCTCCATACTTCCCTTCTCCGGCCGACTGTGCATTCCCCGACTCCACCATGTATCTCCCCCGCAGACGGACCCCGACATCCTCCTCTCCTCCATCTCTTCCATCAGCCGACACTTCCCGAGCTGTGCTCCGGCGAGCCTCCACCTCTGCAACTCTGGTCCTGCTGCTCATCCCCGAGCAACCCCGATCCCGGAGCCACCAGAACTGCTACCACCGTCCTAGCCGGACGTCCCTGTATCCATCGACTCCTCCTCCTCCAGAACCTCCACCTACCCGAGCCCTCGCCGGCCTCTGCCTAGCCGTGCCCTAGCCGTCTACGGCCTCCACCAGCCCGTCCCCGCTGACCAGCACCGACTCCACCTCGTCGCCTCCGCGAGCTCCTCCGGCGAAGACCCAGCAATCAGAACCATAGCCCTAGTCGGACACGACTCAGCCCGGACACGGCCAGGACACAGCAGTGTCAAGTCGACACGAGGACACGTGCAATCTCGGTTTTTCGGAGCCCTGTTAAGGTAACCCGTTCCCTCTCCTCGCTGCCCCAATTTTTGTTCCGTCAGTTATGACGCGAACCCTGCGTGACCCTCTCGATGCCTGTGCAACCCGCTCGGTGCATCGCGTCCTGTGGTGATCGCAAACCGTGATCCAAAAACAGGAAAACCAACGCCCTATTTTACCCCGGAACTGAGTACGCTCCGCCAAACGGGACAACTTGGTCGCGTGCGGTCTTAACCGAAACGTTCGTGCCGTTGATACGGACGTGTGAGATTTCGCAGAAGTTGATTTGGATGTGCGTGTACACCGGAATCAACGCGTATCCGCCGACAACGCCCCGTATCCGTCCTTTCTGAATTTCGCTGTAACTTAGTGTACACACGTCAGATCGAAACGAAAGTTGTGCCATCGGACTCGTAGCAATACGCTGGTCCTGTGACCCAAGTTTGGTTCGATTCTGAGAACGTTGACAAAATCGCGTATCGTGGGCCCCACAGGCTCCACTTGACGGGCGATTTTGTGAACGGCTCATCGAAATCCATTTTTGGAAGTTCCGTTGGGTTCGTATCATCGTTCCTGACTTGTTGACACTAAGTTGGACAAATTTGGAGACCATTGGTTCTGACACATTTTTCGGTGCAAAGTGGCCCACATGTGGACCCCGCTTTGACCAGAAAATGTTATTTTTGCCCTTGTGTCCAAATTGGACTCAAGGACAGGCGTTTCTAGCTGATTGATATCTTCTGGATCTGATGGTGATGTCTATTTCAGCAATCGGAGTACTGCCTGCAAATCCCGTTGCTGCCAGAGCTACAATTGGAGCCGGAACCCCAGGCAAGTGTACCTTACCAAATCCTGCAGTATTGCTAATTATTTACTTGACTTATTTATACATTGATGTACATGCTTAAACCTAGGACTGTGTGACTTACTTAGCTTCCGATTAATAGTCGGGTGCCAACACCGTACGCGGGGTTGTGTAAGGTCAACTAGAGATGGATATCGTAACATTTACATTCTCGTACTTGCCATATCAAGTACGTTATACCCAGGACACCTGACACGAATCATGAGACAGAATCTTCTTGAATATTCAAGGTGATTCTGTATAGGATACATATTTCATGACTTGGACATTATTTTCTTAGATCTTAATATATGACTTATTGCATTAGTTGATCTTGCGTGACATGAACATGAGACATTATGAAACTGTGACGTGAGATTACATTGGGTGGGGAGAGATTTACCATACAAAAGGCTGAAAATATATATATATATATATATATATATATATATATATATATATATATATATATATATATATATATATATATATATATAAAATACTTAATGGATGTGCCTTAGACTCTGACACAGAGCTTTGGTACCGTACTGGCCCTTCGAGAAAATACTGCTATGGGTTTCTCCGACACTGATCCTGTAGTAGTCTCAGCCTGAGTATGACTAAAACTCTCACTTGCATATCACTTAGCTGGTTTATTTATTTACCCTATTGTTTCCTTTATTTCTGCACTGCATTTATTTTGGCTTGTATTATCTGTACCTTGCTATGTCCCCTGAGGACCTGGATTCGGATTATGTCCCCAGGATTAGCAGACGAGATCTATCCTGAGGTGTACGGAACATGAGCACTTCTCGGAGCAGTACCAGACCCTGAGGACGAGGTAATCGCTGAGGATTTTTTCTGAACAACTGCTTCTCTATGCTCAGTTTTTATTGGCAAATAAACTCTTTTATTCCTGTTTAAATGAACATTTGTAACAGACTTAATATCGGGTTGTTCCCCGATTTTAATTACTTATGACTGGATGTTGTTTAATACTTTTTGTTGATATTGTTGTGTTTATTCTGTGGATGAGATTAGTAAACCCTGATCAGTGTAATACAGCTTAAGTATACCCCGATGGATCCATTAAATTGGGTTTGTCCATCGGTGCGTGCTGCTGGCCATTGCCACGTGTCTAGTTCCTCGATATTTTGGGACTGGGGCGTGACACCGGCTGCACTGCACACCCGCAGCACCCGCACGACTCATCGTCGTCAACCTCCCGCCATTAACGCCACCGTCACCCCTCGACGTTCCCCATGAGATGCACCCCGGCCAGTTCTCCGCCGGAGCTGTACAAACAACCACCACCACCGTTGCCATCGACCATTCCTTGCTCCTCCTTCTCGACCACACCCCCCTCCTTGAACCCATCAACCGCCGGAGCCACCCTTCCCGTCGGCCGGAGTAGCCCTAACAGCCGACCGGAGCCCAGATCCCCCTGCTCTCTTTCCCGTCCACCCATTCAACCGGAGCCGGCAACACCACAACTATACTCGACCATCACCCGACTCCCTGAGCCGCCTCCGGTGAAGCCCCGTCCCCACCGCCATGTCCTCCGGCCGCAGCCACCTCCGGCTAACCAAAACCCTAACCCTAGGACGTGCAGCACAGTACTCAGACACTGTGTCGTGTCGCGTCAAGATGACTCACGGATACGAAGAAACTCGTTCTACGGAGCCCTGTTCAGGTAACCCGTTCTCTCTCCTCATTGTTCTATTTTCTGTTCCGTCAGTTGTGTCGCGTAGACTGTGTAACCCCCTCGATGCCCGTGCAACCCGCTCGGTGCATCGCGTCCTGTGGTGATCGCGAACCGCGGTCCAAAAACAAGAAAAATAATACCCCATTTTACCCCGGAACTGAGTATGCCCCGCCAAACGGGACGACTTGGTCGCACGCGGTCTTCACCGAAATATGCGCGTCGTTGATACGGACGTGCGGGATTTCGCAGAAGTTGATTTGGATGTGCGTGCACACCGGAATCAACGCATATCCGCCGACAACGTCCCGTATCCGTCTGTTCTGGAACACGTCGTAACTTTGTGTATACACGTCGGATCGAGACGAAACTTGCGCCATCGGACTCATAGCAATACGCTGGTCCCGTGACCGAAGTTGAGTTCGATTCTGAGAACGTTGACAAAATTGCGTATCGTGGGCCCCACGGCTCCACTTAACAGGCGATTTTGTGATCAGCTCATCGGAATCCAATTCTGGAAGTTTTGTTGGGTTCATATCATCGTTCCTGACTTGTTGACACTAAATTTGATGAATTTGAAGACCTTTGACCCTGACACGCTTTTCGGTACAAAGTGGGCCATACATGGACCCCACTTTAACCCGAAATAACAGTTTTGCCCCTGTATCCAAATTGGACGAAAGGGAAGTACTTTCTAGCTATTTTGCTTATTCTGGAAATGTTGGTGATATCTATTTCACTATCCGGAGACATTTGTTCTGAGGCCACAGCTTCTGGTCATGTGTATTGGACATCTGGACGTTACATTTTGCTGCTTCTTGCCAGGCAAGTATACCTTGCCATTGTACTGTTATTTATATTCCATATGTTGCATGCATCCTTATTATCTGTCTTTAGTTCATATATTTTAACTGTTATATAAAATGCGTACGACGGTGTCGTCGCGATATGTTTTTATTTATGTATTTGCATTGACCATGTTTATGAGACTACCCCATTATCATGTAGCATCATTAGGTTCATTGGCCGTGACACAGTTGTTACACGAGTTGTGAGTCTCATGTAGATCACGGACTTGCGTGCAGGTTTGGCCTCCTGTACGTGTGGGCCGTGCGTTAGGAATAATTGCTGTTAGAAACTTTGCATGCTAGTAGACTTAGCAGTTATTAGAGGTCTAGGGACATAGCCTATTGTAGTACGGTGGTCCCATTCTTGTCCTTGTTTGGTTGCAGGATTGAGCTAGGGTACTAAGAATAGGCTATGAACCAAATCGTTTCATGGATGTGACATGCTTAGAGCATGGGGTGGGGAGAACAACAAGTACCGCATTTGAGCTCCTTTGCACTTTTTCTGTGCGCCCGGATTCTCCGCTGGAGATACGGTGGTGATGACCCTTATATATATTATGTACATTGGCGGGCCTCCGCCGTTCAAAAGACGACGTGCCTTTGGGCCCCTGGATCCCCAAAAGGGAATCATGCCAAATTCCAGTTTTCAGCCAGATAGCTCACTTGTGGGAAAAGTTGTTCTTAACTGCATTCACTTAGACGGTTAGGCGGCCCCTTTGGATATTTATTTTAGTACTTTATTGGCATGTGTTTAAGTATCTTGTTATGTCCCTCTGAGAACCTGGTCCCCTGCCAGGTGTATCTGTTCTTGAGTATTCGCAGGAGCGCAGATTCGGATGGTTACAGATGTTTCGAGGATGTCTTCTCTTCGAGCCCGTGATTGTTAGCTGGTATTCTTATATTGTGTTTGATTGTGTTGTACTCATATTATATTTGCTCTTATATTCGAGTTGGTAGTGGATTTGTTTCCATCTAACTATCATCCTTAGATACTTCTTATTGAGATCTAGTTTCATAGATACTGGTTATTTAATTATATTTGATTTTCGTGGATGAGATTTAGATTATACCCTGTGACTTGTGATACATTTATACCACTTGTGGATTTGATATTCATATTACAACGTACGTATGGATTTGGTTTTCATATATTGGAGTTGCCATATCCATACGGCTGGCATGCTTACGTGTCCTAGTCCTACGTATTTTGGGACTGGGGCGTGACAAAAGTTGTCCAAGGCAGTCCAAATTTTTTTTATTTACAAATTTGTCATCGATTTTTTTTACTTGTGGCAAAATTATGACAGTCCTTTCTTTTGGAAGGATTGTCAATTTTTTTGACAGTCTTCACCCCAAATAAAATAGTCAAAATTTGTGACAGTCCTTGACGACGATGACTCTCCGCCGACGGTAGCAATTCGTAGATTGGTGTTGGTGAGCGTGCGACTTCTCGACCACCCTGCCGACGATGCGTCGTAATCGCTCGCGCAACAACTCGCACGCCCCTACTGGAAGAAGCCTTGTACGACCTCGCGTGACCACCCCGTACGGTCTCCGTTTCGGCAGCGACCTCCGACACACCTGAAAGCTGCGGGCAGGCTTGCGCGGAGGGCGGGACGGGAGCGTGTGTATGTTGCCCCTTGGCGCTACTCTGGTGCAGCATCGGGCTGCCGGTGCAGCTGGCCTGACGCGAGGCGATGAGGTCTGCTCGTGGCAGAGGTGGCGAGGGAGGGGGCGGCTGGTAGCGTCGTTGTCGTCATCGTCATTCTCCGACATCGACTTCGACGTCGAGTTGGAAGAAAGAAAAAGAGGAAGGGGGAAGAAAATTTTAAGAGAGAGAATATAAATTAGAATACAGGGATTTTAGGAGGTTTGGGGGGGGGGGGGGGGGGGGAGACAAAGTAATTTTTGGACTCTCCTGAGTAAAATTTGCTTCACTCTGAACTAGTACCAAGTAATGGACTGCCTGAACAAGTATTAATGTGCCTTTAGAATTTGCCTTTATCAATCACATAATATAACAAAGTGTAGTCCAAAATATTTTCTTGCACATACTCAGACTTTCCGTTCTCACTCTTGAAGAAATTGAAGTATCTCCAAGATCCATAGGCCTATTTGGAAGGAGCGTGAATTTAGAAACTGAGTTGCATGTCAAATACATGGGAGTTCCGCAATCATCCTTTAGTTTTAGTAAACTACTAGTCTAGCACCAAGATCCCACACAAATTTTTGTTCAAGGTGGAATTCGAAACCATGCCCGTTCCTCCTCACCCATATCCGTGTTTATCACTGGACTACTCCCTCTCGTTGATCAGTTTTAGTAATTTGTCTATCTCAGAAGGAAGAAACAAAGGGCTTGAGTCATTTTTAATAGATTTAAAAAAGAAAGTAATATTGTAGAATTATAGGATACTCATTTTATTAAATCAAACTGAATATATACAATACAACCAATATAGAATAGGTAACTACCAATATATAGTAAGTAATTAATCTTCTACAATCATGTATATAGAACATTGACATTATGTTGGTAATTAATCTCCTACCAATTTATAGTAGGTAATTAATCTTCTACAATCATGTATCTAGAATTTAGCATTTATGTAGGTAATTAATCTTCTATATATATAGTAGGTATTTAATCTTCTACCAATCTATAGTAGGTATATAAGGATCATATTAATTACAATATAATAAATCCTAGATATTGATATTTATGTATCAATATCTTTATTATGCTCCCGCAAGATGGAGCACCGTGAGGTGATTCGAATCTTGTTCGCCAATTGTTGGAAGCGAGGTCAGGAAAGAGGTTTGGTGAGTGCATCAGCTAGTTGATCAACGGAGAAAACATGGGCAACTCGAAGAGAACCTCCTTGAACTTGTTCTCGAATGAAGTGATAGTCAAGAGCAACATGTTTCATGCGAGAATAAAATACCAGATTGGAGCACATATTTGTTGCACCAATATTGTCAGAGTAGATAATCGGTTGTTGAGGTATACATACATGAAGCTCGGTGAGTAGAGAGCATATCCAGCAAATTTTGGCAGCAGTGGTAGCCACAGCTCGGTACTCAGCCTCGGTAAAAAAGCGTGCCACGGTCCTTTGTTTCTTTGAACTCCATGATATAAGATTACGACCAATGTAGATGAGATAGACACTTGTTGATGGGAAATCATCTTTGTTTCCATCCCAGTCGGCATCCGAAAAAGCATGTAGGGATAGGGATGAGTTTCTGTAGAGAACAACACCATCAATAATAATACCACAAAGATATCGCAAAAGACGCTTTACTGTATTCCAATGATCAGTCTTGGGGTAGTGCATGAATTGTGATTGTCTGGACACATAATTGATAAGCATTGGAGACTGCAAACAATGACTTTGTATTCAGTTGGATCAGAGAGAGATGATCCAGAATGAAGAGTAAGTGTTAGAGTAGTGGCAAGTGGCGTAGACACTAGCTTGGCATCGGTCAAGTAAGTACGGGTAAGGGGATCATGTATATATCGCCACTGAGAAAGAAATATGCCTTGCGGATGTGGAATCATTTCAACTCCAAGGAAATATGAAAGGGGACCAAGATCCTTGAGGGAGAATCTGTTGGAGAGAAGATGAATAAACTTTTGTACTGTTACATCATTGTTTTATATGATAATGATATCATCAACGTAGACCAAGAGATATATTATGATGCCTGAAGCATTGAAGACAAATATCGATGTGTCAGCATGAGAGTTAGTGAAGGCAGAGTTGAGGAGGAACTGACGTAGCTCATGGTACCATGCTCGAGGGGCCTGTTTGATCCCGTATATTGCTTTGTGCAGTTTACAGAGATGATGAGTAAGGTCTTTGTCAATGAATCCTTATGGTTGTGCCATAAAAATGTCCTCAGAGAGAGAGAGAGAGAGAGAGAGAGAGAGAGAGAGAGAGAGGCTTGGAGAAATACATTACTGACATCAAGTTGGCGCAGGGACCAACCACGAGTGACGACAATAGAGAGAACAAGTTGTACTGTTGTTTGTTTGATCACAGGACTGAAGGTGTCTTGGTAGTCGACACCTGGTCGTTGGTGGAACCCCTTGGCAACTAAATATGCTTTTTTCCTGTCAAAAGAACCACCAGACAAAAGTTTAGATCAAAAAATCTACTTGCAACCAACGATATTTTGTGAAGGGTGAGAGGGAACAAGGTCCCATGTTCCATTCCCAACAAGAGCATCATACTCCTCATACATGGCCTGAGGCCATATGGGATCTTTGATGGCATGGGTTGTCACGCCCCAATCCCGCGGTCCCGATCGTCCCCGCTGGACGTGAGACCACCACGCCAGTGCTCCCGCTGAATATCGATTATTCCCAA
This sequence comes from Iris macrosiphon, assembly GCA_036927795.1. Classification (NCBI taxonomy): domain Eukaryota; kingdom Viridiplantae; phylum Streptophyta; class Magnoliopsida; order Asparagales; family Iridaceae; genus Iris; species Iris macrosiphon. The sequence goes on from JAYESA010000012.1 coordinate 16,186,543, forward strand.
TAGGGCGTGATGCCGTGCGAGCCTGGAGTTGCCATCACACAAGGCAACAACGTTAGTCGTCTTGGTTATCATCGTACCGATCAAATTTGCAGCATAGGAGCAGTATTACAAATAATAATCCATCTAAGTATATGAAGCAAAGCTCTAGGCATAAGGTTGTCTGAATACAATGATATCGTTCCATATATTATGTCCCTCTATACAAAATATTCAAAATAAACTAATGCGGCTCAAGGCATCGTCTCTTGATCTCCGGCTCATGAGGATGAGGATCTGATATCGCTTTGGGATAATCCATGACCTACAAAACAAACTGGTGGGGGGTCAGCATTTGGGAAAAGTACTAGTGAGTATGAAAACAACGAACATAAGCAATACTCTCTAAAACCAATACTAAGTAATCATGTTAAAAAATATTGTATTATTAATGATCTTGCTACTTTTATCTAGGTTCATTTCATACAATACCGGATAAGAGTCAGATTACACTTCTTATTAAAACATCTTTGAAAGCCACATTTTATTACGATTCATTCAAGCATACAGGAGTGCGCAGCGTGTCTCGTGCGCTATATCCATTAACTCTAATGACAATGCAACATCTAGTAGACTATTTTCCTTATCATGTGAACGAGATGACCTATCTATATGATGGTCCCCGAGTTCCTCAGGATTACATGCGATGTAATCGCAGTCTAGCACTGCACTAATATACGCTCATACTAGCTGCTTTGACACATGATCCAACTAACTAATAAAAGGAACACCTGCCTGATCGTGAGGTCTTCTAATCTCAAGGTGTTTCTAACTCTATCTGGATAATAGCAGCAGTGACTCATGGTTGCTATGTGTAGCATTCGCTATCCAAAATACCGTATAAGAATAATAGTTAGAATACACTAGTAGTTTTAGGAGAATTTTTTTAAAATACTAAGTATAGTTTTATAATGATAATATTGTAACACCAAGCTTCTTGTGGGTCTTATAGACTCGTATTAAGAATTAGAATCATGTTTAGGCCATTTTAGAATTTTAGGGATTTTTCTAAATTTTTTGGATAATTAAAACCTAAGAAACCTAAATTTCTAGGAATTTCAGAATTTACTGTAGAACCATACATACATATTTTTCTACTAAATATTTATTTTGTGATTATGAGATATAAAAATAATTTCTGTAATATATTTGGGATTTTTTGAAATTATTTAATATTTATTTGAACTTATTTGGATTATATATACACTTAATATTGGATATATGCTAATTTAGTGTTAATAGATATAAATAAGGTTAGATATAAATAAGTTGTACTATCTTTGATTCTATATAAGATTATAAATTATTTTGATCAATAAAAACTATATTTTAAATTAATTCTAATCCTAAGTCTACTAGGAAAACAACTTCATTCATATCCTATCATTATTTGAACTGATCATAATCTTATCCAAATTAGGCAATCATAGCCGTATTCAAATTAAGTAGTCTCCACCCATTATATATATACCGACTAAACATATGAACTAAACTCATCTTTCATCTTTTTCTTCCCCAAACTCCTCTATTTGTCGTCCCAAAATAGCCCAAATTTGCCACAAAATTAGCTGTATTTTTCAACAACCAAAGCAACTTGGAGGAACCATATCTCCTAGCTCCGGACTCCAAATGTGCTCCATTTTTTTGTTAGAAATGTATCGAGGTAAAATTTCCAGATATGTAATTAATTTTAACTAATTATGAACCTATATTTTTATAAAATTATTAGAGTGTCAGTTGTCCGAAATTTGGTAAGTTTTAGTGTTTTCAAGATTCCAGGAGATCCCGAACTCGTTTTTATGAACCGTTTGAAGTTTCAAAAAGATGACAAAATAACCTATAATATATATATATATTTCAAAATTTAATAGGATAGTTTACTATTATGTTTAATTTATTAAACATAATGTCACGCCCCAGTCCCAAAATACGTAGGACCAGGAATACGTGACACGCCAGCTACGCATTCGACCAGACTCTGGTCTGACTCGAATACGTATAAGCTGTAATATAAAGGGCACTATCTAGATATCCCATAAATGTAAACCTCTATGTCTCAATCCACAATGTACAACAGTATACAAGAAAGAGCTATATGTGCTAGAGTCGGCCGCCCAATAACACACTAACTCGAATAGACTCGAGAAGAAGTATGAGTCTACAAAACTAGGCTACAACAGCAGATGAATAAACAATGTAAAATAACCATAATGCCGGTAGATATAATGTGAGTACCTGGTACCATGCCCGCAAGACCTGCAACTCCAACATCAACTCCAAATGCTCCGTAATCGTCTATGCTGCAAAACTGGTAGGGAACCAGGTCCTCAGAGGGACGTAACAAGGTACAGAAATACAACATGCCAAGTAAACAGAAAGTACAAGTGCACGACAGGGTACTCTATCATAACCAACTAGTGTGACACAGTTTAAAGACAATGTTCGACGCGTGGGCTGTCCAAAATAAAACCGTAGCTCCGGACACGGAAACACACGGCACGTACCGCAGCTCCGGGCAAAGAGTCACACGGGTGAAACAGGCTACACTAGAAACAGGTATCACTAGAAACAGGTATCACTAGAAAATACTACATATATATAAGCGCGTGCAGAGTAGCCCAAACGTCTAGTAACTGTCTTCCCCTTCCCAAGCGGTCAACGATTGTGCGTTGAACCTGAACCTCTAACTACAGTCTCGACACAAGGAATAACTCAACAGACGCGACCCTAAGGTCGTCCCAGTCTCTGGTCATGATGTCAGTATCAGGATACAGGAATCTGGCACGATCACAGTGTATGAGTGTGTCCTGGGGTATCGATGTACTCTGGTACGTGCATCGAGGTGCTATGAAGCATCTAGTATTTATTCTAAGACGTTAAGTCGAATGTCAACACCCGGTTGCGATCCGGACGTGGAGTATCGAACGTCAACATAACTATGTGCACAATGTACATAATGGAACAATAAATATCTGTAAACTGAAATACAGGGTGGCAAGGTACACTTGCCTGCGTGCGGTTGCTGATGACTGGGATCTGGTACCGCGTCCAAGTCCTCAGGTCCCGCAGTACCTGTAACCCGCTTACTCTCCCATTGAATTTCTTAGAATAAAATCTGCAGCTCCTGCACCCTCAGTGACAAGGAGCAACTTAAGATTAGGATGGAAAAGTTGGCTAACGACAGCATCATCATATGGATCTCCTCCCTCAGTTAAAAAAGGAGATTTCTTCTTCACTTATCTTGATAATATCAGCACAATCCCATAAGCTCAAGATTTCATTTCTAGCACTCTCTGCAGATGGCCATAATGGAAGTCTTAGATTTGGATCATTAGACAGAAGTACTCCAGCATCCTTAGCAGCTCTAGCAGCCACAATATCTGCCAACTTACATGGTTCTGTGATTAGACTTATAGATCCATAGTGGAAGATTTTTGCCTTCCTAATGATGTCAAGATCAAGCTCTTCTTCTTTCAGCAGCATATCAGCACTAGGATTACGATAAAACCTGAACTCGCGCTCACCATCCTTTCTCAATGTGACGAAAACCAACGCTGTTCTAGCACCAGGATCAAAACGTACTCCCTGATTGTTAACATTATTTTCCTTTAAAATATCAGCCAGCATATAACCAAACTCATCTTCACCAACCTTCCCTATAAAAGCTGGTTGACCACCAAGTCGAGCAATACCGACAGCAACATTAGCAGGTGCCCCTCCAGAGCCTTCTTGAGTGCAGGGGCTTCGCCCAGCGATAGCCCACTAGTGGTGGGGACAAAATCAATCAGCATTTCTCCAAAGCACACTACGAGCGAGGAATCATCCTTCTCAAGAGAACCATTGTTGCCCGAAAAGGCTTTTGCTTGGTAGGTTCATATATGCCCACAAAAATGGCTGATGCAGGTAAGACACCAACAAGATTCCCAACTAATCCAGCATATAGGTCTTTCAACTGGATACTGCTACCAACACGAGCAGCCTGAAGACGAGTCTTTATTGTATCAATTGGATGCAGAGCAGCCTCAACGACAACACCAGCAACACCTCCGGCAATAATGCCATCACAAAGTACGCGTAGAAAATTAAATGGATTCGCGTCCTCCAGGCTTGCCGATGCAAATGGCGCTTGCCTCTCCACTTTAGAGATGCTAAATTTACATTTGAACACATCTGGTGAAAGTGTAGGAGAACTCCCGGAATCGATGGACAGAACTGGAGGAGCCATCAAGATTCTGTTGCTGAACAAGTGAGGAGAGGAAAATGGGACGGTGCAGGGATTAGGGGAGGGGCTCGACACGGGTTGGGCACAGCCGGAGTCGGGGTACGGCGCTGCACAGTAGACGGAGAGCAGCGGGATGCGGCGGACGCCGTGAAGTCGGAGAGCAGCTGCACAGGCCGGAGTCGGTGGTCAGCCTGGCCGGAGGGAGCCCTCCCTGGAAGAAGAAAGGAAGAAGAAGAAGAATGGAAGAAGTAGAAGATTGGAAGAAAAATGTTGGCTGCTGATTTTATGGAGGAGGAGGAGAGAGAGAGGGTGAGGTGGTTTCCCAAATGTTGGGATTAGGGCCGGTTGTGAAGTGTGAGGGTGAGGGTGAAAGTTTACTTTATAGGGAAATGTGTAGGTTTGAATAGAGGGTTGAGATTTATCCATGTAGATTGGATGGATAGGATTTTACATGAAGAGGAGAGGGATTTCTTCATGTGAGTAATAGGTGGGTGAGATTGGGACCCTATATTGGGACCCTCTCAAATATTCATGTCCAATAGGAGGTTGCCACACAATTTGATAATTGCGACTTAGCCCCCGTAAATTCGGGAAATTGCATGGACACATGAAATGACGCAAAAAATTGCGGAGAAAAAATATATTTAAAATTGTCATGGTGAGGAGGGTGTTGCGCGTTAGGCGCGGGTCTAACTTGAAGGGCATTGGGATTATTTTAGAATTAAAATAGAATTCACAAGGTTGGTAAATTCTGATTTAATTAAAGAGAACGCGTCCCGCGAATTTAATTTAATTGGGGCCCGCGGGGTCAAAATCTGGAAACGGCGCAAAGGCCAAAAATGGTGGGGGCTTGGAGTCGGTCTTGGACCCTTTAGTTGGTCCGGCTCAACGGGTTAAGTTGGTACCCCAAAATCGAGGGTAACGACACAGGTGTCCGACACGGAATTAAATACGAGTTACGATTTTTCGGAAATGTTGCGCAATTAATTTAGAGCACACAAAAGTTGATTTTAACAGTCAGAAAAGTCTAGTGCCTAATTTGGCGAGTTGAGTCGAGTGTACAATATTTGTACGGAATTTATGGGCTGATAATGGGCTCTGAATAAATAGACAAAGATAGGGTGTGCCAATAGTTTTAATTAATTGGATTTAAAATTTCAGGTAAATATCCACTATTTCTAAACCTCAATATCTTCTATCAAAATTTTTCCTGGCCCACTCTAACTATCTACAGAATAAAATTGAGGGGGTTTACATTCTTCCCAACTTAGAAAAATTTTGTCCCCGAAATTAAAAATAAAACACGATAATATCTAACAGATTTTAAAATAACTAGTAATTAAATTTGTCGTACGTAAATTCGTACCTTGCTCCTCAAATAAGTACGGGAATCGCTGCCGAATAAAATCCTCGCGCTCCCAAGTAGACTCACCTGGTGAATGGTGCTTCCATGCCACTCTGACCAGTCGAATCGTCTGTCCTCTCAAAGTCTTCTCGCTGCGATCGAGGATCTCATCTGGCTGCTCTACATAAGATAGACTAGGCCCGACTGTAATCTCCGAATGATCAAGCACGTGGCTAGTGTCTGCGACATATCTCCTCAACTGCGATACGTGAAATACGTCATGTACTCCCTCTAATGATGGAGGTAATGCAAGACGGTAAGCCACTTCGCCAACTCGTTCCAGAATGTCAAAAGGTCCGATATACCTCGGACTCAGCTTGCCTCTGCCTCCGAATCTGATGGTACCGCGGGTGGGCGATATCCTCAAAAATACGTGGTTACCCTCCTTGAACTCCAATGGTCTGCGGTGCGCATCTGCCCAGTATTTCTGTCTGTCATGTGCTGCGCGCAGGTGGCTCTGAATCTGCTTGACCTTCTCTACTGTCTGTGTCACCAATTCCGGACCAAGTATCTGACGCTCTCCCACGTCACTCCAACAAACTGGCGACCTACATTTCCTGCCGTACAGTGCCTTATAGGGTGCCATCTGTATGCTGGCCTGGTAACTGTTATTGTAGGAGAATTCCACCAAGTGTAGATGGTCCTCCCAAGATCCTCCAAAATCAATCATGCACGCTCGCAACATATCCTCTAATATCTGTATCGTGCGCTCTGACTGTCCATCAGTCTGTGGATGGTACGCAGTGCTGAACTTGAGACGAGTTTCTAGGCTCTCCTGCATACTCCGCCAAAAATATGACGTGAATCGGGAATCACGATCCGATACGATGCTGACAGGCACTCCATGTAATCGTACTATCTGCCTCATATACATGTCAGCTAGTATCTCTGTGGATTGCCCAACTCTGAAGGGCAAGAAATGTGCAGACTTGGTGAGTCTGTCTACGACAACCCAAACTGCATACTTCCCGCTAGGGCTTCGCGGAAATCCTGTGACGAAGTCCATGGTAATGTGTTCCCACTTCCACTCGGGAATGGGGAGTGGCTGCAATAATCCTGCAGTCCTCTGATGTTCAGCCTTGACTTGCTGACAAACTAAACACTTCGCCACAAATCTTACAATTTCCCTCTTCATCCCATGCCACCAAAAATGCTGTCTCAAGTCTCGGTACATCTTCGTACCCCCGGGATGAATGGAATAAATCGAGCTATGAGCCTCGATCATCAACTCTTGGCGTAGCTCGCCACTCGGAACATATAGGCGATCTTCGCACCTCAGCGTTCCGTCTTCATGAATCCTGAGTCCCGTCTGCATGCCGACTTCTGTTCTCTCTCGCAGACGTTGAAATCTCGCATCTATAGGCAATGCTGCCTTGATCCTCTCAATCAAAGTAGACTGAACCTCAAGGCTGGCCATCTGTCCATCCATGCCTGGCAATATAATCTCTATCCCAAGCTCCTGGAGATCCTCTTGCACCCGTCGCTGCGTCGTCAAAAAGTATGCCATGGGCTTCCTGCTTAAGGCATCTGCTACGACATTCGCCTTGCCAGGGTGGTACTGCAACTCAATGTCATAATCGGTCATCAACTCTAGCCAACGTCTCTGCCTCATGTTGAGCTCCTTCTGCGTGTAGACGTACTTCAGGCTTTTATGATCTGTATAAATCTCAACACGCTCACCCTAAAGGTAATGTCTCCATAGCTTTAGTGCAAATATCATCGCAGCTAGCTCCAAGTTGTGCGTCGGATAGTTCTTCTCATGAACTCTCAACTGTCTCGATGCGTAGGCTATCACCTTGCCGTGTTGCATCAGTACACATCCCAATCCGCTTTCTGACGCATCACTGTACACTACAATCCTCCTGATCCTGAGGGTAGTGGCAAAATCGGTGCTGATGTCAGACGCTTCTTCAGCTCATCGAAAGCCGCCTGACACTCGTCGGTCCAGATAAACTCTTCGCCTTTACGCGTCAGTCGCGTCATAGGCGCAGCTATCCTCGAAAAGTTTTCCACGAACCTCCGATAATATCCGACAAGTCCGAGGAAACTCCTAACCTCCGTAACTGATGTAGGGGTAGGCCAGGTCTCTACTGCAGCTATCTTCTCCGGATCAACTGATAGTCCATCTCCGGTGATTATGTGTCCCAGAAATAGTACTCTGTCCAAGCAAAACTCACATTTGCTGAGTTTGGCGTACAGCCTCTCATGTCTCAGCGTCTCCAACACAACCCTGAGATGTCTCTCATGCTCCTCCTGGCTCTTGGAATATATCAGGATATCGTCTATAAATACCACCACGAACTTATCTAAGTACTGGTGGAAAACATTGTTCATCAAACACATGAATACTGCTGGCGCGTTGGTTAAACCAAACGGCATGACTAAAAACTCATAGTGGCCATACTTCGTCCGAAATGCCGTCTTCTGGATGTCCTCTTTCCGTACCTTGATCTGATGATATCCGGATCTGAGGTCGATCTTCGAGAATACACATGCACCGCTAAGCTGATCAAACCAATCATCGATGCACGGTAGTGGATACTTGTTCTTTATCGTTACAGCATTTAACGCTCTGTAATCGATACACAAGCGTGCCGTCCCGTCCTTCTTTGGTACGAACCGAATGGGTGCTCCCCATGGAGATACACTAGCCCGTATGAAACCCTTTTCTAAGAGATCATCTACTTGAACTCAACCAACTCCTTCGGTGCTAGTCTGTAAATGGGGGAAGTAACTGGCTCGGCTCCTGGAGTCAACTCTATAGTGAACTCAATCTCTCTGTCAGGTGGCAGTCCTGAGAGATCCTCCGGAAAAACATCCTCAACTCTGATATAATATGGTGGTATACCAGTTCACCTCCTGCATTGTATACCCCTAAGGTAGCTGAGCACCATACTCCTGGGCTCCCAGAAGTAACCCAAACTCAGGGTAATCTGGTGGTCATAAATAATATAATCCTGTCAACAATCTCGCGTTACGTGGTATTGGCTCAACCAATTCATGTCTAGGATAAAGTCATAGTCTAGACTAAACCTCAAAATAATTTCTCCCGTTCTGTTTCCAACATCAATCCTCAAAAGAAAAAAATTTCCTCGCCTAATGTATAATTCTCTTCTCCTCAAAGTTTTTCCTAAAAGTTTATTCCTCAAATTTCTTCTTTTCGTTATTCATCTCTCCAAGTCACAAGTATAATATTGGTATCACTCTAGCACATACTAGAATTTCCTGGAATCCGATCATTATCTTCCAAGTGAGATCCTAAATTTTTCATCTTCTCTAGTCCATAATATCATTTCTGGTATCGCTATCATATACAACCACTAGTTTCCTTCGTCAGGCTATGCATTCACATAAATCATTCTAGGTCATGATCAACAATCCTTCTAGCTCTCAGTACTCCCAAGATCACTGCTATCTCAAGTACGACTAGGGTACTACTGGCTCCAATTCTCTTGCTACCCTTTCATACTAATTCTAGAATCCAAAGAACCCTTCAATCTAACCTGATAGGGTAACATTCTTCTCATAGAAAGGTATACGAATTCTGTCTCCTGTCGTCTGGTCTTCGATCTTCTTCTGGAGGGAAGTCATCAGTCACGAGCATTCGTCTCCCCGAACAATAGGGGACGAGGAACAAGGATAGCGATATTTACGAAGATTGAACGAATGCAAAGTGGAAGTCCAAGGGCGATAATCACATACAAAGAGTTTTAAAATCGATCATGGATTGAGATCCTATTCAACAATCATAATATCTTTTTCTAATTTGCAGGCTCGCTTGGCACAGTCAGGTGACCAAGACGATTTAAATCGGACCTGCATGGGCCACCACAAAAATATGTCACGCCCCAGTCCCAAAATACGTAGGACCAGGAATACGTGACACGCCAGCTACGCATTCGACCAGACTCTGGTCTGACTCGAATACGTATAAGCTGTAATATAAAGGGCACTATCTAGATATCCCATAAATGTAAACCTCTATGTCTCAATCCACAATGTACAACAGTATACAAGAAAGAGCTATATGTGCTAGAGTCGGCCGCCCAATAACACACTAACTCGAATAGACTCGAGAAGAAGTATGAGTCTACAAAACTAGGCTACAACAGCAGATGAATAAACAATGTAAAATAACCATAATGCCGGTAGATATAATGTGAGTACCTGGTACCATGCCCGCAAGACCTGCAACTCCAACATCAACTCCAAATGCTCCGTAATCGTCTATGCTGCAAAACTGGTAGGGAACCAGGTCCTCAGAGGGACGTAACAAGGTACAGAAATACAACATGCCAAGTAAACAGAAAGTACAAGTGCACGACAGGGTACTCTATCATAACCAACTAGTGTGACACAGTTTAAAGACAATGTTCGACGCGTGGGCTGTCCAAAATAAAACCGTAGCTCCGGACACGGAAACACACGGCACGTACCGCAGCTCCGGGCAAAGAGTCACACGGGTGAAACAGGCTACACTAGAAACAGGTATCACTAGAAACAGGTATCACTAGAAAATACTACATATATATAAGCGCGTGCAGAGTAGCCCAAACGTCTAGTAACTGTCTTCCCCTTCCCAAGCGGTCAACGATTGTGCGTTGAACCTGAACCTCTAACTACAGTCTCGACACAAGGAATAACTCAACAGACGCGACCCTAAGGTCGTCCCAGTCTCTGGTCATGATGTCAGTATCAGGATACAGGAATCTGGCACGATCACAGTGTATGAGTGTGTCCTGGGGTATCGATGTACTCTGGTACGTGCATCGAGGTGCTATGAAGCATCTAGTATTTATTCTAAGACGTTAAGTCGAATGTCAACACCCGGTTGCGATCCGGACGTGGAGTATCGAACGTCAACATAACTATGTGCACAATGTACATAATGGAACAATAAATATCTGTAAACTGAAATACAGGGTGGCAAGGTACACTTGCCTGCGTGCGGTTGCTGATGACTGGGATCTGGTACCGCGTCCAAGTCCTCAGGTCCCGCAGTACCTGTAACCCGCTTACTCTCCCATTGAATTTCTTAGAATAAAATCTGCAGCTTCTGCACCCTCAGTGACAAGGAGCAACTTAAGATTAGGATGGAAAAGTTGGCTAACGACAGCATCATCATATGGATCTCCTCCCTCAGTTAAAAAAGGAGATTTCTTCTTCACTTATCTTGATAATATCAGCACAATCCCATAAGCTCAAGATTTCATTTCTAGCACTCTCTGCAGATGGCCATAATGGAAGTCTTAGATTTGGATCATTAGACAGAAGTACTCCAGCATCCTTAGCAGCTCTAGCAGCCACAATATCTGCCAACTTACATGGTTCTGTGATTAGACTTATAGATCCATAGTGGAAGATTTTTGCCTTCCTAATGATGTCAAGATCAAGCTCTTCTTCTTTCAGCAGCATATCAGCACTAGGATTACGATAAAACCTGAACTCGCGCTCACCATCCTTTCTCAATGTGACGAAAACCAACGCTGTTCTAGCACCAGGATCAAAACGTACTCCCTGATTGTTAACATTATTTTCCTTTAAAATATCAGCCAGCATATAACCAAACTCATCTTCACCAACCTTCCCTATAAAAGCTGGTTGACCACCAAGTCGAACAATACCGACAGCAACATTAGCAGGTGCCCCACCAGAGCCTTCTTGAGTGCAGGGGCTTCGCCCAGCGATAGCCCACTAGTGGTGGGGACAAAATCAATCAGCATTTCTCCAAAGCACACTACGAGCGAGGAATCATCCTTCTCAAGAGAACCATTGTTGCCCGAAAAGGCTTTTGCTTGGTAGGTTCATATATGCCCACAAAATTGGCTGATGCAGGTAAGACACCAACAAGATTCCCAACTAATCCAGCATATAGGTCTTTCAACTGGATACTGCTACCAACACGAGCAGCCTGAAGACGAGTCTTTATTGTATCAATTGGATGCAGAGCAGCCTCAACGACAACACCAGCAACACCTCCGGCAATAATGCCATCACAAAGTACGCGTAGAAAATTAAATGGATTCGCGTCCTCCAGGCTTGCCGATGCAAATGGCGCTTGCCTCTCCACTTTAGAGATGCTAAATTTACATTTGAACACATCTGGTGAAAGTGTAGGAGAACTCCCGGAATCGATGGACAGAACTGGAGGAGCCATCAAGATTCTGTTGCTGAACAAGTGAGGAGAGGAAAATGGGACGGTGCAGGGATTAGGGGAGGGGCTCGACACGGGTTGGGCACAGCCGGAGTCGGGGTGCGGCGCTGCACAGTAGACGGAGAGCAGCGGGATGCGGCGGACGCCGTGAAGTCGGAGAGCAGCTGCACAGGCCGGAGTCGGTGGTCAGCCTGGCCGGAGGGAGCCCTCCCTGGAAGAAGAAAGGAAGAAGAAGAAGAATGGAAGAAGTAGAAGATTGGAAGAAAAATGTTGGCTGCTGATTTTATGGAGGAGGAGGAGAGAGAGAGAGGGTGAGGTGGTTTCCCAAATGTTGGGATTAGGGCCGGTTGTGAAGTGTGAGGGTGAGGGTGAAAGTTTACTTTATAGGGAAATGTGTAGGTTTGAATAGAGGGTTGAGATTTATCCATGTAGATTGGATGGATAGGATTTTACATGAAGAGGAGAGGGATTTCTTCATGTGAGTAATAGGTGGGTGAGATTGGGACCCTATATTGGGACCCTCTCAAATATTCATGTCCAATAGGAGGTTGCCACACAATTTGATAATTGCGACTTAGCCCCCGTAAATTCGGAAAATTGCATGGACACATGAAATGACGCAAAAAATTGCGGAGAAAAAATATATTTAAAATTGTCATGGTGAGGGGGGTGTTGCGCGTTAGGCGCGGGTCTAACTTGAAGGGCATTGGGATTATTTTAGAATTAAAATAGAATTCACAAGGTTGGTAAATTCTGATTTAATTAAAGAGAACGCGTCCCGCAAATTTAATTTAATTGGGGTCCGCGGGGTCAAAATCTGGAAACGGCGCAAAGGCCAAAAATGGTGGGGGCTTGGAGTCGGTCTTGGACCCTTTAGTTGGTCCGGCTCAACGGGTTAAGTTGGTACCCCAAAATCGAGGGTAACGACACAGGTGTCCGACACGGAATTAAATACGAGTTACGATTTTTCGGAAATGTTGCGCAATTAATTTAGAGCACACAAAAGTTGATTTTAACAGTCAGAAAAGTCCAGTGCCTAATTTGGCGAGTTGAGTCGAGTGTACAATATTTGTACGGAATTTATGGGCTGATAATGGGCTCTGAATAAATAGACAAAGATAGGGTGTGCCAATAGTTTTAATTAATTGGATTTAAAATTTCAGGTAAATATCCACTATTTCTAAACCTCAATATCTTCTATCAAAATTTTTTCTGGCCCACTCTAACTATCTACAGAATAAAATTGAGGGGGTTTACACATAAGGCTAACTATTGAACCACCAAAATTGTGATCTATGTGCCATATCAGCAATAACTTCTAACCGATTTGAAATTCGATGAAACCGTTAATTCCAGCATTTTTGTAGCACTAAATTCTACACGTTTAGGTACTCAAATCTAGATTTTATGTTTGTTGACTTTTTGGTTAACAGAATGCATCGATTTGCGTGCCACGAATCTCGAATTCGCAAGCTAGATTTTTTTGGCCCAAAATTTAGGTTTAACATTAAAATCATAATATAATAGGATTAAAAATAATTTATATAATTTATTTCAAAATTAAAATAGATTAATTAGGAACAACCTGGTTAGTCACTTTTCTTTACTATAAGTCTAACTTGTGTTAATTCATGCGACAGGGTTCGTAGGATGTTGACGTGGTTGGATAGCTGATAGACTAGAGTTTATATTATATTCAACTTGTGATATCAAAAAGTCCAGAAACTCAGGCTAGTACTTATTTAATGCTTTCATGTGCAATTACTTTATATTGTTGTACTTTATCTATGCATCTTTCCTTCTGTGTCTTAACTGTTTACACACATGAGAGAAGAGTGACCTATTTATATTCTTGATTACTTGTTCCTATATATTGTCATTGTGAACGTGTTTCATTACCGTTATTGTGATCATATTATCGTGACAGTGAGATATGGGAGTCGGGGGAAGTACAATCATTTAGCACGTGGTTCTCCTTCATGAGACATGCTTATGAACTTGAGAATGTGTTATATATTATTATAAATTCGTGTAACATGCAAACGTGATCAGGTAATCTTCTCAAGCACTCATAAGTAAATTCATGTGTTAGATATTGTGTTTCCAAAGACACATGAGTCCACAAACTATTTTATCTTGAGTTTTACCAATTTTTCTTGCTAGGTATTACTGCTATTAGTATTTCTCCTATCACATGATTTACTTGCGAGCACTGTCTATGTTATTGTTGATCATATGGTTCTCATGTCTAGAGTTTTATTGCTTTATATTGTATTTATATTATGTTGACTTAGACTTGTACTTTGCTCCAATCCTGATTAGATAAGTTGACAATTTTAGACGACGATATTTGTCGGAAGATCTACTGGGAGTATGTTGGCGATGCAAGTATCATCGATGCACCAAATTCATCCTTGGATGTGGAGTAGCATATTTTTTTCATATACTTTTTCGTATTATTCTTAGCCAGTAGGCTTAATAGACTTTAGTTCTAGTTGTATCTATTTTATTCTACCAGGTTTATTTCCGAGTACATCTTGAGTTGTAGTAGATACTTCTTTAAATAAAGTATTGAGACAATTAAGTTTAATTTCTTGTTATGACTTAGTTGTGGATGATATGTATATTTTTACTTATTATGGACCATTGTTTATCATAGACAATATAATACCGTCGATGCTGCGGCATAGGCTGGGCTTGGCACATACTCGTATCCCAAAAGTGGGAGCGGGTTGTGACACTCTGCACTAAGTTACGCTCAAATTAGCAGCCAGGACTCACAGTTCAGCTCTTCACTAATAGCCATTGTTAGACCGATGCAATGCATGTTACTCTATCAGATAAACTCTATGATGCACATGTTATGAACCAACAGACTATCTATTCTCTGTGCGAACAAACCGCCATTATTATCTCTATGCAAATAAGCAGCCAGCTTTTATTTCAGTTCTATCTATACAGAAGCGATAAAGAAACATACAAGCAATCTCTAATCAAATAAGCAGGATATCAGTAATTCTAACTCTTGTAACTAACATGCACTTCTACTCTTGATTAGCATACGATAAAGAGACATGTTAAAGCAATCTTTTACTCTTCTTATTAGCATGTCAATGTTCTTTTCAATGACAAGCATACAACTTCTCTAGTTAAGCATGCATGTTAATATCATTCACGTAAATGAAATATTAATCTTCGTAGCAACAAGCATTATAAAAACTAAGATTCATTATTAAGGCATGAAAGAATTAGAGAATGAAGTTATGCAAACTCACCTTGATTAGTCGTTTTCTGGTTCAAAAAGGAGCTTTTCAGGAATGTTTGCTTTTTGAGTTAGCAAACCGATATCTCTTGTACACAGTGCCATCGCGGAGCTGGGCACTACATACTTATCCATCAAAAAAAAGTATCGTCCTCAAAACTCAAGGAGAAACTTACGATATCCCGGGCAGCGATAGTCCTCATCCTTCACCATCCTCAATCGATAAAACTCTAGCGACCAATAACAAATCTCTCAAGCAATATCTCAAGCAATAAAATAATCATGAAAACTTTAGCCGACATCTTTGAAAATATTTATAAACTTATTGTATGGAACGCTCATCTCAGCAACGATATCGATATGCAAGGAATTTTGATCAAGGCATCATCTACGAGCTGCAGCAAAAATGCGTAATTACAGAGGATCGAGTTATTCTGATACCATTATGTCAAGCCCCGATATTCTGCAGTCCTGATCGTCCATGCTGGACATGAGATTACCACACCAGCGCTCCCGTGGGACGTCGATCATTCCCATCATGGCATGATACCGTACGAGCCTGGAGTTGTGCTAGCACAAGGAAACAACGTTAGTTGTCTTGGTTATCATCGTACAGGTCGAGTTTGCAGCAGAGGAGCAGTGTTACAAACAACAATCCATCTAAGTATATGAAGCAAATCCTTAGGCACAACGTTCTCTGAATACAATGACATCGTTCCATACATTATGTCCCTCTATACAAAATATTCAAAAAAAACTAATGCGGCACAAGGCATCGTCTATTGATCTTCGGCTCCTGAGGATGATGATCTGTTATCGCTTCGGGATAGGGTAGGACCTATAAAATGCGTTGGTAGAGGGTCAGCACTTTAGGGAAAGTACTTATGAGTATAAAATTAATGAACAGAAGCAAAACTCTCTAAAACCAATACTAAGTAATCATGCCATAAAATATTGCATTATTAGTGATCTTGCTTCTTTTACCTAGGTTTATTTCATGCTATATAGGATAAGAGTAAGATTACACTTCTTATTAAAACATCTTTGAAAGCCATATTTCATTACAATTCATTCAAGCATACATGAGTCACAACGTGTCTCGTGAGCTATATCCATTAACTTTAAGAATAATGCAGCATCTAGTGGACTATTCTTCTTATCATGCGAACGATATGACCTATCTATATGATGGTCCCCGGGTTCTCCAAGATTGGTAGAGGTGTTATCACGGCCCAGCACTGCACTAATATACGCTCATACTAGCTCCTTTGACACATGATCCAGCTAACTAATGACAGGAACACCCGCTTGATCGTCAGGTCTTCTAGCCTCAAGGTGTTCCTAACTCTATCTGACTAATAGTAGCTGTAACTCCTGGTTGCTCTGCTATAAATTTCTTGACCCAAATATAGGATTATGATTTATTTAGGGTTATTTTGAGTTAGTTAATGGAGTCATACTTTACCTTATTTAATTTAATTTACTTGGTGCACCTTGTCGTTGCTTCGATATTTGGAGCGCTATTCGTTTCCTCCAAAAAAATTTCACAACCTTGACCTAGACATACCAGTCTTCCATTTTGATCTTTGTGTCACTTATAAATACTCTCTCTTATGCTTTATTTTAATCGCACAATATTTGTTACAATTATCTAATTTTAAACCTAAACTTTGCTCATATGTCCGTTCCAATCGAAATTGGAGACACAACCTTGACCCATTTCTTGCAACCCAATATATGACAATAATCTATTCTGAGTCTACTACGTCCATGAAACTCGTGTCACTCTCAATTGAGACCCTTTGCACTTTCAATTTATTAAAGAACACCTAGGACACGATTTCTATTTAGTTTGGAGTAACCGACTCAACCTAACCCAAAACTAGACCAAACACTAATCCAAATCCGCACTCACACCCTCATGGATCATAAATAATACCACACACCAATTTTCCCTATATAACGCCCTAGTACCAAAATACGTAGGACTAGAAATACATAATATGCCAGCTACACATTGGACCAAATTCTGGTCCGACTCGAATACGTATAAACTGTATCATAATGGTCACTATCTAGATCATCCAGTAAATATAAATATCTATGCCTCAATCCACAATGAATAAAATATAACAAGAATGAGCTATATGTGCTAAAGTCGTCCACCCAGTAACACACAAGCTCGAATAGACTCGAGAAAGAAATATGAGTCTATAAAAATTAGGCTACATCAGCAGATGAATCAATAATATAAATGAATATCATAACTCTGATAGAAATGATATAAGTACCTAGTACCAATGCTCACATGGCAAAGCAAACCAAATTAGCAACTCCAAGCAGGCTCCACAAGGGTCAATGCTGCAAAATTGGCAAGGGACTAGGTCCTTAGAGGGACGTAACAAGGTATAAGAAACATCATGCCAAAGTAAAATAGTATAATGCCACATACTCAAGGGTAAACTACTATAACAATCTAAGTGATATGCATATGAGAACATCACTCGTACTCAGGCTAAAACCACTACAGGCTCTGTGTCGGGGAGCCCATAGTAGCAAGTAATATCTCGTAGGGCCAGTAAATGTGCCAAAGATCTCGGACAGAGTCTAAGGCACCTCTAGTAACATTGAATATATATATATATATATATATATATATATATATATATATATATATATATATATATATATATATAAACATAATCAGCCTATAGTATGGTGTGTCTCTCCCCACCCAATGTAACATCACGTCTCATGTCCACGACGTCTCATGTCCATAATACGCAAGATCAGGACCTCTAGCTAGTACAACGAGTCATAATGATATATATATATATAATATGCAAGTCTCATATCACGAGTCTTATAATCCTATATAGAATCACCATGAATACCTCAAAAAAGATTATGTCACATAAAATAGTGTCAAGTGTTCTACGGTCTGGCGTGCAAGGATACAAGCACGTGAAATGGGATTGTGGTATTAACTCTCTAAGTGACGTTACTCGACTTTGCGTATGTCGTCGACACCCAAATCTTGTTCAGATGCTAAGCAACGTCTCACGGCCCTACGGTAAACACACACATCAACCATATCAAATAACTATAATAACTAAATAAGATAATTAAGGCAAGGAACTGTGATACTTCATGGCAAGGTACACTTGCCTGTTGTCTGTGGCTGCGATATTTTTTGTCCAACGTCCTCTGCTGGAAGAGTAGAAGATCTAAGATATCCTATTAAATATATTCTAATTAATAACCATACACGCTAACTACTCTAGGACAACACGAAAGGTCGTTGCACAACCTTAACTTTCAGTTGACGTTCTTGTCCAACAATCCAATAGTTGCGTAGCATTGAACAATGTGCCAAGATACACGTACCATGCCACTCTCAAAATACATTGTGAGGGTGTCTTAAATCTACATACCACACGTACTTATAGGAACTTACATGTGTTTGGCTACACATAGTCCTATATGTACGTAGGAACGTATCGATGTCGCAAAACTTGCACCATTGCTATCCTATTCATCTAACATGCATGGAATCTCTTAATCATGTATTTTAACATCATTTATTACTGAATTAATCATAATTAATATTCTAAAATTATTTCTAAATAATCAAAAATATCTAAACATCGGCATTGTATGCCATTGTTTGCTTCGGACAATAACTAGTCATTCTAACCAACTTTGGCACGTAGCCTTGACATACAAAATCCATGTTGGCATCCAAATATGATTAAATAAGAAATTAATAAATTAAATATTATGAAATTAATATAAATTAATTTCTGAAATTTATTTACTTCAGTAAAATATAACAACTATCAAAGAACTATAACTAGTCTTGATGCGACGTGTCCGTGTCAAGGTTGTTCATTAGTTTGGGATAGTTTTTATACGTAAAAATATAGATATAATGTATGGAACTAATTATAAAAATCATATATTATTAATATAAATTTACAAAAGATTTTATTCCGGGAAAGGAATAAAATTGAAAAACTTACACGATTGCGATTACGGCGGGGACCTTTTTCGCGACTACGGCCAAACAGAGTACCAAACGAACTCCAAAAACTCACAAAATTTGACGAGAATCTTAGGGACTTCAAGTATAATATAAATATAGGATTTTTGGGATTTTTTGCTATTGTGGAGGGGTCTGAACTGCCGCTGAAACCAGCAGCCAATATTTGGCCAAAAAGGGGTTCGGTTGTGGTTTTTGTGGACTTTTGGCCTGTGGGGAAGGAGAGAGGAAGAGGGAAAGAATTAGAAGAGGGAGAGAACGTGAGGAAGGAGTTTTATTTCATGAGAGAGATAAAAAGGGGGGCCGAACCTAATAATTAGGTTTAAATGTTGGGGAGTTGATAAATATATGTAGTTTAAATATGTGGGTGGTTAGGATTTGATTTAATATTTAAAAATATATGGGTAGGATTTTGTGGAGCCTTAATATGATAAGGGTCTGAAATTTAAATTAGGAGATTGTGACAAAAATATCCACTTATGATTTGGTTTGATCCAAAGATAGGAATATGCAACAAACTAGGGGTTTCCTAATTTGAAAATGTGAGATTTAATCTTTAATTGATTTTTTCAGATTTTGTGGATATATTTTATATGTGGGATGTGTTATAGAATAGGAAAAATGTGTGGGGGTTGTTTTTTAGGATTTGGATTTGGTTGGTTAGGATCTTGGGTAGTTTGGTAGTTATGCCAACTATGATGACACCTATGTCACTTTCTATAAATAGAAATAAATTAATTTAAAAATTATATATATATATATATATATATATATATATATATATATATATATATATATATATGCGCTACATGCCTACATGTGTTTGAGTTTGGTTTGGGTCAAGTTCTAGTCAAAGGGAAGCAGTTTTACGGTAACCGTAGCTCTAGATGTTTTTCAATATTTTTGAAGCATGGGGGAGATCAAACAAATGCAACATCCATATTCCAAATATATTAGGTACAATCATGATTAGTAATATGAATTTTTTTGGAAGAAAAAATGTTGTGCATTGCTCCAAATATCCAAGCCATGGCAAAGTGTCATATATATAAAAAAGAATTTTATAAATTAATAGTTTAAAATATAAAATAAAATAAAATAAATTGAAAAGTACCAAATTACCCATATTCCAAAATGAGGGGGCTTACACCCTACTACAACACACCAAACATGGTTTCTACCCTCATCAAATCCCAAATTTCTCTTATTTGTAAACACCCAAACAATTAGGGACTTAAATCAAAATATAATGCTATGTGTCCACCTCCTATTGGTTGGAGCAAATAAAAAAACCCATTCTTGAGGGCTTGACCCGTCACATGCTTCCCCTCTCTCCATTTGCATGGTATTATGCATCACTATCCATTCCCTTTAAATCCCAACCCTCCATTCAAACCTCAACACATCACCACCCCTCATTTCCTTCATGACAACCCATACATCCCTAGAAACACCTAGCCGGCCCTAATCCCTAAGATCCTCTCATTTTTCTTCATTAAATACACATCCTCTCTCTCTCTCTCATTATTTATTATACCTCCTTCCTCTCCTCCTTCATAAAACCACCACCCTCACCATCACCATTCTCCTCTTTCTACCCGACCCCTCTCCAACACCACCACCCTCACGACTTCACCACTACCAACGACAACCACCACCACCACCACCACCACCACCACCATCTTTACGACCACCACCATCATCACCATCATCCCCTCTTCATTTTCCCCATCCCCTCTTCCTTACACGACCACCACCACCACCACCACCATCATCTTCATGACCACCACCAACGACATCCATCACCACCACCAACATCTCCACTGTCACGTGCCGATCTTCCATAGGAATTCGTCGTCCCCTCTAGGCGCGAATAACCGTGCCAGTGCTCCCACAGGACGATCGTTTTCATCGGGACGTGATGCCGCGCGAGCCTGGAGTTGCCCCCGCACAAGAAAAATACGGAGATGTCCGTTGATAACTAGTTTACCAAGTCGATATAGAGGAAACATAAAATAAACACAAATGTGAATACATAAAAAAGCTCTCTTTATTGATAATGAATAAGGTTACAAGCGGTGCTAGGCCGAGATTACAGGTCGCTCAACGCGGGGTATGTTATAATCCATCTCAATGATGACATAGGGCTGAGGCAAACTTATTCACTTCTTATACTCGTCCATGCAAATCTAACATATTCACTTGCACTAGCATTCGAGATCAGCATATCGCGAGCCTAGATCGTGCACATATTCAAGGCGTCCCTCTAACATATGCATGTCAACTAACTTAGCAATAGTAAAGTCTTTGCACTCGAGTTTAACATATCACTGAGTCTTGGATCGTGCACACGTTTAAAGCATCCCTCAAACATATGCATTCAACCAAACTTAGCGATAGTAAATTCGGACAAGCTACTCGCGAAAATCTTTAGGGTTCTCGTCTTAAGAATCACAACGATACCTCCAACGGGGTCAATCAAAATACTAGTCATTTTCAAATCTCACTCAAACCAAATATTATACTACTATTACGCACGATCTATCTGATCAACCGACTAGTATCCAAGTCTTATTATCTATTTCGTTCATGTTAAACATATTGTATATTTATCGACCCAAGCCTAACTCTAAGTCTTGCTGTCCCAGTTCTATGGCTTGTTCAAGCAATACTCTAAAGTCGGTCACATAATTCTTTCACTCGGCATAGGGTCATCTTCCTAACCGCTAGGTTGTCTCACAAGGTCATAGGTACATTTCAAGTTTATAATTCTTATCGAGCAAATTCGTTGCACGATACTTACCCCAAATTCCTAAGGTCAAATCATTGTTCTTTCGTACATGATATCCTACCCAAGCTCGTTTTACTCAGATTTCTAAACATCGAGCATAGATCATTCTATCCACATCAACATATTTATTTGCACCGGATCTAGGTTTATTTAACAAAACTGTTCCTAAGACAAGTTCGTTCAATCAAATCCATGATATATCCACGTCGTAGGTCAAATCCATCAATTTGCATAGTCTATCTCCTCCATTAGGTTTGATAGAATCTACCTATCTATTCTTTTCTAAGCCTGGCTCCCGTAGGACGATCGATTCCTGTGGAAGATCGGGGCATGACATCCACGACCACCACCAACAACAGCCACTACCATCATCTCCACGACCACCACCACCACCACCACCACCATCACCATTATCACCACCACCCTCACAACTACCTCTGACCACCCCCATTACTGACTGAACCCGACCTCCACAATTGTCACGCCCCGATCTCCCGTAGGCAAATCGGCCGTTCCCGCTAGGCGGGAATCACCCTCGCCAGCGCTCCCGCGGAACGATCGCTTGACCCATCCGGGCGTGATGCCGCACGAGCGTGAGCCACGCCCGTACAAGGCCATGGTTCATTGGCTGGCGGCAAGAGTTCTAAGCCACAGAGTCGCACAGATTGTCCGAGTGCAGCGGAGTCATGAACGCATAGGCGATCGATAACAGGTTCACTGAGTCGACAATATAGCGGAAGCATTTTAACACAAGTTGAAGTAAAGCAAGCTCTTTATTGATATGAACATGTGTTACAGGCGGCGTATAGCCGAGATTACAAGTCGCTCAAGCCTCTCTCTCTGAAACAGTAAAAGCGTGCCAAGTGGCTACAACTGTGAAATACTTGTACAGGCGATGATCAGGCGAGTTCGAGCTATGTTCCAACATTATGTCTTGTATATGTGCTTCTGTTCCGGATGCACCGTTGTAAGGCTTCAGAGGGAACTCCTGGCCTTAGCACGCACGTTGGAGGCATCCGCACCGAACGAGGTTCTCCCGCACCCTGCATACAAACTGGTGGATTATCAGTACATTGAATGCACTGGTGGGGAAGCTACTCGCCCGCTCGACAAATCCAAACACGTAATATAAGTTTCGTGCACCAACTATTAAGTTATCTTTCTAGTTGCCTTAGGATCAGTTTCATGCAAATATTGAATAGCCTAACCCGTGTGGCAGTGCGCCGTACAACATGAGAGAAAACACGGCGAGACTTACCCACTTACCATCTCCTTCCCTGTCCAAGGCAAACATTGAGGCAATATTGTTAATTCAAGCACGGCAAGTATAACATTCAGGAGGCATAGCATATGCAAACATGAGGGTCATTTTTAACATGATTGTTCAGGTGTTCAGTTATTTCTTGATGCGATGCAATGACTCGCACGCGGGTAGCCGCTAAGCGAGGATGACTTATCTATATGAACGTTTGTCGCTGGCATAGCCATAAAGGACCGTTTAGTCTTTGAACAAGGATGGAAAGCAACAAAGATTCGTTGTTGGCTGCAGACCATCCTGTCCGCACGTGAGACTATCGTAAAGTTCCATCCGGATCGGATCGGTCCCAGTGCCCCGGTGACCGCCCGTGGAACAAGATCCGAAGATCACCTTTTTACAAGTTGTCCGCGATATGCAGGTCAGGGTCAGTTTTAAATCCACAACTTGAATAATAATCCATTGATTCATGATCTGAACGAGCGTTTGCTCCAAGAGCTGAGATTCGTTCGTTACATGACGTGATTCTCGTTCAGATATAAACTTGATGTGATTATCATTCAGTTGTCACGTTAAAGGATTCACGTTCAGTATTCGTTACCCTGATGCGTGCCCCTGGTTCGGGAATTGCCTTGGCGACCCAATGGTCCCGGATACTTGCAGGTTCATTCAGGCACGGAACGACTATGTAGTAGTCTCCCGGGGTTTGGATGAAAATATGGCAATATACAAGCAGACAAGCATGCGTTTCTAAGGAACATAAGTAAACACGTTTGCTCGGACCCGAAGGTAAGCCGAGAGATGAAATCGTTAGGGACTTAGCATGCGAGGGTCTGAATGTAAGCAGTATTTCAATTTCCATGTTCTAGCATAGCAATACAAGTTGGGATTATTCCCTTAGCTAGGTGCGTTGGATTCATTAGCATGCAGGGGGTGATTCACCTAGCGACTAGCATGAATATTCCAGATTTTTGTGTGCTGGCTAAGCAAAGACAAGTTCACCGTAGCCACCCACCTTAGCGATGATTCGCCTCGGTAGAGCGATACGCCGAGCGAGCCTCTGAAAGCCTAAGCTGAAATCCTGTAGGGACAAGTCTGGATATTCTTTGCTTCTCGTTCGAGGCAAAGCGGGTCAGGACAACTGCACTATTGCCGTTTGAAACGGCAGTCCGCTTGAGCGGAACGGGATGTTACAACAACCACCTTCAACCACCGCACAACTCCTTTCCACTTTCACGACCACCATCACCATCAACTTCATGACCCCTACTACCATCACCTTCACCACCGCGACCACCACCTGTACCCCATCTCCCCCACCCTTGCTGCAACTGCCGCTATTAAAGCCACTGTTGCTGTTGCTATTCTTCTTCCTCTTTATCTCCCTACCTTCCTTGATCTCCTTCCCCACCTGTGATCCACTACCAGCCACTACAGGAGGAACAACCCGAGAAGCACACACCCTCACTCGAGAGCACCCCCAATCCCAGTTCCTCCCTCCATTTGTAAGTAAACTTTGGGTAATCCTCCTCTTCTTACTCTCAACCTTCATCTCCTTCTTCTTCATCTTGTTCTTTTATATATATATGATCTTCATCCTCTTGTCCTTGATTGTCTTTATGTGTTGTTCATCTGCGTGAACGTTGGATAAGTATATATACATCTATGATTGTTGACACCTTGCCATGTATATAACCCAATTAACACTTGCTTAAACTCTCCAATGACATTTGTTTATATAAATTCCAGATTTTAAATATCAAGATTAGAGTGTTAATTAGTAATATATAAATGCGTGCTTGAGTCTTGATTAGTGTCTCCTAGTAGTTGTGTTCAATACCTATATTTTTATTCAAGTTGAGATATTATACATAGTGTCATGCTAGAGTATATTATACCATTCTAGGGTGAAACACTTGCTTGGAAATATATTGTGCACATGTGTAGGGTAAGAAATACAAGTTTATCATGATAGTATACCATGCTAGAATAAATTCAGATTTAACTTAGTTTTGTGCACTTGATATTTTGTAGTACATGGAGTGTTATATATGAGTATATAAAGGGTTTCACTTGAGGATTAGAGTATGTGGTTATGATAATCCTAACATGACCTATCGTTGTTGCCCTTGTGTTCATGTTTCATGATCAAAACAAACCTTAGGTTAGTTGACACTTAGTGAATGCCTCGATAATTGACATATTGTATATGGAAACCTAGTGTGATAACATTTGGTACCTATATGTTGGAAGCAACTTAGCACTTACAAGAACCTTAGTTGTGATCATGATGGTGTCATATGAGAAATTACATATTTACAGGACTTGTAGATGTTAAGTGACTAGTTGGCTTGGTGATTACACACTTTTTTGGTCCTTGACTAGTCAAGATTAGCCAACCCACCTAGTTAGAATATTTGTTGACTCTATGTGACTCGTGATATTGCGTATGTTGTACTCTTGTGCACGCTTAGCACAGTGTAATATAGTGATTAATATTTATTGTTATTATATTCATAGGCACCCATGACGGTTCTACCTTTGCTGCAGGTTCCGGAGCTTTACTTGTTCACATCGGAGTTTCAGACAAGTATACCTTACCTCGTTGTACTGTTTGAAGTCAGTTATAGTTCACATGTTTATTGCTTTAAATATTATATAACTGTGTCTGAGAATTGTAGCGCCCCGTTCTCCCGGTGCGGGGAGCGCGGCTAAGAAATACAAGACGGTATCGTTCGATCGGGATAGATTGAATTAAGAACTCATCCTCGTTATGGATTTGTTTCTTCGGAATCGATTTCCATATTCAGTGGACCGTGCCCCCGGGATCGACTTAGCGGCAGAGTTAGGAGGGACCTCTCCGCTGCTATCTTTTATTGCCTCGGTTTTCGATGTCGCTTGTTGCTTTCGTGCTTTGAGTTAGTTTTGGGATTTGCTTATTTTCCTTGAACGATTTCGATGAGTTTCATTATTTTCGTTCATTGAACTGCACTTCAATTTCGAGATTAGAAAAGTGGAAGAGGTATTGATCGAGCTGTTCGTAATGCAGGTGAACGAGCAGTAGGCGGCTTGCGAGCGGAGTCGTGAAGCGCCTCTTTCCTTCTCCCTTCCAACAATCTAAGTTTGTGGCTACCAACCCGATTAGCTAGCCCTGCTTCTAGTCTTCACAACTAATAACTCTTGTATTCTGTTGCCCCGATCAAACGATACCAAGTAATAATAAAAGAAACCAAGATAAAAGAGAATGGGCTTGGATTATATTATTGCTTGTCAACCAAATATGTGAACTGTTATCTTATGGTATGCTTGTTCGTGCAAATGTTCTATAAACCGTGCTAAGTATAGATCACATCTTGTATAATGCATAATTGTACAGGGAGGCTATGCAAAATGAAACATGCAATACTACTTATCGTGTACTCGTGTTCTTGCACTCGTGTTGCCTCAACTGCATAAATTGTTAACTTGTTAATTGTGTTCGATCATGGACAACTTGTGCACAAGGTATTGGTTCTGCGGACGGTTGCTGGGGCACTGGCACCGATCCGATCCGGGCGGAACTCGTGTATAGTCATCGTGTACGGGACAAGATGGCTTGCAGCGCCTCGTATACTATCATTGCATGCTATCCTTGTCTCGGACTAGTCCATTATGGCAACCATGCCAGTGATCAACGTGTATATTTAAACCTGTTACAAACTAACTTGTGTCTTCATGGCAGGGAAGGCATGGTAAGTATTGTGCAGGTAGTTCAGACGGGCAGGTAAAATCCACCGAACGGTGGCAAGTTTATTTCAGTATCATACATATATATTGTTGCTTGTAAATGAACTAAGGCAAGATAGAAACCCACAAAAATATGCATGCTTTACTAAAACAACGTGTTGATTGGTATAGTTCGGTTAGCTCGCCTTCACCAGTATATTTTGACATGCTGACCCTCGTTGAAACAGGTTCTCCGCACTAAGGCGAACCGAGCGAGGAGCTGAAGTCGTCTTTCCCATCCAGTCCAGCTGTTGGCGCATCTTTATCGCGCCCCTTTGAAGCATTTTGAAGACAAGAGCCTGCAACTCTTCATACACAAATACAGCTCAATGGCAAAGCTGTCCTCCAGCCCGGAGGTCTATACATTTTAAAGTTTAGTAAATGGATGTAATGTACAGGACTGCTATCTCATTTTGAGTCAACACTTTTGTAAGCCCGTGTGGCATATTAGCTGACTCGTTCAAGAGTTTGTAATAGATGTTCATTATCAATAAAGAGAACTTTTCCATGTTTCAAATCTGTGTTTCAATTTATCTGCATACTCTGAATATGTGCTCGTTATGCAAATCATTAAAGCCTTGTGCGGGCGCAACCCCAAGCCCGCACGGCGGTCACGATTCGGGGGACGCCTCAACGATTCTACGGAATCGGGTCATGACAAGAATGACTCAGGTATAGTCGATGAAGGCGTTGGCGTTAGAACTTGTATTTGACCTAGTGTCTAGTGGACGCACCTAAAGTTGAGGAGTTATCATTATGACTCCCTAGGCCTTGTCACGTATCATTGCATGTCACATAGTGAGTTCATGTAGGTATGCGAGCTTCATGCTTGACTGGCCATCGGTGCGAGTAGCATGTTTGACGGTATTTAGCATAGTTGTATAGTTCTTTAGAGACTTGCATTATAATACGAGATGTCCATATTGTATTCGCAACTTGTATATTGGCATTGGGTGGGGAAGACAATTAGTAAGCGTATGGGACATACATTTGGCTACCATAGTTTCAGAGTAAACTAGGGGGTCATGATCCTTAGTGTTACCCGGTTATGGGCCATGTGTTACCCGGTTATGGACTATGTGCTACCCGGTTATGGACGTGTATGCTTGTTGATACATCCGACAGATGTTACTAGATGCACAATATCATGATCGGTGACGTAGTCAGCATATACTTCTGACATCCAGTTTACAGCTAATGCCAGATACTTAGTCTTTGGCTCGACGCTGCGCTTTATACCTTTTACCTACCCATACATACCAAGGTTGTCTTCAAATGCATTTTACTTAGCTGGTTAGTTCACCCTCGAGTTTATACAATATTTACTTTATGGCATGTACTTTTTGTATCTTGTTACATTCCTCTGAGGACCTGGTTCCTTTCAAGATCCGGACGAACACTTGTACCCGACCATATACGGAGCAGGAGTGGAAACCAGATTCGTGGCCGAGGACTTTGAGGCATTTCTAGAGGAGTTCCCGTGATTTGGGGTATACTGCTGTTTTGGTCTAGAGCATCTTTATCTAGCTAGTTGATGCTCTAGTCTAGTTATCTTACTGCTTTTCGTACTTTTATTCCATCATTGTATTTCAGTGGGTTTATTCCCATCAGACTATTTCAGTTGTATTATGGATATTTAGACTCTTTATATTTTATTTACCAACACTTACTTCAGTTTTTATTACCTTTGTTTCTGTGGATGAGATTAGTTGTTTACCCGTTGCTTGTTAGCGTAGCATATTAGACTTGATAGAATTTTAGGACAGCGTAATACGCTTCGACGGGTCCATTAAATTAGAAAATCCTTCGGAGTCGTATTAGCTGGCCATTGCCACGTGGCCTAGTCCCGGGTATTTTGGGATTGGGACGTGACATCTACACTAAGCTACGTTCAAATTAGCAGCTGGGACTTACGATTCAGCTCTTTACTAATAGCCATTGTCAGATCGATGCAATGCATGTTACTCTATCAGATAAACTCTATGATGCACATGTTATGAACAAATAAACTATCTATCTATTCTCTTATTTTCTCTGTGCGAAAAAATTGCTATCACTATCTCTATGCGGACAAGCCGCCATCTCTTATTTCAGTTCAAGCATATAATACAGTTCTATCTATACATAAGTGATATAACTGTAGAGGGTTGTATTGACTATCTATCTATACAGAAGCATATAATACAATTCTATGCAGACAAGCCGCTATCACTCAATCTTGTTTCAGTTCAAGCATATAATACAGTTCTATCTATACATAGTGCCATTGCGGGGCGGGACACTACATGGGTCATTGTAGAGGGTTCAATGTCAAGTTTGGTGGAAAGTTGGGTAATGAGATTGAGTTTTTGGATTGGTTTGTGGACATTATTTTTGGATCTTATAACTATACCCTAATGTGGAGAAGGAACATGTGTCTGGTCTGGAGGGTATAATGATTGGGGTACGGGTGAGTTGGATGCAGAAGGTTGATAAGGAATATGTGTCGAGTCTGGAGGGTGTGATGAATGGGGTACGGGTGAGTTGGATGAAGAAGGTGGAGTTTGGGATGGCTGTTGGGTGGGGCGGTATGGTAAAAGTGGAGTCGCGGAGTGGAGTCCCGAGTTTGGTGTGAGAGGGATACTTTTGTATGGATGAATTATTGTAGTAGGTATGGTTGTGGAGTCTTGAGTGAATTTCTCTTAGGGGCCTGGTGCACAAGTGATAGATTGGGTAATGGTGACCGGAGACGATGACTCGAAAGGGATCCAAACATGGAGCATGGAAGAGGAAGGACGAGCAAGGTTGAGTTGCGTAATTTTGAAAGGCATAATCGACTCGACGAATTCAACATGACGAGATGTGTAGAGACATGAGGTTCCTGGATCAGGGCAGAGATAGGCACTCTAGGTGGAGGAATAACCAAGAATGATACAGGGGGTGGAACAGGGAGATAGCTTGTGAGACGAATACGGACGCTACCATGGATAGCATAGACAACCAAAACTCCAAAGTTTGGAGTAGTTGGGAGACGTGCCAAAGAGCTTTGCATATGGTGATAGAAGTTGGAGTGTGGGGGTGGGTAGATGGTTGATGAGATAAACAACAGTGGAGAATGCATATGATTAATATGACAAAGGCATGGAAGCGGCATGGAAGCATGTGAGATGAGTGATAAGCATGTTTCAACAATATTACAATGACGATGTTCAGACTACCCATTGTTATCAAGAGTGTGCAGGGGTAAGGTCAGATGAGATATCCCATTAGAACTAATGTATGATGAAAGTGCTTAATATTCTCCCATTGTCAGAATAAAGCGTGATGATTTTTTAGTTGAAGTAATTCTCCACCAGTGATTTAAAGCGGATAAAAATGTCATAGACTTTGAATTTTCTTTTAAGTGGATAACACCATATGTATTTTGTAAAATGATCAACAAAAATAACGTAATATTTGAAATCATCAATTTAATGAACGAAAGAGGTCCACATATTAGAAATATTATTTCAAATGGAGAAGTTGAGACAAGAGTGGAAATAGAGAAAGGTAGCTTGTGACTTTTATTGCATTGTCATGCATTGCAACTGAAACTTAGAGATGATGGACTGGAGAATTCTAAAATCAAAATCAAAATGCCTAAGAACTGATTGCGACAGATGACCTAAGCGATGATGCCACTCGGACGAAGTGGTCTTGACGTTAGAGAAAGCGACCAATGAAGAAGACTTGATAGAACGGACCGGCTATTCATACACACCATCCTTAATGTGTCCTTATAAAAGTGTTGCCCCTGTGCAAATATCCTTCACAAGAAATGAAGAGGGTAAGAATTCGATGGATGTATTGTTAGATTTACAAAATTGAGAAATATAAATAAGATTTTTATTCATGGTAGGAACACAAAGCACATTATGAAGTGAGAAAGTATTTGAGGGAGTATGTAGAGATGTAAAACTAATATGCGAAATAGGAAAGACCAGTGCCATCGCCAATCATAATGTCGTCAGTCCCTGAATATGGAGCATGAGTTGAGAGATTACTCAGGTCAGTAACATGGTGTGATGCACCACTATCTATGAGCTAATTGGTGTCTTCAGAGTTGTCCATTTTTTTGCAACATTGGCACGTGGTTGCCTTAGAGGTGGAGGTTGAGATTGCCATTGTCGAGATGCTCGTTGTGGATTGAACTGCATATTTGTTGGTGTCAAGCGAAATAGAGGACACTGTTGAACCGTGTTCCCATGAGAACGACACTCTTGACACTTTCCAAGATATGTTCGAGGAGAGGGATGATCAGTCCGACCATTGGATCCTGGACCCATTCGGTCGAGAGTTGGCCATGGAATTCGGAGTGGCAACTGCTGCCGGCAGAGAAGATGAAAAAAGATTATGATTTTTGTGAGGAAGAAGGAGAGAGGTTCAGGAGATGCTCTGATATCATAATAGATTTAAAAGAGAGTAATATTATAGAATTATGATATACTCATTTTATTGAATCAAACTAAATATATACAATACAATCAATCTAGAATAGGTAACTACCAATATATGGTAAGTAATTAATCTCATACAATCATGCATCTAGAATATTGATATTTATGTAGGTAATTAATCTCCTATATCTAAAATATTAACATTTATGTAGATAATTAATCTCCTATCAATATATAATAGGTATAATCTTCTACCAATTTATAGTAGGTATATTAGGATCCTATTAATTACAATATAATAAATTCTAGATATTGATATTTTATGTACTAATATATTTATCAACTTTGGCTACTAACAAGTATCAGGACTGATGATTGTCTAAAGAGGGATTCAGTACTGTCAAATTCTATTTATTGAAAGTACTGTCAATCTTTTTAATAGTCCTAGAAATGCAAGACTGTTAAAAATTTCGTCTGTCCTATTTATTGGAAGGATTGTTCATCTTTTTGATAGTTCTAAAAATATAGGACTGTCAAAAATTTTGAGAGTCCTACTTGATATGTCATACAAGAAGTAGAAAGGCAAATGGATCACTGGAAACATAAAAGCAAACATAACTTCTCGTTTATTCAGATATATAGAAGACCAGACCAGACCAGACCAGACCAGGAACATAGCAAGCAATTCCGATTTTGTTTGATGGAGTAGATCAACCATCCATTCGAATGATGCATCGAAGGCCGACTCCTTGGAGCATGTAATCGAACGCCTTGTTGATCTCAGAGAAAGGCACTTCATGAGTGATGAACTTCTCCAGTTCTAGCTCCTGCATGCATCAAGAAAATTAAGAAACGTCGATGTTCAGAA
The DNA here is from genome assembly GCA_036927795.1 of Iris macrosiphon. Classification (NCBI taxonomy): domain Eukaryota; kingdom Viridiplantae; phylum Streptophyta; class Magnoliopsida; order Asparagales; family Iridaceae; genus Iris; species Iris macrosiphon. The sequence continues at coordinate 16,218,758 of JAYESA010000012.1, forward strand.
TTAATTCTTGAAAACTAATTAAGAATCTGAAGCTTTGATTCATGTTTACTTCTTCTTTCTTTTTTTCTGCCGTAAATAAATGGATTATTTTGTACAGGCAAATTCTAAAGGCACTCCAACAATTACTTAGGAGAATCTATTACTTCAGTACAGTCCAATTTTTTTATAACTTTTACTTAGGACAGTCCAAAATTTACTGAGGACAGTTCAACGTTGATTCCAAACCTTCCCAAAATCCTTCATTCTAAATTTTTATTCTCTCTCTTCAAATTCTCAAACCCCCAAACCCTAATCCTAACCCCAACCCCAATCCTAACCGCCGGAGGAGGAAGATGAGGAGGAGGAGGCGGGGGAGGAGACGGAGGCGCACATGCGGGGGCGGCGAGGCGTAGGCCCACGCGCTCACCTCCGCCACATGTAGCCCCTAGCACGTGTGCGCCTCCGCCGTGCGCTGCCCTCGTGCGTGCGTGCACCTACGCCTCACGCCGCCCCCGTGTGCATGCCTCCGCCCCTCGCCGACCCCGCTCGCCGCCGTCCCGCTCGCCGCCACCCCCGCTGTTGCTGTTGCTGCTGGTTCTTCTTCTACCGCCTCTTGTTAGGACCTAATTATTTAGGACTGTCACATTGTTCACAGTACTTCAATGTGACAGTTCCGAAAAAAAAATTTGGACTGAAAAATAAAAGTCATGATTTTTCTATGAGAATTTGGACAACCCTCAAGCAAAGAAATTGGATGACAAACTTGTAAATAAACTGAATTTTTTTTTGGCTGCCCTAAACAATTTATGTACTGCCTATAGAATTTGTCTTTTGTATAAGGGTACCAGGTTTAGGACCTAATTAGACTTTGGGTACTGGATTTGTCTGTTCTAGAATTTGGATACTCGAATTTTTTTAGTGACACATTTTAGTGACGAACATTCGTCATTAAAAACTAATTTTGTCACTAAAAGTCCAATTTCGTCACTAAAATGTGTCACTATAAAAATTTCGAGTATCCAAAGTCTAAAATGGACAAACACAGTACCCAAAATCTATTTAGATCGTAAACCTGATACCCTTATACAAAATAATTCTAAGTAAAAATATACCTTATTCATGTACATATCAACAACTGAAGGGATATCGGAGCGAGGCTTGTAGTTTCCGAAGAAGGTTCCCTTGAGGGTCCTTTCACAGAGGAAGTTGATGGGGTGCGTCTTGAAAACGGCATCTTTGTGAGGGACACCAACTAGTACAGCAACACCCCAACCCTGAAAGTAAGTATGTATTGATATATCATTAGAATGTACTCAAGTATTTAGCTAGTCAGTAAGTAGCCTGAAGGAATAGAACATTGTACGTGGCCCGCAGTCTGTGACCGCAGGCCACGTGTCAGCGTCTCATTGGCTCTTATTTCGATGACGGGTCCAGACAAATAGGGAGAGGTCACACGTGGCCTGCGGTCACAGTCCGCAGGAACAAACCGCAGACCAAATATCATTTCCGAAATAATAATGGATGAACTGGAAAGTGAATTGCATGGTTCAAGACTTTTGGAGTTGGAAGTATATATATACATACATACATACATCATGAACACATTCGAAAGCGGATATCATCGCATCGACATTTCCGGTGCATTCGATGCTCCGATCGACTCCTCCGTCGGTCATCTCAGCAATTACCTGAACCCAAAATTCATCCTATGAAATCGAAAATGCAACGAGGAAAATTGTAAGCTGTTCTGTGTATGGATGGATGTATAATCGAGGGATCAAACCTCTTGAACTGGTCTGGAATAGTCTTTTGGGTTTACAAACTCATTGACACCAAACTTCTTTGCTGTTAATAAAAGAAATTTGTTTAATGAACTTTTCAGTACTATGTAAAACTATTTCATGTGCACATATAATTAGATTCATCAAGATTAATCACCTTCAAGAAATCTCCCAGCATTTATATCAACACCAATGATCCTTGATGCCCCTGCAATTCTAGCCCCTTCTGCGGCCTGATCATTAAACATGTGTGTCAAGAAAAAGAGAGAATTTTTTTTTTTCTTGTAAATTTTATTCAGGTTCCTTCGATTTCTCTTTCTCTTTGAAAAAATTAAAATTGTGGGGTCCACTGGACTGGGACCCACAACCTTCTGAATAGAATGCATCGTTCTTAACCGTAAGGCCAGACGTCACTTGCAAGAAAGGAATTAATTGTGAACCACCGAACACGAAGGATGGATGAGTACTCACACCAAGGCCAACTGCCCCCAATCCGAAGACAGCGACGGAGGAGCCCTTTGTAGGTTTTGCAACATTTAGGGTAGCCCCGAGGCCGGTGGATACGCCACAGCTAAGAACGCATACTTTGTCAAGAGGCGCCGCGGGGCTGATCTTGGCGAGACAGCCGACATGGACGACGGTGTACTCGCTGAAGGTGGAGGTTCCGAGGAAATGGTAGACGGGCTTTCCGCCGATAGAGAACCTCGATTTCTCGTCTCCGATCATGACCCCTCTGTCGGTGTTTATCCTGAGCAGGCTGCACAAGTTGCTCTCCGACGACTTGCAGTGAGCGCACTCTTTACATTCTCCGGTGAATATAGGGAGGACGTGGTCTCCTGCTGCCAATTCTGTCACACCCTCTCCGACACTCTCCACAATCCTGATTGATCATATATATATATGGCACTAATTAAACATATTAGTCTCCATTAATACAAGTGAAACACAAAAGAATTAGGAAAATTTTAAAGACACTTTAATACTTGTTCAGCACCGTTCTATTTTTTTTTCTTTTTATTTACAAGTCTGCCATCGAAATTTTTTACTCGGAACTGTTCAAATTTTTTTTAGAACTATCAAATTTTTTACAGTACTATCAATATTTCGAGAGTCCTTTCTATTGGAAGGATTGTCAAATTTTTTAATAGTCCGCATTTTTTAGGAATATTAATAAATTTGACAGTCCTTCCATATATGAAAGAATGTCAATTTTTTTGACAGGATGTATTCTTTAGGACTGTCAATATTTTCCTTCGGATAAACGATGCCTCCTCCTCCTCCTCCTCCTCCACCCTTCTCCTCTCCTCCAGCCTCTCATCTTCTCCTTTCAATTGTTGGTGGATGGTCCAAAGTAATTTTTGGACAATCATAAATAAAGTTTGCAAAAATCTGAACTATTATTAAGTAATGGACTGTTCGGAACAAAAAAGAAAGCGCCTTTAGAATTTCCTAAGAATTGAAGATTTGACTTAAATTAAGAAGCCTAACCCTCCTGCTTCGTGGCCAAAGATCCTCGGAAACACTGGTTTTTGACCCTGCAAAAGTGATAACAAGACGACTAAAAGAAGAAGAAGAAGAAGAAGAAGAAGATTGAGAAATCACTGATCGAAGTTAATCATCAATTTACATGCCTTAGCTTCCCAGAAGTAGACATCAGTGTGACATAGCGCAGTGTAGAGGATCTTAATGCGGACCTCGTGTGCCAGTGGAGGTGCCACCTCCACCTCCTCAATCACTAGTGGCTTCCCAGCTTCCCATGCCACAGCAGCTATACATACATATATCGCCAAGTAACAAACAAATTAAGAAAGAGTCATAGCTAGATACAATCAATTTGGGATTCAAAGAAATTCAGTATACGACACAATACTTATATAATTAACATCAGTTAAAAGTATGATGGGACAAATAACAGTTGCAGATATGACACCAATTTTAGAGTATCAAGAAGATCAGAAGACGAACCTCTGCATTTGATGACCTGACCAGCCATGCTCGTCATAACTTCAACCTCTTCTCTCAATACTCAACAGCAAGGAGTACTGCTTTTTCTCTCTTTCTTCAAGCTGTATAATTTTGGACAGAGAACAAGAAGCTGGTGTATATATATATATATATATATATATATATATATATATATATATATATATATATATATATATTATTTTTTCGAAGACGGTAAATATTATTGAAAATCAAAACAAGATATTACAACAGTATCATCCCAACCAAGACACAAAATAAATTTATCTTGTGTCTAGGATATCTATATCAGCTTGTATTTGTCTTTGTACAATAATAATACTGGTAGTCAGTTCCTCAAAGATACGTTGGTTTCGTTCCCTCCACACATGCCACACCACCGTACCTAGAATCATCCGTAGTCGTATATATGCTCCTGGTCCTTTGTCTTTTTTATTTCTGACCTCATTCAAAACTGACAATAGGTCCCTATTATGCGTAGCCAAGTCCAAAGCATCTGTAAAGTTTATTCCAGATCTCCCAAACAAAGTCACAACAAAATAAAAGGTAGGTGGTCCCTGGTCTCATCCATATACCCACATAAGCAGCATTTCTTATCCGGACAGTCCACACCAAACCTGCTCAGACGGTCTATAGTGAGTAGTCGGCTACGGATCATCTTATATAGACATAGGGAGTTCTTAACCGCTCCTCCTTTAATCCAAACCAGATCTGCCCAGTCCACGTCTGAATTTCTGCTCCTGATTTGGTTGAAGACCTTCCGAAAGCAGAGAGAGTGTGTGTGTGTGTGTGTGTGTATATATATATATATATATATATATATATAATTGTTTTACAGACTCCTGGTCCGAAGGTCTACAAAATCAACCTGAAGACCACATATATCTCGGTCCGAAGGCCCGCACTTGCACTTGCATCGTACCTGAACTGCAATGCACCACACCTGCTGTAATGACCCGTTCCGTTCAAGCGGACAGCCGATTCAAATGGCGCAAGTGTCACCCTCACTTTTCTAGCTAGGGGTAGTTTGGCATGGGTATTTAATTTTAGGATTTAATATTGAATATTATTGTGATGATTGTAGTAATTATTTATTTATGTTGAGCTATAATTATTTGTGTCTAGTATTAGTTATTTAATTAGAGACTTGTGTTATTTAGGTTAGTTAGAGAGACCAGCCCAATATTTAGATTTGACACATATGGACCTATTTAAACATTGTCATGACAACATGAGCCCAACTTGGACCCAAGCCCATTAGTCATTTCTACTAATTAATTAAGAAGATTTAGTTAGTTACAATTAGTTAGAGACTTTCAAAAATATCCACCCTTAATTATTTCTCATAATTCATCATGTAGGGCCAACTTGGACATTTAATTTTGCTTAGGGAAGAGGAGAATAGGCCGGCCACTATTAGAGGGGGGGGGGGGGGTTCTCCTCTCTCTCTCTCTCTCTCTCTCTCCTCTTTTGCAATGTATTTTGCTCCCAAATTCTAGATCCCCAATTTTCTATTTTTTCTCCATTGATTTTCTACTCAATTCACCACCATTTCCTTCTCAAAATTTTCACTCTTGGAACTTTGGAGCTTGGAGAAGCAAGGAGCACAAGGAGGAGGACCTTTGGAGCTAGAGATTATGGTCGGATCGTATCCAATTGCATTTTCATTGAGAATCCATCTTCCAATTGGTAATTTCTAAATTTTCCTTTCATTGTAGCTTCTTAATCATGCATTTGACCATTAGGAATGACCCCATGGCATATGGCTACTTATAGGAACAAGTTCTAGGCTAATTGGCTATGTATTGTGGGTTCTATGTGGTAATTTGTGTGCTTGTTGGAAAAATTACGAATTTGATTCATCAATTGTGTGTCATAAGACTAATTAGATCTAGTTAGACTTAGGTCGGGGTTATGGGACTAGGTACGTATCCACAAATGGATATGTGTAGGCCGTATCTTGGTATTTTGTGATACAGTGTGACACGGAGCCAATTTTGGGTATTTTGTATGATTTCTCCTAATTTCTTGTTCTAGCAAGTTGTAATTGTTGTATTATATTGCAATTGATTAGTAAGAATAAGTATTATAGTAGAATTTAGATTTTGGCCTATACATCGAACACATATCATGAATATTCTATATTTTGTGCACTAAGTGCTTGTTAGAATGTTTAGTGATCACGTAGTTTAGAATTTTAGTTTTATCTATATATATATATATATATATATATATATATATATATATATATATATATATATATCATAGAATGAGTGTGTGTGTGTATATATGTGTGTGTATTGATGTATATATATTCATCATAGAATGAGTGTCATGAAGTGTGGGAGGCTTGTAGTATTGGTGAATGCGATGTGGGGTTTCAGTTTACAGATGGGTGGTGGCATTGATCGTGTGGTGTGCCTGATGTTGTGAGGGAAGGTGAAGTAATAGCAGTAGTGCATACTCGTGCACTACTATAGAGAAGGAAGTTTGCAACAACAGCAGTTACAACTGCATTATTAGTTGTATTTAGATGTTGTGTATCGGGCCAAGGAGGGCAGTATCAACAAATAGAAGCAACCTCAGTGAGCAGTACCATTTTGGACATTAAGGTATCCTAGATGTGGTTTCCTAGAAGTTGGGGGTCGGGTTTTATATAAGATCACAGCTGTAGCAACAGTTTATGGAACCTGGGTTGGAGTGTAAGCTGACGACAATAGTTGTAACATTGACAGATGCAATGTGAGTTCAGGTAAGGGGGTCTTAAGCTTGAGTGTATCTGATACTCTGAGAGTGTATCTGATACTCTGAGAGTATCAGATATTGAGGTAGTGCACGGTCATTGAACTATTGCAGCAGTGTACCCTTGTATTTAGGTATGTGGAGATTGAAGTAATTAAGAAGGAAACAATAGCAGTAACTTATAGGGATGATGGGAGCTCGGGTGTGTGTGGTTGTCCACAGTTGCCAAGCAACTAAGTTGTTGTCTCAACTCAACAACAGTAGCAGCAGTAGTAGTGAATAGGGGGAAATGTTAAGTTCAGTTGACAAAGAGGAGGTGACAGTGAAGGAGAGTGCACTGCTACTAAGTGCCTAGAAGCAGATATGTGAAGGGGGATCATATATGGACTGATACTTAGTGAGTATCAGTGTATTTGGAGAATTAATTAGTGGGGTGTCAGGTATAGTGTTATCAGTTAGTATATCTGTTAGTAAGATAAGTTATATAATTAGCTACCTTAGTGTATCAGTTAGCATAAGGTCCAGTTAGCAAGTTAATGTATAGTTAGTTAAGTTAGTAACATTAGTTAAGTTGGTAGTGGTTAATAGTTAGTATCAGTCATTAGTTATAAGTTAGTGCTATTAGTTTCAATTCTAAAGTAGTTAGATAGCTATATACTAGTTAAAGTATATGAGTAATGACCATATCATTTAGGGATGACCTTAGTTTGGACCTAGAAATTGGTGTATGGCCTAGCATTAACCATGAATATTATATTTTTTTAGTTTATTTTAGTATTTTATTACTTTATTCACCTATTAATTTAATAATTCTTATATAGGACTGTGTGACACCAGCTTGGACATCGAGAGACCCACTTTGCTCAGGACCTGAGGTGAGTATATTTCTTTGTTAGTTTTTATTTCATGATAGTATATATATCACACGTTCTAGAACTGTATACTTGATTCCGACACAGTGGTTACACGGATTGGTACTATATGGATCCTGTCAGGATATGTTATCCCTTACCGTGTTCAACGGGTACTCCTTCACATGTATTTCATCGTGTGTATAGGGTATTGAATTAGTGTACTACGTATTCACACACTGCTCGCGTTCAGTGTGCCCATATTCGTGTTCGTAACAAGTCGTGATTGGATCCATTGATATTAGTTGGGGATGGGGGAATAGGAGTTGGTTATATGATCAAGCCCAAGTGTATTCGTGTACATGTTGATTACATATCACACGTGTAATCGAGTTACCATATTGTATTTGTGTTCAACCCAAACCGATCACATAATAAACTTGTATTCCATGTCACATTAGCTAGTTTATCTATTTCCATTGCTTGCAGTTATTCTATTGTCTGTTCTTTATTCCAGTACATTACATGTTCACTCTAGTTCATTACATTCTAATGTTTAGTTATCTTGTATTATTTTCTATTATTTGTTATATATGCTCGATTATGTATTTGAAATTGCTTTCAGAGGTATGTACTTTACTCCAATCCTGACTGGATATATTTTTCAGATGATCGGCTTGTGGACCAGTGTTTCACCTACTACGGACCACATGACGACGTACCATTAGAGGATACGCCTTTAGAGTAGGAGGACCTAGTACCAGAGTCTGAGGAGGTTTAGATTATCTGTTTAGACTTGTTTGGACATTTATTAAGGTTATTGGCATGTATATATTATCTCGAACTTGTGGTTGTATTGTGACCTTTTTCCTTCGTTATTCCATCTCGTGCTTATCTTTCTTAGTTTGCATTGTGATTGAGTATAATTACATTATCAGATACCATATTATTTTTTCCGTTTGGAGTTGAGATGATTGGCATGTACCATGTATATATATTGTATGAGATATTTAGATAGGAGAGTTGACCCAGACATCGTTCTACCACCGATGCTGCGGCGTAGGCTGGACGTTGCTCACTACTTGTGCCCTCATTCTGGGTGCGGGTCATGACGAGAGTCTGGATAGTTCTCTCTGATTGCTCGTCTGTCTGGGGGTGATATGTGATGCTAAACTTGAGCTGGGTGCCTAAGCTAGCCTGTAAACTACGCCAGAAGTGGGACATTAAGCAACTATCCTGATCCAAAATGATGCTCACAGGAACTCCATATAATCTGACTATCTGACGCACATACATCTCCGTGAGCTTCTCCGTAGATGTACCCACTTTGAATGGCAAAAAGTGGGCCGATTTGATCAACCTGTCTGTGATGACCCAAATTACGTATTTTTCTTCCGAAGAATACGGAAGTCCCGAAACAAAGTCCATCGGCACATGCTCTCACTTCCACTATGGAATGGATGAAGGATGAAGCAATCTACCTGGGCGTTGTCTCTCTGTCTTTACCTGCTGGCATACCAAGCATCTGGATACGAAGGTCGCCACCTCCCGCTTTATACTATACCATGCCCTCTTAGGTTTCTATACATCTTGTTGGCACCTGGATGCATAAAGTACTGAGATCGATGCCTCCTGAAGGACCTCCTGACGCAATGCTCCACTCGGCACACAAAATCTGGTACTGTGTTACAATGATCCATCCTCTACAATACTTAAGTCCTCTGCCAATCCCATTTGGACCTGCGTTCTGATGCTCCTCAGAGACTCACCCTCGAACTGTGCGACTCTGATCCGGTCCATCAACTCTGATTATACCTGAAGTCCCCACATATGTGCCATAACTCCAGGGACTAGCACTTCAATACCCAAGCTATCAAGATCGGCCAATAAATGTCTATCCCTCATCAAGTACATAGTCACTGGATACCTGTTCAAGGCATCAACGACTACGTTGTCCTTTCCTGGATGGCACTGCAAAGAAATATCAAAGTCCTTCATCAACTCCAACCATCCCTCCAACTCATGTTGAGCTCCTTTTTTGTAAACACATATTTCAAGCTCTTGTGATCTGTAAAGATCTTTATCCGCTCTCCATACAAGTATTGCTTCCATAACTTAAGAGCAAAAATAATTGCTGCCAACTCTAAGTCATGGTAGGATAGTTCTTCTCATGCGGTCATAATTTCCTGGAAGCATAAGCAATCACCTTCCCGTTCTACTGTAACACACAATCCAAACCCTTACCTGAAGCATTACTATATATGAAAAATCCTCCTATCCCTGATGGCAACGTTAATACTGGAGCCGTAGTTAATCTCTTCTTCAGTTTCTCAAATGCATCCTGACACTCCTCTGTCCCGACGAACTCCTCGTCCTTCCTGGTTAGTATAGTCATCGGCTCCGCAATACTGGAAAAATCTTGAACAAATCTCTAATAATAGCCTATCAATTCAAGGAAGCTCCTGATCTCCGCCACTGAACTCGGGGTAGACCATGACTCGACTGCTGATATCTTCTTCGGGTCTACTGAGATCCCATCTTCTATAATCACATGACCGAGAAATTCAACCTTATCAAGGAAGAACTCATACTTCGAAAGCTTACCAAACAGCTTCTCCTTCCTGAGGGTCTCTAAAACTATCCTCAGGTGTTTCTTATGCTCCTCCGGGGTCATCGAATATATCAATATATCATCAAGGAAGACCACAATAAACTGATCCAGATACTGATGAAATACCTTATTCATCAGATTCATGAATACCGCTGGGGCATTGGTCAACCCAAACGACATCACCATGAACTCAAACTGCCCATACTTAGTCCTGAAAGCTATCTTCGGAATGTCTTCCTTTTTTACTTTTACTTGGTGGTACCCCGACCTCAAGTCTATCTTCGAGAATACCTTCGCTCCCCTCAACTGATCAAACAAATGGCAACGGGTATTTATTCTTCATAGTAAGGTTATTGAGTGCCCTGTAGTCGATACACATACGTACCAACCCATCCTTTTTTTGTACAAATAATACCGGAGCACCCCACGGTGATGAACTGGAGCGGATGGAGCCCTTGTCTTGCAACTTATCCACTTATCCACCTGCTTCTTCAATTCTGCCAGTTTGCTATTGTTCACTCTATAGACGTACTGCGATATTGGCTCTACGCCTGGCACCAAGTCTATAGCAAACTCCACATCTCAGTCTGGTGGCAACCCCGATAACTCCTCCGGAAAGACGTCCATATACTTTACAATCAATGGATGTGGCTGCTCCTGCTCGTCCACCATAGCTCCACAGAAGTCTCCCTCACTCTGCTCTACTCTGCTGCTTCTCTAACGAACTCAAACTCTAGCTCTCCTGGCGCTTGAAACAAAACTATGCCTCCACGACAATCGATACTAGCATGGTGCCTATTCAACCAATCTATTCCGAGTACTATATTGTAGCTCAGAAGTAGCATTACAAGTAGACACATGATCAACTCTCGGCCTCCCAAAGAAACTCTCCAATACTTGCAAACATCACTGACCAGGATAATGCCACACCCGGTCGTGATCTTGTAAGTCCTCACCAACGGTTCAGTCTCAAGATGATGCTTCAAAGCAAAATATACAGATATGAAACTATATGAAGCACCGAAATCAAATAAAGCATGAGCTGAAAAAGAATTAAAATAGACTGAACCTGAAATAATATCACCAACTGGCTCCTCCTTCTCAACGGTCAAGGGAAAAGCTCGCCCCTGTCGCTGGACACCTCTCTACTGCTGTTGGTGCTGAGCGAACTACTACTGTTGTGGTGGTAGGGGAGTTCCTCTCTGTTGTCCCGCTAGTTGTCTCACGGGTGCTCTCTGTGCCTGGACCCCGCCCTGAGCTGGACGAGCTAGAGGTCTATGACGAGCCCTCAACTGGTGGTCTCCTGATCCGCAAAATAAATACTGGCCCAATTTTATCTTGCACGCATCGCATCCATATCCCGGCTTCTTACAGAATGGGCACGAAATAAATGGCCTCTGGATCTGGTGCGCCTGCTGCACTGGAACTCTAGCGGGTACATGGTACTGCTGCCTCGGCTATTGGAAGTGTCTCTGATATTGCTGTTGAAAGTGAAGCCACTTCATTGGGCCCGAGCTAGTCCTAGATCCTCCTATGTCCCTCGGTTTCTTGGAGCCAAGCTCTAGATCATCCTTTGCCCGTTGTGCCTGCCTCAAAATCTTCTCAAAAGTAGCGGTGGGGTCTCTATTTGTATGTGATTTTATCGACTTGTTCAGGCCCTTCCTAAACTTCTTGGCCTTCCCTCTGGGTTCTGTCCCTCCATAGAGCGGCCTAATATCCAATACTCTGTTGTATAGTCATCCACTGTCATACTTTCCTGAACGAGGTACTAAAACTAGCTCTCTAAAGATGTCAGAGCCACATCTGGAAAGAACTTTTCCTTGAAGAGCTCCTTAAAAGTTTTCCAAGTAAATACCGGTACTGAGATCCTGGGGTCCGTCCTGAACAAAGTCAATGCAATGTCAAATATAATGCTTCTGCAGCCTCTACCAGCAACCTCTCCGAAATCTGCGCCAGTCGTAAGTTTCTCTCAATGTCTTCTATCCAATCATCAGCATAAATAATCCTCTCAGTGCCTTTAAAGTCCTTCGGCCCCATCATCTTGAAATCTATGATAGTCCCCAGCCTCGGCTGCTGCAGGGTGAACTGAGGTGGTGCCATCTGCGGCTGAACTAAGGCAACTCTCTCGACTACAGCGAGCGCAATCTGGTGGGCATTCTCGTTGCCCTGCCTCATAACCCCTAACAGGCACTGTTGTGCCTCCATCATCTGCTGAAAGAGCACAAATATCTGCGTTTGATTAGTGTGGATGGTATAGGTGAAAGATCCTATGAGATTGTCGGCGCTGTCCTCTGTACCGCAGGTGGAGCACCCCCGAAAGCTGATGCAAAAATGCCCACCTGGATCGGTAAAACGGACCTCTGAACTGAAGCTGCTGGAACGGTGTCTGCTGGCGCTGTCCTTAGAGGCGATGAAGTGACCGACCTCGTTGACATTGCACCCGAGCGTTGGGAACGCGTCTTCGGAAGCATCCTGAAGATAGATTGAAACAAAGAAATCAATATTGAGTAAGATACAATATCATCAAAGAAGGAAAACATTATTCAAAGTAAAGCAAGCATTCAAATAGATAAGGATAGCAAAATAGATATTTAGAAATATTCCGTAGTTATGACTGAGTATACCCTCATCCTATATCCTATATCCTAAAATAGGCTCGTAGCAGTATTCCAGACTTAGAGTACTACTACGATATCGTACTAATTGCGACTCTGGACCTGCTTGGGCCACCACTAAAAATGTGTCACAATCCGCACCCGGAATAAGGGCACGAGTAGTGATCAACGCCCAACCTACGCCGCAGCATCGATGGTAGAACGCTATCTGGGTCAACCATACTATCTAAACATCCAATAAAATATATATATATATATATATGATACCTGCCAATGACATCTCAACTCCCAACGGAGGAACAATATGGTATATGATAATGGTAAACAATACTTCATCACAAAATAAAACTAAAGGAGGATGAAAGCACGATATAGAATAGAAGAGAAAAAAGAGTCACAATACATCCACAAGTTCAAAATAATATATATACATGCCAAAACCTCAATAAAAGTCTAATATGTCAAAAAAATAAGTCTAAGCCTCCTCAGCATCTGGTACTAGGTTCACTTGCTCTAAAAGAGTATCCTCTAATGGTACGTCGTCCCGCGGCCCATAATAAGTGGAACACTGATCCACAATCCAATTATCTAAAAAATATATCCAATCGGGATTGGAGCAAAGTACATACCTCTGAAAGCAGTTCCAAATACATAATAGAGCATATATAACAAGCAATAGAAAAGGATACAAGATAACTAGCAATAGAAAATAGAATAAACTAAAGTAAATATGTGAAGTACTGGAATGAAGAACAGACAATATGAATAACTGCAAGTGATTAAAACGGATAAACTAGCTAATGTGCCATAGAGTACAAGTTTATTATATGATCGATTTGGGTTGAACACGAATACAATATGGTAACTCGATTACACGTGTGATATATAATCGACATGTATACGAATATACTTGGGCTTGATCACATAACCAACTCCTACTCCCCCATCCTCAACCAATACTTATGGATCCAATCATGACACGTTACTAATACGAATATAGGCACACTGAACACGAGCAGTGTGTGAACACGAAGTACACAATAATCAATACCCGATACACACGATAAAATATATGTGAAGGAGTACCCGCTGAATACGGTAGGGTATAACATCTCCTGACAGGATCCATATAGTACAGTCAGTGTAACCACTATTTTGGAATCAAGTATGCAGTTCTAGAACATGCAACATATACATTATCATGAAATGAAAACTAACAGAGAGATGTGATCGCCTTTGGTCTTGAGCAAGGTGTGTCTCTCGATGCCCAAGCTGGTATCACACACTCCTATTTAGAAAATATTAAGTTAAATGATGTATAAATGGAAAATGGTTAAAATATACTAATGCATGGTTCTAGGTTAATTTCTAAGTCATACTAACTATACTAGGCCAAACTAAGTCTATACTAAGTTAATTGGTCTATGTTGGTTACTAACTAGCTAGTACTATCTTGTTATAGCTATACTAGGTCATACTAAGGTTATTACCATAAATTATCAGCTATATAAGTCAATACCTATAGGTGTAGTTAATACCTTGGCTAATATTTACTTTATCTAATATAATTATCTAACTAACTGATAGCTAATTTTATACTAACTGATAGACTAGATAATGTGTATCTACTAATACTCATCATTGTACAAACTGGTACTCTCTATATTGTGTGCAAGTTTTCCCAACTCTAAAACCTGAATTGCACATCAACCCAAGTAGCAACCTTATACAATCACTCACTTCTAAAATGTGACACAACTGAGTATCACACTGCTACCCAGGTTGGTACAGGTTGTTGCTAACAACCTGGCCATATTTTACACCTGCATCTCTTACTGACTTCATACACAATTAATTATGTCACGTTGTTTACTGTTCAGGTCCGAGCCAAAGTATCTGAAAAGCTAACTTAGGATACCCTCTTCAGTCCTCAACTGAAATGATACTAACCCTACTGAACTAGTTCGGGATGGATTGGTGTGGTTCCTCTACGCCTAGGACTTCTTACACCCGGGTATCTACTACTACGTTTACAATGTCCACTTGACAGTGTTGTTGCTACTACAAGCTCCAGAACACCCTCCCATAATACTAACTCACTGTTTCCAAATATCAGTGCATTGATACTCATGGAATAACACTCGAGCATTCACCTTTCCCCCAAACACTAATTCACGACCACTGCTGCTGTTGGTCTTTAGTTGACCTGCAACCACCCAATTAGCTAAACACACACATTCTACCATATTCAGTTTTTCCCAACTGTCTGATTGAAACCTTACCCCTAGTCTAACTTAACTACACTGAAACCTATAGGCATATACTGCTGCTACCTGCTTCAGATTTCCAGGTTGTTGATGATAATACTTCACCCTTCCTCTCGAGCATTGTCCAGGTTTAATGCACACAGTTGTGCCATAATCCCCCATTCATACAAGCCTGATTTACTAACTTCTATTGACCACTGATACATCATAGTATCTGACCATCAAATACTACATCAGTACTTACCTTATCCAGAGCCCCCAACTTAATCTCATATATCAGTTTACACTAACACCATAATAACTTACTTGCACAACTATCACCTGTAGAGATAACCACATACACACTTTTGCATTTTCCCAGTCTGTAGATGTTTACAGGTTAGTTCACTAGCTGCTGCTGCTCATAGTTCAACTGAAATGCTGATATCCTAGTATGCATCAGTACACAAAATGCATTGATGCACTAATACTGCTTCTAGGCTCGGTTACAAATGCAGGTAACTCCCCTCCCTCATAACACAAACACCGCACCACAGTCTAGGTTCACACACACACACACACACACACACACACACACACACACACACACACACACACACACACACACTACATAACAACTAATCTCAATGAGCCCATATTGCACTCCTAGTGACATCTCCATAGTTCATAATCCCCTCTCTTGACATAGTCATCAGTTCAACCCACATGTACCTCCAATATACTTGATATATATACAACGGTATGTAATACACTATACAAACACACCTCAAGTCAAAACCCAAGTACTTGGTGCGTGTCCTCTATAAAACACACACTAACAGTCATTTCATCAAACACTTGATAGGCTATGCATATATACACTATGATACCTATTCCATTGGAGTACCATAACCCAACTCTCCATAAATAATCATTCTTATACATTAAATACCTTATAATATAATTAATGCAATATGCTACAATGAGAATTGAAGAGTAATTATATAAAATACCCAAAATAGAGCTTTGTATCACACTGTATCTCAAAATACCATGATACGGCCTATTCGTATCCATTTGTGGACACGTAGCTAGTCCCATAATCCTGATCTGAGTCTAATTAGATCTAATTGGTCTCATGACACACAATTGATATGCCAATCTCGTAATTCCCCTAAAATCAATATAAAAACCTATGTAGAGACCATAATACTCAACTAAATCAACTCGAATTTGTTTCTAATGGTAGCCCTATGCCATATGGTGGTTCCTAGAGATCTTATGCATGATTTAGAAGCTAGAATAAGAGAAAATTTAGAAATTACCAATTGGGAGATGGATTCCAAATAAAAACCAAAGTGGACATGATTCAGACATGATCTCTCCGCTACGACTCCTCCTCATATTTGTGCTCCTTGCTTCTCCAAGATCCAAGCTCCTTGTGGAATAAGAATGAGAGGGAAAATAAAGGTGAATTGACTGAGAATTCAATGGAGGGAATGATAAAAAATTAGGGATCTAATTTCTAGATCTAGAATGAATGCAAATAAGAGAGGAGAGAGGAGAGAGAAGAGAGAAGAGAGAAGAGAGCCCCCTCTAGTAGTCGTCGTCCCCCTTCTCCCTTTCCCAAGTCACGTGTAGATGACCCATGTACCCCTCCATCATGTATTATGAAGAGATAATTAAGGAGGGCTATTTGGGTAGTTTCTAACTAATTATAATTAAACTAATTCTCTCTAATTAATTAGTGAGAATAGTCTAATGGGCTTGGGTCCAAGTTATGCTCACTAGTTGTCATGACAAGTCTAATTGGGCTTACAAGTGACAAGTCTAACTATTGGACTAGCCTCCTAACAAAATAATTAATACAAGTCACAATTAATCTATAACTCACTAATAATTAAATAATTAATATAATCATCAAATAATTACTATAACACACTAATATTAATATTTTTTCCTAAAATTATTTACCCATGCCAAATTACCAAACTACCCCTAGTTGAAAAAGTGAGAGTGATAATATATTGAATCAAGATCTTTTTCTTGTTATGGATTGGCTTCTTCGAAATTGATTCCCACATTCAGTGGACCGTGTCCCAAGGACGAACTTAGCGGCAGAGTCAAGAGGGACCTCTCTGCTGCAAATTTTTATGCCTAGTTTTCGTTGTCGCCTTGTTGCTTTCTTGCTTTTGAGTTGATTTTCGGATTTGCATTTTCTTGAACGGGTTTGATGGATTTTATTGCTTTCATTCGTTAAAATGCATTTTCATTTCGAGCTTGGAAATAAAAGGAAAGGTGTTGATCATTTGTTTGTGGCAATACAGGTGATCGTGTAGTAAGCGTCGCGCAAGCGGAGTCTTGAATCACCTCTTTTCTTTTCTCTCCCCACCAACTTGTGAGTAGCTATAATTTAATTTAGTTGACCCTTCTTCCAAGTCTTCACATCTAAAATCTTAACTTCTTGATTGTTTCGATCAAACGATAGCATAATAACTAAAAGATGTCAAAATAAAATAGAATAAACTTGGATTACCTTAACCTTGTCAATCAACTTATAAACGGTTACCTTGTGCATTCTAGTTCGCTTAAAATGTTCTTTCATCGTGTTTTAATTTTAGTTAGAATATATACTTCTTGTATTATTGTGCAATGTATATAACACACTTTGCTATGCAATAAAATGATCTGGATGACTATGCAAAATAGATCATGCCATGTTGCTTGTCTCGTGCTCGTGTTGCTTTGAACTTCATCAATTAATAACTTAGTATAGACGCCGCTTGATCACGGACAACTTGAACATAAGGTTTTATGGTTCCTGTGGACGGTCGCTGTGGCACTGGCACCGATCCGATCTGGACGGAACTTCACGATAGTCTCATGTGCTAGACCGAATGGCTTGTAGCGCCTCATATACTTACGTTGTATACCATCCTCGTCTAAGACTATAACTCGTCCACTATGGCATCATGCTATTTATCCCTACATATATTTAAACTGTGCAAGCTAACTATGTCTTCGTGGCAGAGAATGTCATGGTAAGTATTGTGGAGGTGTTTCAGACGGGCATGTAAAATTTACTAAGCGGTGGCATATTTATTTTCAGTAAATTTCCATATCTATTGTTTGCTTGTAAAATTTAACAAAGGCAAGATAGAAAGACCGTAAAATAACTTGCATGCTTCACATAAATAACATGTTGATTGGTATAATTAGGTTAGCTCACCTTCACCAATGTATTTTGATATACTAACCCTCATTGCAACATGTTTTTCGCGCCAAGAAGATCCTGTAAGAACTAAGAGCGAATTCACAATCCAGTCCACCTGCCGGCACATCATATTTGTGCCCTATAAGCGTGTTTTAAAGTTCCAGAAGCTCGTGCACATACCATATGCAGCTCCGTGGAAAGGCGATAGCTTCGCCCGAAGGTGTCTATAGCTTTTGAAGCTTTAGTAAAAGGATATAACGTATCGGACGACTATCTCAATATGCGTCTACTTTTGTAAGACCGTGCGGTAACTTTATGTACTTGTTCAAGAGTTTGTAAAAGATGTTCATTATCAATAAAAACTTTTTCTTGTTTCAATATTGTTTTAATTATCGGGATACTCTGAATATGCGCTCATTTTATAAAAATACCTTAGCACGGCATCATACCCGGAGGATGACTATCGATTCAACAAAAATTGGGGCGTGACATATTCAACTGTGCCTTTACCCACGATGGATCGAGCAGTACCATCAGCAGTCTGAATGCTTTCAGGCGTCGCCAGGTGAGTGTAATTTTGGAACTCATCATGGGAACCGTGACATATCGGGATGCCTTAGAGTCAATTATCCAATTTAGACTTCTTGGTCTGTGGGTAAATGCAAGGGCATGAGCAGGTATACCTGTGCTTATATGGGCATAGTAGGTGATATAACCTCCGGAGGTGGTTGGAGTCGATGCCCCCAGCGGTATTGGCTCGACTGTTGCTATTTTTAAGCTTCATGCTCCTCCATATTTCTAGCATTTTTCTCTCACTAGGGGTCATATCGGATGACTAACACTCATTTTCTTCTTCTGTCTAGTTTTCCTTGTTCCCTCCAGAATAATTATCCCTGCCACCGGCATAGCCTCCTCTACCACCTCTACGCCCTTCACGGCTGCTTCCGCGGCCGCTGGACTGGCCTCTCAGAGATTTCGTACATAATCTAATAAAGTGTTCATGGTCTCCACAGTTGTAGAACCCTCTGTAAACCCCCAGATTTTTTAGAATTTAAAAATAAATTTTGGGAATTTTTCTGTAATTTTTAACTAATTAAAATAAATATTTTTTGGTATTAAATATTTTTTGTGATTTTATTAAATTATAAAATATTATGAAAATAATATTTTTGGGTGTAAAATAAAATATTAGACATAGGGTAATTTTTCTGGAATTTATTGGACCCCAGAACTATTTTTAAAGACCTAAAAATTAATATTTTAATTAAACCAAAATGAACCAGGTTGAACCAACCGGTTTAACCCTAAACCGGACCAAATCCTGAACCAACCGAAACCCTGTTGAACCGAACCCAGCTGAACCTTATCCTTATTGGGTCAGATTCGGACCCGTGCCCATACCCGCATCCAAACACGACCCATTAACCCATATACAGTAACCGTTCCAAAACCGATCGCCTCTCCGTCGACTCTCCGTCTTCTGCCGCGGCCGTTCTCCCCCCGTTCACGCTGTAACCGCCACCCCTTCACTGTCTAACTGCAGAGACCGCTCATCTCCCCGCCGACCCCTCCCCTCCCAGCCAATGGCCGGCCAACCATCTATATAAACCCCCGCGGCCGCTGTCATCACACTCCACAGCCACCACCGCAGCAGCTTCCCTCCGGCGAACCCCGATCCACCCCGAGCTCTTCTTCGGACGCCCTGAGCCACCGCCGAGACCCCGCTGCCGACGACCAGCAGCTGCCGTCGACCCTAGAGCCGACCAGCTCTGCCGCCAGCGAGCTCCGCCACCGCCCCATCGTGCTGCTCCGTACACGCAGAATAGTCGATTCTGACTCCTCGTTCCGGTGAGCTTTTCTCTCTCCTCGTCACCTCATTTTTTGAACTGTCTGCTGTGACGCGTACCCTGCATGACCCTCTTAAACCCCGTGCAACTCGTTCGGGGTATAGCATCATGTGTCGGTCACAAACTGCGACGCAACAACAGGAAAATAAACCCCTAATTTCTGAAAATTAAAAATTGTCCCAAACTCCCAAGTTCACGACCGTTTTGCGACCAACTTGTTAAATGTTTTCAAAATTGGCTTAAACAGTAATTTAACCACTTGACCAAGTTTTAAACCCTGTTTTTAGTTTATTTTATTATGCAGTAATTTGTAATTTATTTGAGGGTAAAAATGACCAAAATATTGGTTATTTAAAACCCTGATTTTCTCGGAACTGGGTGCGCCAGCTAAACGAGGCGACTTAGTCGTGTGCGAACTTTACCGAAAGGTGCGCACTATTAATACGGACGTATGGGATTTCACGGAAATTGATTTGGATGTGCGTGCACACCGGAATCAACGCATATCCGTCGACAACACCCCGTATCGGTCATGTTCTGAAACTCATTATAACTTTGTGTACGCTCATCGTTTCAAAACGAAACTTGCACCATCAGACTCGTAGCAATACGCTGGTCCTATGACCCAAGTTTGGTTCGATTCTGAGAACGTTGACAAAATCCCGTATTGTGGGTCCTACGGCTCCACTTGACGGGCGATTTTGTGATCGACTAATCGAAATCCAGTTCTGGATATTCTGTTGGGTTCGTATCGTCGTTCTAGACTTTTAGACACTAAGTTTGACAAATTTGGAAAACATTATCTCTGGCACATTTTTCGGTGCGAAGTGGGCCACATGTGGACCCCGCTTTGCCAGAAACTGTCACTTTTGCCCCTGTGTCCAAATTGGACTTATGGACAGACAATTCTAGCTATTTAATATCTTCTGAACACGATGGTAACATTTATTTCAACAACCGGAGGAGTACCTGCAGATCCCGCTATAACCGAAGCAACTGTTGGAAACCAAATTCCAGGCAAGTGTACCTTGCCAATCTACAATACTTGTTGCATAATATTTCTTTGATTTATTTATATGATGTATCGGTTCAACCTAGGATCGTGTGACATTGTTTAGTGTCCGAACAAGATTCGGGTGTCAACGCCATACGCGGAGTTGTGTAACGTCACTTAGAGATTGATATCGCGACTCTATATATCTTCGTGCTTGCATTATCAAGTACGTCATACCATAGGACACCTGACACTGTTCATGAGACACAATCTTCCTGAGTCATTCATGGTGATTCTGTATAGGTTATAGTATTCGAGACATAGACTTTTTATATCCAGAGCTATCATATGACTTGCTGCATTAGATATGATCTTGCGTGTCATGGACATGAGACGTGTGATTATATTGGGTGGGAAGAGTTTTACCATTCTAAAGGATGATTATATATATATATATATATATATTACATTATTGGAGGTGCCTTAGACTCTGACACAGAGCTTTGGCACATTTACTGGCCCTTCGAGAGAATGCTGCTATGGGTTTCCCCGACACAGAGCCTATATTAGTCTCAGCCTGAGTATGAATAATGCTCTCACTTGCATATCACGTAGCTGGTTACATAGTTTACCCTATTGATTCATTTATTTCTGTACTGCATTTATTTGGCTTAAGTTATTCTTGTACCTTGCTATGTCCCCTGAGGACCTGGAATCTGGATTATGTTCCCAGGTTTAGCAGAGAAGATCTACCTCGAGGTATAAGGGACAGGAGCAGACATTGGAGCATTACCAGAACCCGAGGACGAGGTGATCGCCGAAGATTTCTTCTGAGTATCTGGTTATTATACTCAATTATTTCTATTGACAGACTTTTATTTCCTGCCTATTAAATTGATGTATCAAACTCATTATCGGGTTATTCCCCAAGATATATTTTATTGAGACTTGATATTGCTTATTATTTCATATTGACTATATTTATTTCTGTGGATGAGATTAGTAGCATAGACCTTTATTGTTGTTTTATAGCTTAAGTACACCCTGATGGGTCCATTAAATTGGGTTTGCCCATCGGTGTGTGTTGCTGGCTATTGCCACGTGTCTAGTCCCGCAGTATTTTGGGACTGGGGCGTGACACCCTCCTCCTCCGGAAGGGTTTGGGTTAAAAATTGTTATAGCTAATTTTTCCTCCAGAGAGCTAGTGGTGCTAGGCATCAACTTCATTCGTGCCTCTTCTTGTGCCATAGCAGCTATGGCCTCCTCCAGTGATGGCAGCCTGGGTTGTGCAAGTAGGACATTCCTCCTCTACTCGAATGTTGGATTGAGCCCCTTCAGGAACTTCATCATCCTCTGTCGCGAGACATACTCCATGAAATTTTGATTATATTTCGTAAGTGCCTGTTCCACTTGCTCATTCTCTATGCCAATAGGATCATATTGTTCGAGATCTGACCAATATTTCTTCAGCAGAGCTGCATACTCAGAGATTGTGTGATCTTCTTGGACTACCTTATCAAGTTTATTCTGCAGTTGGAAGACCCTCATAGGGTTGCCCGACCAGAGTACATGTCTCTCAGCGTCATCCAAATATCACCAGCACCCTCCATTGCTTCCATGTTGCCCGATACTTGATCGGTCAATGGGGCTGTCAACCATCCAGCTACAACATTATTGACGATTTCCCACACAGCAAACTCCCATGAGGAGTGATATTTAGGTACCTTCGTTTGGACATTCACATAGTCCACCAAGCCTCTTGCTTTCAGAGTCCGCATCGCCTAAAGCGACCATTTTAAGTAGTCGGAAGTACCCTCCAATTTTGCCTCCAGTTTCTCTAACTTCCCAATTTTGTATGCTGAATGATCCACATCAGCGTGTGCAGCACAGAAGCTAGTCTCGATCAGCCTCCTGGAGAAGAGATCGTCCACCAAATCCTTTATCTCTTTGGCCGTCAGCTTGCCGTAGATCGTCTCCATCGTCTTCTTCTTTTTCTCTTCCATCAGCAAGGCGGTGACTGTAGAAGCATGAAAAATACACTAAAGAGTTATACGCAGCATTTTAGTGCTGGGCAGTGTAAAATATAACTTCAGAGCCATCAGCGTACAACAAAGCTTTTTCGCTAAGTACAACATAAAATATAAGCTCAAGGATAACCCGCGTAGGGCAGTGTGTTCAGACTGCTTCAGCATAAAAATGGTGTTATATCGCCTTTATGGCGTAAAACTCATCCGCTTTCAATGCAGCATAGAAGTGTACGAGGAACGCTTCTTATTTCTCGAATGAACCGGTCAAATCATGTAGTGAACCTGACGTCTGACTCCTGACAAAGAGTACTGCACGACTATCCAGACGACGGCTGTAATGATGGCGCGGCACAGCGACCCAAACTATCATTTAGTGACATTTCCTTGGCATAAACTACTTTTATGCATACAAGGGAATACGCTGCCTAGTTGTACACAGGCAGATGTGAGCTTTTTATGCTCCGCAGAAGACAAACAGACTGCCACGTCAAAAGCTTCTCTTCGTACAGAGCCCGAGGCACATCTCTGTATTTAATGCTCAGAATTGTGGCAGATCTTCGAGACACGTCTCTGCATTTAATGTTCAGAATGGTGGCAGATCTTCGAAGACACGCCTCTGCATTTAATACGCAGGATGGAGGCAGATCTCTGCATTTAATGCAAGAGATTTGATTATATCTTCAAAAGCCATAATTTCGGCTAAAACGTCCACATCATCACTTTTGCATATTACGCCATCAGGCTATTTTCAGCTATGGGAGCACGTTGTACGCTATCTCCTTGGAATACGCCACTGGGCTATTTTTAGCTATAAGGAGCATGCGGTACGCTATCTCCTTGAAATACGTCAGCGCAGGCTATATTTGCATTGGTGCGTATTAAAGCTATTTGGTCCAGAATTCGCTCAAGGCTCAGTCAAGGAAAGAGCATCAGGCTTCTACGCCTACTCGGCTTCTACGCCTACCTGGCCTCTACGCCAGTTTGATAACTATTTGGCTTCTACGTCATGGTGACAGTTATTGGTTTATACGCCAACCTTTTCTACGTGAGGGATAACTACCTACATGGCTTTCATGCTGTGATCTTTGCAGCAGTTATACGCATTATCTCTTAATGGGACACGCGTCACACGTATATTCAGAAGATCATTTATACGTGGGCAACGGTTATTGTAACCGTCGCATAAAAAGTGCCATACTCTCCATTACCCGGCTTCTACGCTGACTGAATGGTTACTGTCACTAAAACCCTATAAATATAGACCTCTATTGACAGAGGTCCAGGGTCAAAAAACTCCAAGGTCGAGAGGTCGAAGAATTAAGAGTCGAAAAGTCTTTGAGAGAGAAGAATCCAGAGCTCAGACAAAGAGTAGTGATCAACGATTTTGGCATCGAGCATCCACTCCCTCTTGCAACCTTTGAAGCATCTCCTTCTTCTACAATACTTCTTCATCATCGTGTGGTCCAAGGGACAAAGTGATCGACTGCAGATCTGACTCCTATAGCAATATTTACCCAGATTAAAATTTGTACTTAACATCCTCGTATAGGATTAATAGTACTTCTTGTTTGTAAACCAAAGAGCGGGTTTCGTATAAACCTTGTTTTATTTCTTTCGTTTATTATCAAACACAAGATGGCGACTCTGCTAGGGACGTCTTTCTCTTCTGACGAGAAATCAATTGCTCAACACGATACAGTATCAGTAGGATCCATGAAGAAGACTCTAGTCGTCCAGTTCGACCAGTCCGCCTACGAAGATATGCTTCGAGCAGGGGGTAGCTCTCACTCTCTCTCTCTCTGTCCAAGACAACAGGAAGCTGTATAAGGTCTGGATGCCCAAGACATCTCCTACCATTCCTGTCGACTCTCCGACCAGCCAGGTTGTAGCTGCACAACCTTCGCGCTCCGCGCGTAAAGCTCTGTCTCCCGTCTGTGACGTGGCAGACAAAACTTCTGACGATGCCTCAGTGCTAGTCCAGAAGTCTCCTTCGTGCTCCGTACATAAAGCTCTGTCTCCCGTCTGTGACGTGGCAGACAAAACTTCTGGTGATGCCTCAGTGCTAGTCCGAAAAACTACTCCACACTCTGCGCGTAAAATTCAGTCTCCCGTCTGTGACGTGGCAGACAAGATTTCTGATAATGCCTCAGTGCCAAATCAAAAATTCTAAACGTGCTCCGCGCGTAAAAATATATCTGCCCTCTGCAGAAAATAGATGATCCCTGCCAAATCAAAAATTCCAAACGCGCTCCGCGCATAAAAATATATCTGCCCTTCGCAGAAAAGCAGATGATCCCTGCAATCTGTACAAGGGAAAACAAGTGGCGGACTGCTCAACTTTCCGGCCTTTAGGCCAGCAAGGGAAGAATCTGCCTGCCCTCCGGATTACGCGAGAAGCTGATGGCCGATTGAGGACCTCCTCAGTTTTACGCCAGCCTGAGAAGAGTTCCAAGTTATGCCAGGTGAAGACCCTCAGCGTAAAGAAAGCTCCGTTTGCGGAAAGACACACTCCCCGGGGATCATCCGCTACCCAGATGGCCAACCTGTTGTATACGGGTGGCACAGGGAGAACTATGGTTCCCAACATCCGCATGCCGACTGATGTGAAAAAGAGGAACAAGCCATCTTCTTCTTCTTCTTCTGTAAATCCTCCTGACTTGCGTGAGTATCTGATCCAGAAGTGCAAGGATAGAGGATCTTCCAGCATGTCTATTACGCCTCCTAGGGAGCACTATTATAATAGTCATAGGATTGTAGTTAATTATTTTTATTCTGAAGCAAAACGGTCAGTTTTTGACCGATTGAACTACTCTCTGTCTTTCCAGAAAGAAGGGCCCACATATGCATCAGTGAACATGGCTTCATACGTACCTAGAGGAAGGTCGAACTCTAGACGTCATCCCTCTAAAACTCCAAGCCAAAGGAGATTCGACAAGCTCCTTAAGAATGCTGAAGCTGGGGTGTTCCAAAACACCCGTTCGAAGTCACGATAACCGGCTTCGTACTCTTCTGATTCTGATAC
Organism: Iris macrosiphon; assembly: GCA_036927795.1. Taxonomy (NCBI): domain Eukaryota; kingdom Viridiplantae; phylum Streptophyta; class Magnoliopsida; order Asparagales; family Iridaceae; genus Iris; species Iris macrosiphon. The sequence goes on from JAYESA010000012.1 coordinate 16,244,670, forward strand.
TGGGGGTCACCAGTTTCCCGGATCAGATGTTGAAAGTATAGAGTCAAATTCTACAGAGACCTATACTAATCCTTCAATGACACCCAGGGAAATATGAGTCTATGCCATTGGAGATGAATGCGAGAAAGCTTCCCCGTCAGGAAGCACTGAGCAACGCATTGCTGTACTGGAGACATCTCTGAAGGAGATACAGTCCATGATGGAGAACATGCACCAGATGATGCTGACTGAACACACAGCTGCTATAGCTCAAGCATCGATCCCTCAAACTCAGATACCTATGGGGGTGGACTTACCACCGTCCAACGCGAATTAGGAGCCTGCTCTAGATCAAGAGTCAGCAGATCCCCCACTTCCTAACCCGGAGAATGTATTATCCCCTGTTGGAGTCGCGATACAACCGATCCCTCATCACTCAGTGGTCCCGCTACCGGCTGAATATCCGATGCAGGCAGTACGGGAGTTGAAAGCCCAATTTGATGCCTTGAAGCACAAAGATCAGCTCAAAAAATTGGGAATCCACCAGCCTTACCCCGCTGTCTGGGATGATGTCCCTTTCCCTCCTAAATACAAACCACAGACTATGGCTTTGTTTGAGGGAAAAATATCACCGAGTCAGTACATGAACTACTTCAGTATGATGATGGTGTTATTGCAAGGGAATGACGCCCTTCTAACTCGAGTGTTCAAGAGCTGTCTCTCGGGAGTGGCTTATCAGTGGTATCATAGTCTTGCGGACAACTGTATTGCTTCCTTTGAAGATTTCAAGACTTTGTTCTTCGCACGATTCTACGAAGGAGGGATGGACATGTCTATGTCCTCTCTCATCGAAGTAAAGCAGAAGGAAAAAGAGAACGTTCGCACTTTCATCGAATATTTTCGTCAAGCCACTTTGCAAATGCCTCCCGGAGTTCCAGACTCGGCATTAGTAAACATTTGCAGGAAGAACCTTCTTCCGGTGATCTCGGTGTTCACAGGACCATATCAGTTTCATGATTGGCCCTCTTTCATCATCTTAGCGGTAGCCGCTGAGGATAACAGTCGGAAGGCGCGTGATAATGGCATCATGATCTCTGCCTCCGATAGAGGCAAAAGGTCATCCTCCAACAGCGACCATCCTCGTGGTACCAAAGAAAAAGAAGCTCTGGCGATCAATACGTCCAGGCAAAAGACTACGGCAACCACACAGACGAAACCTGGGACTTCCAGGCCCATTGAAGTATACTCTTTCAACGATGACGATATTCCTAGCATATTTGAGTGCCTCGTCAAAAGCGACAAGATTACCCTCCCTGAGGTGAAGCGGCCCAATGAAGTCGGCAGTACCTATAACCCCAAGTACTGCATCTTTCATAGATACATACACCACCCTACAAAGGCGTGTTATGTACTGAAAAGGAAGATCTAGGAGCTGATCGATGCTAAGGCCATCACTCTGCACAACAGCGAGAAGACGGTCACAGCCAACATGATCTCTCTGCAATTCGGCAATCTGCCTCCCCAAGAAGTCCCGGATGGTGTTACACCTATTTCCCGGATAATGATGAACATCGCTAATCTCCCTCCAGCCAGAGGTCAAAATCATGACCTGGTACCCCTAACTACCCATCGAGGCGAGATTATGTGGGTTCATCCAGATCTAGTGTCAGAGATCGAGGAGGAGACTCAAGCTGCTAAGGCTAAGTCTAAGAAGAACTCGAAGCATAAACAATATCACATGGTTACGGTACACTCGGCATCAGAAGACGAGGTTTTGGCTACTGGAACCCGTTCAGGGAAAGCTTACCTCAAGGACTATGGAGCAAGTCAGAAAGATGCACTGGCAGACGCTTCAGCTGCCAAGCCTTCAGAACCGGAACCCGCCATACCAGAGGCCGATCCTTCGAGACCAACTTCGGCGGACAAGGAGAAGCAAAAGGAAGTGCGCTTCGATAAACCTTTGAAAAACATTCAAAATAAAGGTTTAGAGAAGCCATACAACTTCGACATCCTGGCCCAATTGGCTAATATACTAGCCAGGTTGTCCATCTTCGAACTACTCAGGCTCTCTCAAGACACTCGACAAGCCCTGAGTGAAGCATTAATGCAGGCGGATGCATACTTGACCCAGCTCAAGTCCCCTGACGAAGAACCCATGGCATGTCCTCAATGCCACAGTGTGATGGAGGTGGTCCCGAATATCACTTTCACTCAAGATGACATGCTGTTAAAACATAACAGGCATGACAGACCCCTCTATTACACCGGGTACGTCGGTTCCATGGAGGTCGACCGGATTCACATAGATCCGGGATCATCGATCAGCATCATTCCTCATAGTCTTCTCAGACCGCTGAGGATTCCTACCAACGAATTGTCTTACACCACTACTACAATCGTGGGTTTCAACGCCAGAAAAAGTAAGCCGTTGGGGAAAATTCGTATAAGAATCCAGATTGGTGACCTCAGATCAGTGGCTACATGTTATGTCATTGATTCAGAGGTATCCTACAACATTCTGCTGGGTAGACCTTGGATCCATGACCACAACATCGTTCCTTCGACTCTACATCAATGCTTTAAATATTTAGATGTCCAAGGAATAGTACAAACAGAGTTTACTAACCTAAACCCATTTAGAGGAGTAGAATCCTACTACTCTGATGCCATGTTGTACACTCAAGACTACATGGAGGAGGTGTTAGGCAAAACAGAGAAGGAATCCCACCGGGAGCCAGAAGAACCCTCTGCCAAGCAACCTCTGTCAATCAAGGTGAAAGGGCAAACTAATCGTCTGAAAGCCATGGAGCCTATGGCTATCCACCTGAACAAAACCAGGTTAGGAAAATGAGGTGATCCTCTAGTGATCACTTTGAACCAGAAGCCTCCACCCTTGGTCATCAACCTTCGGCGCAACTGGCAGCCGATTGATGTAAATACAACCAGGAACGTGGTTTCTGATGATAATAAAGATCCTCTTTTCCAGTATATTGACGCTCAAATTCTAAATCAGGAATCCTCTCCCCATGACGATATAGAACCTATAGCACAAAAATTCTTGGAAGCTATAGATTCCTATCATCCGTATATGTGGGAAGTAGCGTCATCATCCAATGTGATCACGATATATGGACCACATGAAGATTCTATCTTCATTGTCCCGCCTACTTGCAGCAGTCAGCGTTCAATAGTCTTCGGTCGCATGCGCAATGAACCGACTGTACAAGAAAATTCTCTCGATGACGATGATGGTAAAATGTAAGTTCACAGATACAGCCCGCAAGCTTTGAAGATAATGCAAAGTATGGGTTATGACTTGAAGCTGGAACCAGGCCTCAACTACGGGAAAGGCAGATGAATGCCGCTGCACGGTGATCCCTACTGTCAACGAACTCGTTTTGGGTTAGGGTACACCACTTTCCTTGCAACTTCTGAGTCAAACGAGGATATCTTTTCCTCTTCTCAAAATAGCTTGTCGCCCTCCGGCTCATCTGATGCTCTCGAACGAACATTATCAGTAAATACGGTATTGGCAGATTCCTTTGAAGCAGACGAATAAGAATCTGAACTGTTTGAGAATGACTCTTGGGCTCAACAAATGGATACACAATGGGAACTCCGGTTCGAGCAGAGAGAACCTCCCACTGAAGATAAAGTTATCCAGATTGATGTTGGGGATGAACTTTCGCCAAAGCCGATATTTATCAGTAATAATCTTTTCAAAGAAGAAAGGGAAGGAATAATCTAGCTGATAAAAGAATATATCGACGTCTTTGCGTGGAATTATGAGGATATGCCAGGTCTTGATCCAAAGGTGGCTACTCTTAAACTCAATATAATGCCCGATTCGAAGCCTGTGAAGCAACACCAACGCCGGTTCCGCCCGGATATGATGGACGCCATTGAAGCTGAAATCAAGAAGTTGATAGCCTACGGTTTCATCCGGGAAGAACAACATCTCGACTAGGTCGCCAATGTTGTCCCGGTCATGAAGAAAAATGGAAAAGTACGTGTCTGCATAGATTACCGAGATCTGAATGCGGCTTGCCCCAAGGATGAGTTTCCTCTTTCCATCACAGACGTCATGATCGATAATACATGCGGTTTTGAACGCATGTCTTTTATGGACGAATTTTTAGGATACAATCAAATCAAGATGCATCCTGAAGACGAGAAGCATACTGCCTTTCGGACACCATTGGGGGTTTATTGCTATACGGTCATGCCCTTCGGATTGAAAAATGCCGGAGCTACATACCAACGAGCTATGAGTAACATATTCCACGAGCATCTACACAAAACAGTGGAATGTTATGTAGACGATATAGCTGTCAAAAGCCACCTCAAGGATAATCATATCCAAGACTTGAAGACAATATTTGAGTTGATGCGCCAACATTAACTCAAAATAAATCCTACAAAGTCCTTTCTGGGTGTATCTAGTGATAAATTACTGGGATTTGTCATTACCACTAAAGGCATTCAAGTGGACCCTGATAAAGTCAAGGCCATCTTAGAAATGCGACCGCCCCGTAAGTTGAGGGAACTCAGGAGATTTCAAGGTCGTCTGGCTTATATCCGGAGATTCATATCCAACCTCTCTGGGAGATGTCAGCCTTTTTCTCATCTCATGAAGAAAGGTGTATCCTTCATATGGGACGAAGCCTGTCAGCAAGCGTTTAATGATATCAAATGCTACCTCACTAACCCTCTAGTTCTGGTGCCTCCCGTCATAGGAAGACCATTCTTGTTGTATGTTCGAGCGGTGGATCATTCTCTGGGAGCTCTTCTCGCACAGAAGAACGATGTGGGTCATGAACAGGCTATTTACTACCTAAACAGGATGATGGTCGGAGCTGAACACCGATGCAATCCAGTAAAAAAAGAATATTTGGCCCTAATGTTCGCTATTCAGAAAATACGACACTATGTCACAGGCCAGACTATTCATATCATCTCCAGGATCAATCCTCTTCGGATATTGATGAACAAGCCAAGTGTTGTTAATTTCTGACTCGCGACTTGGACGATGCTATTAACACCGTATGACATGGTGTACGTCCCCCAGAAGTCCATCAAAGGCCAAGCATTAGCTAATTTTTTAGCTGCTCATCCGATCCCGGAGGCCTCCAAGCTATACGAGGACATTCCCGACGAATTTGCAGAATGTAATTCCGCAATGGAAAGTTATACATGGCAATTATTCTTCGATGGTGCCTCCAAGATTGGTCCCAGGGGAAACGTGGTTTCAGGAGTAGGAATTGTCTTGGTCACTCCCGATAAACTCGTCATCTATCGAGCATATTCTCTTAGCGAGCCATGTTCTAATAATGTGGCGGAGTATAACGCCCTACTAATCGGGCTCCAAGTCGCTAAAGAATTGGACGTCGAATCTCTGGAAGCTTTCGGTGACTCTCTACTGATCGTCAATCAAGTCAGAGGAATATATGAAGTCCGTAATCCAGACCTCATTCTTTATCACCAAGCAACGATCGAAATAGCCATGTCTTTCAAAGGGTTCTTCCTAGAACATGTGCCTCAATCTCAGAATCTGGAAGCTGATGCCCTAGCCAGTCTAGCTACAGATTTAGCTATTGCTATAAGAAGGCAGAATTCAGTGACCCTTCTTAACAGAGATTTATTCTGTGTGAAAAATAACTTTCACATAGAATGCAGCTACGCTGTGAATACCGATCTTGCCAAAAGAGACTGGAGAAGTCCCTTTATAGATTTCGTAGCATACGAAATCTTGCTGAAAGACCCTAAAGAAGCAGTATCCGTCAAAAGACGATCATTACGCTTCTATTTCGATGCGTCTTCACAATGTTTATATCGCCGGACTTATGACGGACTACTATTACGATGTCTCTCTGGTGATGAAGCACAGCAAATTATCCGTAAAGCTCATGACGGCATATGCGGAGCGCATCAACCCGGTCCTAAGCTACATGATCGTATCAGGAGGATGGGTTATTACTGGCCTACTATGATCACAGATGCAATAAAATATGCAAGACAATGCAAAGCCTGCCAGGTTCATGCAGATTTTATACATCAACCTTCTGAACATTTATATCCTACGGTTGCATCCTGGCCTTTTGAAGCATGGGGTATGGATATCATTGGCCCTATTCACCCGTCTTTTTCCAGAGGTCATCGATTTATACTGGCATCACAGATTATTTCTCCAAATGGGCAGAGGCGATCCCTCTTGCTGAGGTGAAGACATCTAATGTGATCAACTTCATCAAGCATCATGTCATTTATCGCTTTGGGATACCCCGAAGGATAATTTATGACAATGGACCTCAATTCATCAGCCAAGCATTTCATCAATTTTGCGATAAAAATCGGATACAAAATGTGGCCTCTACGATATATAATCCTGCTGCTAATAGCTTGGCAGAAGCTTTCAACAAAACCATTATCAAACTCTTGAAAAAGTTCGTCTCTTCGAACAAAAGAGATTGGAACGAGAAGCTAGAAGAATGTCTCTGGACATACCGCACAACGGTACAAGCACCGACGGGTTGTACTCCATTCTCATTGGTTTACGGGAGTGAAGCAGTTCTCCCCATCGAAGTCCAAATTTTGTCGCTCAGGATAGCAGTGACTAATGAGTTGACTCAAGAAAAGAATGACCTATTAAGGCTTCAAGAGCTAGAAGGATTAGACGAGAAACGCCTTCAGGCTCAGCAGCGCATCACGTTCTACTAGGCACGCATTTCTAGATCTTTTAATCAAAAAGTAAAATAAAGAGTGTTCAAAGTTGACGAGCTAGTTTTAGCTGTGAGAAGGCCAATGATTATTACTCACAAGAGTAAGGGTAAATTCCAACCCAAATGGGAAGGCCCTTATGTGATAGAGACGACGTTCTCAAACGGCGCTTACAGATTAGCCAAGCCTAATGGAGACTTATTAATGGCTCCTATCAACGACAAATTCCTTAAGAGGTACTATGCTTAACCTCCTTTGCTCAAATAGAGTATGGTGGGGATCTCATTCTGACAATACTACTTCCAAAACAAAACTAGTTGGATCATATTCTATCATGTCCATATAACCTCTGAATAGATATGTTTAACTGATTTGGAACTTCAAGACCTATCACGTCCATATTACCTCTGATAGTGTTTTGTGTACAAATTTTAGTTGGAGCATATTCTATCATATCCATATAACCTCTGAATAGATATGTCCAGCTGAAGCTTACCGAAAGTATATCACGTCCGTATTACCTCTGATATCACTTTCACCCTAGCATGTCATTTATATTCCAAAATGATGGGTCCACAAAGTCAGATAAAGCCTCTTTATTATTCCCAGAAAGAGCAAAATTACATAGAAAAGCAAAAAAGTACATCATTTGGGGGGAGCAGTTAAGTCATGAATCTGCTGGGCCAGAGCAACCATTCTCTCATCCCTGGAGTTCAAAACGTCAGCGCGAGCCCGCTCTAACCTGGCCGCATCATTATTCAAAGCAGATAGCTTGGACCGAGCATGTACAAAACCTACATGGATGATACCCACATGTGTCAGGTTCTGCTGAGCAGTCTCCATTCGATTCTTCAGCACATCTCGAGATGTTGACAAAGAGAGAGCCTGCTCCTCTGCCCGAGCGAGTTCATCTTTCAATCTGCGTACCCTCGCTATCTTTTCCTCATATTCGGCTTCGCACTGAGTCACCTGGGGAATGACATACTCCAATTCGGTACGCTCTTGATCCATCTCCTGCTGCTGTTCCTGGACGGATTTGTTCAGGGATTCTATTTGCCCAGCAAGCTCTGCAGTTAAGGAATCATACCTAGCTTGAACGAGACTGTCAATGCTGCCTCAAGATAGCTGCAAGTATTCGTTAATGGGTTATTCCAAACCATTAACTATCTGCTCCAGGGTATCAGCTCTTTCAGTGTCGTCAAAATCTCTGATCGGCACTATCACAAACTGGGAGGACCTCCTCAGCGCCTCGAAGCCTAGATCTTTCTCCAGCACCATTGATATCAATATTTTCAAAGTGGTGTAGAAGATACTAGTATACTGCTCAATCAGCATGGCTAGATCCGAATGGACGCTGGAAGTGGCTGCAATATTAGCAAAACTCCCTCCAGGAATGACCGTAGATGATGTTGCCACAGTCGTTGCCTCAACAGATGGTGCGACAAAAGAAGATGCCCCAACAACAGACGAAGTGGCCGACGTACTCAAAGGAGGTATTGTCTTAATGACAGGCTCATCCTTCTCTCGAGATAGCGGAACTGTTTCAGGAGAGCCGGTACCCAAAAATATTTCCTCTTCGAAATCGGGCACCTCCATGTCATCGCCAGGAGCTGAAACAGATCCAAAAGGCGCATCAACACTGCCCTCCCCGTAGATGTCTTCCCCTGAAAAGAAGACAAAAGAAAGTTAATATCAAAATAATGTTAATTTTTCTAAAAGAGGCATAAAGACGACATTTACCCATGGCCGATGGTATATATGTCGCGTCTGCAGCCAGTACAGCTAAATCATTTCTTAATGATGCTAAGCAAGCTGTCATACCTGGAGAAGGGGGTGTGCCAACTGACATTGGCAGGTATTTTTCCGAATCTTCACCCAGATCCAATCGAGGTTCAACAGGTGGAATCTTGCTGGGTATACTTACAGACGCGACAGGAATTTCTTCCGTTGCTGATCTGGATAAAGATATCCTTATTTTGCTAGGCCTCGAAGGCGATCTCGTACCACTACCTGAAGCGGTAGCAGCCCCGAGCAAAGATTCTCCGGCACTACCATCCGGGATCGTAGAGGTTCCTTCTCTAAAAGTCGAGGAACCTCTAATCGAAGAATCATCCCCAACAGGGGAAACAACAGGTTCACTTCTAGGAACCTCAGGGTGGAAAGTCCTGACAAGATGACTAATCGTCTTCTTCTTCTTCTTTTGAGGGGAAGTCTCCTTCAAGACAGGAGCCCTTCGCTTACCAGAGATAACCAGAGACCCTGCAGACAGAGGTATTTTGCCTCTCGGTACTGTCAACAAAGGCTCATCTGGATTGACAGAATCTTCACCATCGTTAAAAGAAACTGTGGGGATTTCGTCTCTCCCTGCAGACTTAGAAGAGGGCATCCTAAAACTTCCACGCATATCAAAATTGCGATGGAAGGTATTGGTTGCCACATAAAACTGGGCATACGAGTGAAGGATGCGCAACTCCATGGAGAGAGAAGTCACTGGTATAGTGAAAGCTGCTTCAGTGTAACCCATTATGAAGTACCGCCATCCTCTCGCTCCATCGATAAGTCCACCCCTAGACTTGAAGCTGGTGACGGCATTGCCCACATGCAATTGGTCATACCCGAATTGCCTGGCGAACTTGTCACGACCCGCACCCGGTATAGGGGCACGAGAGCGTGGGTAAGTCCAGCCTACGCCGCAGCATCGGCGGTAGAACGCTGTCTAGGTCACAGTAACTCTATATAGCTAAACACCTGTCAATGATATCCATCTCCATAAGGAGGTCAATATACATCTCACAATGTAACTCAATCACAACAACTATAAGGCACGATAAAGGAAAAGGAAATAACATAGTTGAATACCATGTCTCAAACATAAAGATAAATCACAGTCTAGCTGTCCAACACAAGTCTCCAATTAAATTTAACATAAGTCTAAACATAAACTGAAATAACCTCCATAAGTCTCAAGCATAAATAAATACTATCTAGAGAGCTGTAGGCAATGTCTCATCTAGAAGCATAGTCTCCTCTAGGATCTCTGGTACATAGTCTGCATCTATGCCTGGTCCATAGTGCGTGGTACAGAAATCCTCAAAATTCTTTGGAAAAAATATCCAGTCAGGATTGGAACAAAAATACACCTCTAACAGCAGTTCCACATATATTGACAAAAACTATAATACAGTGTAAAGAAATACAAGACAGAATAAAATACTGGCAATGAGAAATACTGGAACAAAGTACTGGAACATCATCATCAATATGCATCTGACAAGGAATAGAACTACAAGTGTACGCAAGTACAAAGAACTGGTATGTAAGTGTGTGTATAAGAACAACAACTAGAAAATATGGAATACAAGATCAAGCTATCAAGATACATGTCAAGAAATTATTTATCTAAGTGTGTGAAACATCAGTATATCATGTGATCGGCTTGGGACTATATGACTCATTACATGGATTAGCGATCATCCCCAACAGGTCAGGCTAACCAGATGTAACAGCGATGAGGCATGTAAGGGTAAGGCTGCACCGACGTGAAATATGGGTGAGCTAATGCTGCATGTAAAGTTGGGTATGATCACATAAACTACTAATACTTCCCCGTTTCCCCTGCTAGCACGATGGATTCCAATCACGACTCCTCATGACAGGTCTCAATGATGCCAACTCATGTAAAGAACAATGTCAGAGTCATGTACGCTATACAACAAGAATTATAGAGATAATCAATATAATGGAAACTGTCAGAGAATGTACTCGCCTGTGGTCCTTAGCTGGCAATACCACTGTCCGGGTTCCAAGGTATCGTCTGGATGATCCAACAGTCCTATAGACATACCATATAATACAATACTTCATCAGACAATACTCTAGCTCACAATCAACATAATGGTCTCAACAGGCTACGCTAGGGGGTCACGTCTGTCGTTGTTGTGCATAACCGATAGTCAATAGTATGGTCTCGCCAGTACGTCAGTGTACATTTGGCAGTCTGTTATCATGCTGCAGGGTCAGATCGATGTAACTACAGGATATCCCTGATTACATTCAAGTCATCTATAATATGATCTAACATACATAATTGTCTATTAGTTACCATTATATTAGATATTTGTATATACATATACGTTAATAGAATTTATATCTTATATATATTAACATATACTAGGGAGATGTATATAATACATATATAGATGTATTTATACTAATTGCGATATACCATATATATATGCCATATACTAGTACATATACCAATTAGGTTTATATATATATAGATATATAATATGTACATATGAACACACCAATCTACCATCATACAATACGTGTATATTATCATAGCTAATTATACGTATGCATACAAGAAAGAATACGCGTGTGCATGTACGCGTACACGTACGCGAGAGGGGACTCGAACCTGGGCGCAGAAATGAGACGTGCGTGTCGCGGCATCGTCGAGTCGAAGGGCTGCTCCGGTCGGGTACAACAAGGTCAGTGGTCTTCAGATCGTGCAGGCAAGTAGTGGCCGTCGACAGCGGCGTACAGTCGGGGCGGGCAAGTCGCGCGGCTCTGTGCAGTCGAGTCGGTTCAGCGTAGGCGAGTTTAACGCGGCTCTGTGCAGTCGAGTCATCCGGTCTGCAGTCGGTGCAGCGAGGTTGGCCGCGGGTCGAGCTCCGGTTGACGGGATCCAGACGGCTCAGGGACAGCCGATCCGGTGGGCAGCGTGCCGGTTGAATGGAGGAAGACTCGGGCTTGAGCGCCGCGGGGTGCTCGAGTCGTGCAGTCGGTTGGGGACTGCTCCGGACCGAGGGTCGACGGGGTTCCGGTCAGGATACGTTGGGGAGGGGATGAACAAGAAGATGGGAAGAAGGGTTCGGCTGGGGTATTAGGTTTTAGGTTTTAAAGAGAAGGAATAAGAGGAATATATATATATATATATATATATATATATATATATACAAGGGTGTGGGTTTGACCTAGAATATGTTGACTTTGGTCAATACTAGAAAAAGGCCTTGGCTTATTATGGAGATATTCCAATGGGCTAGGGTTCGAATGGGTTTAATGAATTTACGAAAATTGTATGGTCTAAGGGTTTGGAGGCCTATGGTTCCAAGGTTTTGATGTTAAATTACACATTCCCAAAATATGGAAAATAATGATGAAGGGGGAAAAATGGGTTTATTGTTTGCTTAATCAAAATTAGATGCAAGGAGGTGTTCTACAATTAATAGAAGTACAAGGGCTGGATTTACGTGGGACACGAGCATTAATTAATGGTCTGGCGTGTCTAGGACAAGGTGTAAATCTGTTGGAAGACAAGCTAGCGTAGCGTCCTAGTTATCGAATAGCGATAAAGTGCAACAATCAATTAAGGTTACTGTAAATTAAATAAAATTGATTACCATGCAATCATTTACTCATTAATTACGAAAAGACAAAAATACCCTTAATCCAAAAAGTGGGGGTGACAAGTCTACCCTCCTTAAAGAATTTGGTCCTCGAAATTTAAAATAACTATCACAAGAACAAGCAATCAATTAATGAATTATACCTCAAGTCTCGAAGAGATATGGATACCGCTCGCGTATTTCGTCCTCTCTCTCCCAAGTTGATTCTTCTGGAGAGTGATTTCTCCATACAACACGAACCAAGGGAATAGTCTGGTTCCGCAATATCTTCTCTCTACGATCCAAAATCTCCACTGGTTTTTCAGGATAGCTGAGCGTCGGTCCAACTTCGATCTCCGAGTGATCTAATACGTGACTAGGATCTGCCACGTACCGTCTCAGTTGCGACACGTGGAACACGTTATGTACTCCATCTAGAGCAGGCGGCAAGTCTAGTCTATAGGCCACTGTACCGACCCTTGCAAGAACACTGAAGGGCCCGATGTATCGTGGACTAAGCTTTTCTCCTCTGCCGAAATGAATCGTGCCCCGTGTCGTAAAAATCCGTAGAAACACCAAATCGCCAACCTAGAAAAATGATCTTAATATGCAACCTAAACAAGCAATCACAACCAAATAAAACAAATCAAAACAATACCTGAAACTCTAGGGGTCTACGGTGACTATCTGCCCAATGCCGCTGTCTGTCCTGCGCCACTCGCAGTCTGTCTCTGATAAGTTTCACCTTTTCTGCTGCATCCACGACCATTTCCGGTCCTAACAAGGCTCTTTCTCCAATATCATCCCAAGATAAAGGGGTACGACACCTCTGTCCATATAAAGCCTCGAATGGTGACATCTCAATGCTGGCCTGGTAGCTGTTGTTGTAAGCAAACTCTACCAAGTGTAGATGATCCTCCCAAGAACCTCCGAGATCTAATACGCAAGTACGTAGCATATCTTCAAGAGTCTGAATAGTCCTTTCAGACTGCCCGTCTGTCTGAGGGTGATATGCGGTACTAAACTTGAGCTGAGTGCCCAAGCTAGACTGCAGGCTCCTCCAGAAATGGGAAGTGAAATGACTATCCCGATCTGAGACAATACTCACAGGAACTCCATGCAATCTGACAATCTACTGTATGTACATCTCTGCTAGCTTCTCCGTCGAAGTACCCACTTTAAAAGGTAAGAAGTGGGCTGATTTGGTCAACCTATCCACGATGACCCAAATTGCGTCTTTTTCTCCTGGAGAACGAGGAAGTCCTGAAACGAAGTCCATAGTCACGTGCTCCCACTTCCATTCTGGAATGGGTAAAGGTTGAAGCAATCCCCCTGGCCTCTATCGATCTGCTTTCACCTATTGGCACACTAAACATCGGGATACGAAGCGTGCTACTTCGTGCTTCATACCATACCACCATACATGCCTCCTCAAATCTCGATACATCTTGTTGGCTCCAGGATGCATCGAGTACTGAGAGCGGTGTGCCTCCTGTAAAACTTCTTCGCGCAGCTCTCCGCTTGGCACACACATCCTCGTGCCATGTCGTAAGGATCCATCATCCGCAATAGTGAAATCGTCTATCAATCCTGCCTGAACTTGTGCCCTAATATTCCTTAGGGTCTCATCATCGTACTGCACAATTTTAATTCTGTCTATCAGCTCTGATTGAATCTGCAGTCCCCACATCTGAATCTCCGCTCCTGGAACTAATACCTCAATTTCCAAGCTCTCAAGATCAGCTAATAAGTGTCTATCCGAAGTCAAGCACATAGCCATTGGGTACCTGCTCAAGGCATCTACGACTACGTTGTCTTTCCCTGGATGATACTGTAATGAGATATCAAAGTCTTTCATCAATTCTAACCACCTTCTCTGTCTCATATTCAGCTTCTTCTGTGTAAACACGTACTTTAAGATCTTGTGGTCTGTGAAGATTTCCACACGCTCTCCGTACAGATAGTGCTTCCACAGCTTTAGGGCAAAGATAACTGCCGCTAACTCCAGATCGTGAGTGGGGTAGTTCTTTTCATGAGGGCATAATTGTCTTGAAGCATAGGCAATTACTTTCCCGTGTTGTTGAAGAACGCATCCCAACCCTTTTCCTGAAGCATCACTGTAGATAGTGAATCCACCTGTCCCTGATGGCAACGTCAAAACTGGTGCTGTCGTCAATCTCCTCTTCAGCTCATCGAATGCAGCTTGACATTCTTCTGTCCAGACAAATTCCACATCTTTCTTGGTCAGCCTAGTCATTGGCTCTGCAATATTGGAGAAGTCTTGTACAAATCTTCTGTAGTATCCTGTTAGTCCGAAAAAGCTCCCGATTTCAGCTACCGTACCGGGGGTAGCCCATGACTTCACTGCCTCTATCTTCTTTGGGTTAACTGAAATTCTGTCACCCGTTACCATATGTCCAAGAAATTCAACCTTTTCAAGAAAGAACTCACACTTTGAAAGCTTCCCGTATAATTTCTCTTTCCTGAGTGTTTCCAAGACTATTCTCAGGTGCTCTTCATGTTCTTCTGGGATTTTTGAATATACTAGAATGTCGTTAATAAACACTACTACGAACTTGTCAAGGTACTGGTGGAACACCTTGTTCATCAAGTTCATAAATACTGCTGGTGCATTGGTTAAACCAAACGACATTACTGTAAATTCAAACTGGCCATATCTGGTTCGAAAGGCGGTCTTCGGTATGTCTTCTTTCTTCACTTTTACCTGGTGATAGCCGGACCTCAAGTCTATTTTTGAAAACACCTTCGCTCCGTTCAATTGATCGAAAAGATCATCTATCCTCGGCAGCGGGTATTTCTTTTTGATAGTGAGGTTATTCAAAGCTCTATAATCTATACGCATACGTACCGTGCCATCCTTCTTTGGTACAAATAATACCGGTGCTCCCCATGGCGATGAACTGGATATAATAAAACCTTTGTCTTGCAGCTCCTCAACTTGTTTCTTTAGTTCTACCAATTCGTTGTTGTTAACTCTATAGACATGTTGTGAAATAGGCTCTGCTCCTGGTATCAAGTCTATAGAGAACTCAACATCTCTGTCTGGTGGCAAACCTGACAACTTCTCTGGAAATACATCCAGGAACTCCGCTATAAGTGGATGCGGTAACTCTTCTTCTTCTACCCTGGCTCCGCAAAAAGTGCCTCTGCTCCGCTCCTCTGCTCCTCTGGCAATCTCAAACTCTGGCTCTCCTGGTGGTCGAAATACTACTCTACCTCCATGGCAATCTATAGAAGCATGGTGTTTACTTAACCAGTCCATTCCGAGTACAATATCATATTTCGAAAGTGGCATGACGAGTAAACTCTCGCTCAACTCTCGTCCTTTCAATGACACTCTCCGATCCTTGCAACAATCACGGACTAGGATAATGCCTCCTCATGTCGTGATCTTGCAAGTCCTATCTAATGGTTCCGTTTCTAAATGATGTTTAACGGCATATGATACAGATACAAAACTATGGGAAGCGCCAGAATCAAATAATGCAAGTGTTGGAATAGCATCAAGTAAAACTGAACCTGAAATCATGTCTCCAGCTGGCTCGGCCTCCTCGGTGGTCATGGCGTAAGCTCGTCCTTGTGGTGCTCTTCTCTGTTGCTGCTGCTGCTGAGCAAACCTCTCCTGCTGCGATGGAAGTGGAGGTCCTCTCTGCTGGCCTCCTGGTACAATAGGTGCTCTGGCTGGTCCTCTATGAGCGGCTCCTCCTCCTTGGCGAGTCTGAATAGTTGGGCAGTCCCTCAGCTGATGTGCTGCTGATCCACACGATAAGCAAGTGCCCAACCTTTTTCTGCAGATGTCTCTTGTATGTCCCATCTTTCCGCAATACGAACATGGGGCAACGAGTTGATTATGTCTTTGTGGTTGCTGTTGTTGAGCATATCCTCGAACTGGTGCCTGTTGCTGGTGTTTCTGCTGGTGTTGTTGCTGGTGTTGCCTATGTTGTTGTTGAAAGTGTGGGCACTTGGCTGGTCCTGTGTTACCTCCTGTTGCTCCGGATATATCGTGTCCTCTCTTGGGCCTGAGGTCCAAGTCGTCTTCGGCAATCTGGGCATCCATCAGAATACTCTCAAATGTAGTAGTACGTCGTCCCGAAGTACGAGACTTGATCTCCCTATTTAATTCCTTCATGAATTTTCGTGCTCTGTCTCCTGGGTCTCGAACCATCGATGGTGCAAATCGACTCAATCGACAAAACTCTGCAGCATATTCGTCGACTGACATACCTCCTTGGACTAAGTCATGGAACTGAGTTTCTAATGCTCCCAAGGCTACGTCAGGAAAGAATTTCTCTTTGAAGAGTTCCTTAAAGTCCTCCCAAGTAAGTCCTTCAGCGACGAGTCTTGGCTCTGTACGATACCACGTTAGTGCGATATCAAACATCTGGCTGCCAGCGGCCTCTATCTGAAGAATCTCTGGAATCTGTGATAAGCGCAGATTCCTCTCTATGTCTTCTAACCATTCGTAAGCATATAGTATTCCTTCTGTGCCTTTGAACTCTCGAGGCATCATCCTCTTAAAGTCCACTATGGTACCGGGCCTCTGTTGTTGTTGACCTTGATGTTGCGGTTGTCGTGCTACCCTCTCCACAGCTTGGAGAGTCACCTGATGAGCATTCTCCATGCTCTCTCTCATCAGTTCGGTCTGTGCCTGGTGTGCTTCTGCTTGCATTCTCTGAGCCTCAGCTTGAACACGTTGAGCCTCTGCTGTTACTCTCTGGGCCTCTAGCATGCCCTGCATCAGTACGAACATCTGTGTCCCGTCAGCGGGCACTCCTCCAAAAATTGGTGTCGGTGGTGGTGGAAGGTTGTCTGTTATAGCTGGGGCAATCCTCTGTATAGGTGGAGGAGGAATCCCGTTAGCTGCAGACACTCCTATACGAACAGGAGATGTAGGAGGATCTCCAGGTATCTGTTCGTCAGGTTGAGCGGTGGCAGTCCTCTCTGAATTGGCTGCTCCCATTCTCATGGATCTAGTATTCGGCGACATCCTGAATACAGATCAAAGAATCAATTAAGGTGATAGATGTGATATTATCAAGGAAGGACACTAAAGTGCTAAAGGAAGCAATCCATTAGAATAGCAATATGAAGTTCAGAATTTCCTAGTGTGATTGAGCATATTCTTATCCTAGATCCTATTTCCCATATCCTAGCACAGGCTCGCAGCAGTACAACTAAGTTGTCGCACTACCACGATATCGCATAACTTGCGAACTAGACCTGCATGGGCCACCACTAAAAACGTGTCATGACCCGCACCCGGTATAGGGGCACGAGAGCGTGGGTACGTCCAGCGTATGCCGCAGCATCGACGATAGAACGCTGTCTAGGTTACAGTAACTCTATATAGCTAAACACATGTCAATGATATCCATCTCCATAAGGAGGTCAATATACATCTCACAATAATCTCACAATGTAACTCAATCACAACAACTATAAGGCACGATAAAGGAAAAGGAAATGACATAGTTGAACACCATGTCTCAAACATAAAGATAAATCATAATCTAGCTGTCCAACACAAGTCTCCAATTAAATTTAACATAAGTCTAAACATAAACTGAAATAACCTCCATAAGTCTCAAGCATAAATAAATACTATCTAGATAGTTGTAGGCAATGTCTCATCTAGAAGCATAGTCTCCTCTAGGATCTCTGGTACATAGTCTGCATCTATGCCTGGTCCGTAGTGCGTGGTACAGAAATCCTCAAGATTCTCTGAAAAAATATCCAATCAGGATTGGAACGAAAATACACCTCTAACAGTAGTTCCACATATATTGACAAAAACTATAATACAGTGTAAAGAAATACAAGACAGAATAAAATACTGGCAATGAAAAATACTGGAACAAAGTACTGGAACATCATCATCAATATGCATCTGACAAGGAATAGAACTACAAGTATACGCAAGTACAAAGAACTGGTATGTAAGTGTGTGTATAAGAACAACAACTAGAACATATGGAATACAAGATCAATCTATCAAGATACATGTCAAGAAATCATCTATCTAAGTGTGTGAAACATCAGTATATCATGTGATCGGCTTGGGACTATATGACTCATTACATGGATTAGCGATCATCCCCAACAGGTCAGGCTAACCAGATGTAACAGCGATGAGGCATGTAAGGGTAAGGCTGCACCGACGTAAAATGTGGGTGAGCTAATGCTGCATGTAAAGTTGGGTATGATCACATAAACTACTAATACTTTCCCGTTTCCCCTGCTAGCACGATGGATTCCAATCACGACTCCTCGTGACAGGTCTCAATGATGCCAACTCGTGTAAAGAACAGTGTCAGAGTCATGTACGCTATACAACAAGAATTATATAGATAATCAACATAATGGAAACTGTCAGAGAATGTACTCGCCTGTGGTCCTTAGCTGACAATACCACTGTCCGGTTTCCAAGGTGTCGTCTGGATGATCCAACAGTCCTATAGACATACCATATAATATAATACTTCATTAGACAATACTCTAGCTCACAATCAACATAATGGTCTCAACAGGCTACGCTAGGGGGTCACGTATGTCGTTATTGTGCATAACCGACAGTCAATAGTATGGTCTCGCCAGTACGTCAGTGTACATTTGGCAGTCTGTTATCATGCTGCAGGGTCAGGTCGATGTAACTACAGGATATCCCTGATTACATTCAAGTTATCTATAATATGATCTAACATACATAATTGTCTATTAGTTACCATTATATTAGATATTTATATATACATATACTTTAATAGAATTTATATCTTATATATATTAACATATACTAGGGAGATGTATATAATACATATATAGATGTATTTATACTAATTGCGATATACCATATATATATACCATATACTAGTACATATACCAATTAGGTTTATATACATATAGATATATAATATGTACATACGAACACACCAATCTACCATCATACGATACGTGTATATTATCATAGCTAATTATACGTATGCATACAAGGAAGAATATGCGTGTGCATGTACGCGTACACGTACGCGAGAGGGGACTCGAACCTGGGCGCGAAAATGAGACGTGCATGTCACGGCGTCGTCGAGTCGAAGGGCTGCTCCGGTCGGGTACAGCGAGGTCAGTGGTCTTCGGATCGTGCAGGCAAGTAGTGGCCGTCGACAGCGGCGTGCAGTCGGGGCGGTCAAGTCGCGCAGCTCTGTGCAGTCGAGTCGGTTCAGCACGCTAAATAGTGGCACATCAGCTCCTGGTACACTGCCACCACCCGAGGGTTTGTATCCCTAGCTCCCAGTTTATGGGAACATACTCTTCATAAGGAGTATCCCCCATTGGCAGTCTTGAAATCTCTGTCATTTTATGAAGGGCCAATCCCAACTCCCCCAGTGGAGTGGCGAAAGTCCCGGTGAGCGAGATATAT
Source organism: Iris macrosiphon (assembly GCA_036927795.1). Taxonomy (NCBI): domain Eukaryota; kingdom Viridiplantae; phylum Streptophyta; class Magnoliopsida; order Asparagales; family Iridaceae; genus Iris; species Iris macrosiphon. The sequence continues at coordinate 16,264,191 of JAYESA010000012.1, forward strand.
CGCTCCATCAAAGCCAGAAACAGGTTGGGGTTGAGAGGTAACCCAACACTGGTAGCACTCACAGCTGCGTACAGACCAATGTCCTCCAGCTCAGTCTGAAAATGCTTCAGGGCCCAGTCAGCTAAACGAACCCATCGAAGATTTGTGGGGGTAAGCCACCCATTGGTCCGAGGAAACCTTGGGGTATACTCCTCCATGCCCCATGAACTCATTGCAGAAAGTCGATAATTGGACTGGCTGAAATGGTGCAGTTTCCTCACTCGGGACAATGCCCAAAAATAATTCCCTGAAAGGGATGACTGGACCAGAAGGGCGGCTCACAAATGACCCTTGGTCGGATCCTTTCTGGTAAAATATCTTCCCCGGCTGGCCGTAAAGATTGGGAGTCAGAGTCCATGACATCCTCCTGGGATGCGTGGCATAGAAGAATACCGAGATAGGACAATCTCTCAGCATCTTGGGCAGATACAGGACCAAGCCCCCGGCAGAAAAAACCCAGTTTTCTTTCTTGGGCTTCGTCTGAGATTGTTTGTCAATCATATCCTCGAAGAGAAAAGCCGGTTTTATATATTGTGCCCCGTCTATAGACGTCAGGGGCTCTCCGTTGATCATGCTCAACAGCATTCGCTCTCCTTGAGACGATATCAGGATTCCCCTTCCTTCAGGATATTGGGGTCCAGAAATAGAAAATGTCACATGGGACAAATCCTTCAGGTAATTGGAATACAGCATCCCAGCAGCAGAACCCATCACCTCAGCCAACGGAGATGCATGCAAGTTAACTACAAAGTGCAAGAAAAATAAGTCAGTTTCTATACTAGACGTTACATCTTGCAGCTTATGACAAAGATCAACAGTCTGTGCTTTTACGCCAAGACTGTAAAAACTTGACTTTTTACGCTGGAGTCTCATTCCAAGGCATAAAATTCAAGATTGGCAGTATACACAAAAACCTAACAGTTTGTGTTTTACGTCAGACTGCCAAAGTTTGAGTCATTACGTCGAAATTTTCATCCAGAGCGTAACACTCAAAGTTTGTAGTATACGCCAATTTTCGACAGTCAAAGCTTTTACGCCAGACTGCAAAAATATGGAGTTTTTACACTGACACATTAGAAATATGGGCGTAAAAGATGAAACATCTCTGTGCATCATCTTCCTCAGAGAGGCTATCAGCATAGGAGATGACCTAGCGCATTCACGTACAACGTATGCGAAGGTTTTCTTCGTTCTTGTCATCCCAGAAGCTTTACCTATAACGCCCGGTGCACATCTCGTCAGTGGGACACTTCGTTCAGAGCGAGGTTCGCCCTGCCCGATGGGAGTCGCTCTTGCTTGAGCAGAGGAGCGAAAAGAGGAGGCAGCCTTCTTTCCCTTAGAGGAGGAGATTGGTTTTGATGCCATTGCTAAAGACTCAGAATGCTCAGAAGGAAAGTGCTCAAAGAGACGAAAGTTTTCTTTTGCAAAAGACAGGTGAAGAGTCTTCTCTTTGAAAGCCTTGGGATATATAGAGTTCAGATGGACTCCTCGAATCCCTAACCAAATCCGATATTTAATATTCGATTATGATTGGGGACTACGTCAGCCTATTACTCAGGGAAGGCAGACAGTCAGCGAATTCAAAAAAAATTCGTGCAAAGCAGATTCGTGGTTTTACGCCAAGGAGCTTTTTACGCTCGGTAGCTACAAATCTACGGTTTTACGCTCAGAGGCTATAAGTCTATGATTTTATGCCCGGATGCTTTTATGCTCGGTAGCTTTTACGCTCGAGAGGCTACAAACCTACGACTTCACGCTCAGAAGCTACAAATCTATGATATCACGCTCGGTAGATTTTTACGCTCAGAGGCAACAAATCCACAACTTCACGCTCGGAGGTTTTCTTTACAGAGGCTACAGATCTACAGTTTTACGCCCGGATGCTCTCATGCTCAGCAGCTTTTACGCTTGAGAGGCTACAAACTTATGATTTTATGCTCATCTATATTACAGATCTATGACTGTCCGCATATCTGAGAATACACAGGCCAGAATATGCGTATATCTGAACCATCCTCAAGATGGCTAATTACAAGGGTTCATACAGAAGATGCTCCTTCTTGGCCTCAAAATATCCCAAGTACCCAAAGCATACCGAGGTCAACATGGAAAATAACTCTTCTTCTTGGGTCGATTGGAGGTTCATCCAGAATCCAGTCTGAACATTTCATCTATAGTTCAAGATGGCGACTCAATTGTGACACTTGTTTCTCGCACTATTACAAGGGATTTTCGGCAAATCATTCTTGAAGACGATGGTCTGAACAATAATTCTCCTTATCGGAGAGGTGATAATTCAGAATTCTACGCAGTTCCTTATTTCTAACAGCAGGACAGTTCGAATATTCGACTTAAATGCTGAGCAGCTTTCTGCGCATCCTTAGTTATGCATAAAAAAAAAGGGACGGGACCTAATACTCTTTCTATCAGAGTCGGCATAAAGTTATCAGACGTGTCGAAGCTACACATACTCAGACTTCATCACAGCAAAATATATGGCAAAATAATCAGATGCACAAAAGAAGACGATTTTATTAAATCATGATTACATATGAGAAAAATCCAGTCTACAAAGGGTTTTTCTTTATCTTCATGATTACATATGAGGGAAATCCCGTCTACAAAGGATTTCTCGTCCCCATTAAAAGATCACCCCTAGAATCTATTCTGCCAGGTTCTCGTATTGGTGGAGATCTTCTTCCGTCTTCTTCAGCAGTTAGTCGGTTTCCGCGGCCGATTAACAAGAAAATGATTAATGGCGGGAGGATACAAAACTGGGCCTGCCTAAATTATTCAGAGCCCATCCTCCATACGCCATGACAGATTGAGTTGAGGTTTTAGACCTAACTCAATACTGAAGGACAGAGCTAGTTTGTCTGCTCTCGTCCACAAACGACAGGAGAAAATACAGCTTGCAAGCTATATGGTCGAATGTAACCCTTCCTCTCTCCTGGACGAACCGCCATATGAAGTTGCTGATTATTCCGAGCAAAGGAAGCTATGATATCCTTCCATGATCCATCGTTGCAGAGGAGATTTGCTCGAAGATGCCTTCTTTTTTGGCTCCTCACATGCTGGAAGAACATTGTCTTCTTCTTCCTCAAGTCGACCCGATGAACTCCGGCAATCATCTCTGAGTGGTGAAGAAAATGTGGGAAGAACAGGTTAACTCCTCAGCCTTTATATAGGCAAAAGAGAACACACCGAATCCCAATAAATCTCCTATAATCCGCCAAGAAATTAGTCTTGAAGAACGAGTCAGACTTGACCGTTTTATGCTTCATTCAAAGTGTTTCAAATTACGAGAAATTTGAAAACTTTGAAGGGGGTCTTGTAGAAGCATGAAAAATACGCTGAAGAGTTATACGCAGCATTTTAGTGCTGGGCAGCGTAAAATATAACTTCAGAGCCATTGGCGTACAACAGAGCTTTTTCGCTAAGTACAGCGTAAAATATAAGCTCAAGGACAACCCGCGTAGGGCAGTGTGTTCAGACTGCTTCAGCGTAAAAAGGGTGTTATATCGCCTTTATGGCGTAAAACTCATCCGCTTTCAATGCAGCATAGAAGTGTACGAGGAACGCTTCATATTCCTCGAATGAACTGGTCAAATCATGCAGTGAACCTGACGTCTGACTCCTGACAAAGAGTACTGCACGACTATCCAGACGACGGCTGTAATGATAGCGCGGCACAGCGATCCAAACTGTCGTTTAGTGACATTTCCTTGGCATAAACTGCTTTTACGCATACAAGAGAATACGCTGCCTAGTTGTACACAGGCAGATGTGAGCTTTTTACGCTCCGCAGAAGACAAACAAACTGCCACGTCAAAAGCCGTTCTTCGTACAGAGTCCGAGGCACGTCTCTGCATTTAATACTCAGAATGGTGGCAGATCTTCGAGACACGTCTCTGCATTTAATGCTCAGAATGGTGGCAAATCTTCGAAGACACGCCTCTGCATTTAATGCGCATGATGGGGGAAGATCTCTGCATTTAATGCAAGAGATTTGATTATATCTCCAAAAGCCATAATTTTGGCTAAAATGTCCACATCATCACTTTTGTACATTACGCCATTAGGCTATTTTCAGCTATGGGAGCATGCTGTACGCTATCTCCTTGGAATACGCCACTGGGCTATTTTTTAGCTATAAGGAGCACGCGGTACGCTATCTTCTTGAAATACGCCAGCTCAGGCTACATTTGCATTGGTGCGTATTAAAGCTATTTGGTCCAGAATTCGCTCAAGGCCTCACTCAAGAAAAGAGCATCAAGCTTCTACGCCTACTCGGCTTCTACGCCTACCTGGCCTCTACGCCAGTTTGATAACTATTTGGCTTCTACGCCATGGTGACAGTTATTGGTTTCTACGCCAACCTTTTCTACGTGAGGGGATAACTACCTACGTGGCTTTCATGCCATGATCTTCGCAGCAGTTATACGTATTATCTCTTAATGGGACACGCATCACACGCAGATTCAGAAGATTATTTATACGTGGGCAACGATTATTGTAACCGTCGCATAAAAAGTGCCATACTCTCCATTACCCAACTTTTACGCCAACTGAATGGTTACTGTCACTAAAACCCTATAAATAGATACCTCTATTGACAGAGGTCCAGGGTCGAAAAACTCTAAGGTCGAGAGGTCGAAGAATTAAGAGTCGAAAAGTCTTTGAGAGAGAAGAATCAAGAGCTCAGACAGAGAGTAGTGATCAATGATTTTGGCATCGAGCATCCACTCCCTCTTGTAACCTTTGAAGCATCTCCTTCTTCTACAACACTTCATCATCATCGTGTGGTCCAAGGGACAAAGTGATCGACTGCAGATCAGACTCCTATAGCAATATTTACCCAGATTAAAATTTGTACTTAACATCCTCGTATAGGATTAATAGTACTTCTTGTTTGTAAACCAAAGAGCGGGTTTCGTATAAATCTTATTTAATTTCTTTCGTTTATTATCAAATAGTGACAAATCTAGATCGTCTCTACCTTTGATTGCCATCATCTCTACGTCTATTGTTCCTTCTTCAGCGACAACGGCATCCCCGAGAGCCGCTTCTCATGTCCCGTGCATGGATGAGACCCGAGGTAGCATTACCTGACGAGGAAGAGGAAGGCTGCACTGGCGGCGATGGAGAGGGGCGGGGGCTGGCGCGGAGAGAGAGGGGCGACTGTGCTGGTGACAGGGAGAGGGGGCTGCTGTCGGTGGGATGGGGGTTATGCTGGCGCGGAAGGCTGGGGGCGGCGGGGAGATGGGGAAGAAGTGGAGGTTTGTTGGAGCCAGGGTTTGGAGGGGGGCTGTGGAGTAAGGTTAGGATTAGGGTTTGGTGGAGAACGGTGGTGGCTAGGGTTAAGGTTAGGCTTTTGTGGCTTTGATACCAAATAGAAATTTAGTATAATACTTGGCTTGATTATTATTGAGGTGGAGATACATATATATAGGAGAGTGTAACCATCTCTTTATTATTCTACTCAATATGGGACTAAAAGTCCATTATTACTCTCAACAGTAATTGTCCACAAGTGGTATTTTATATTAGAATTCTGAAATTGTAAAGGGAATTGGACTCATAAAAAATATTTGGTAAGCTTGTATTTTGGACTGGAATCACTCAATAATGCCAATTTTTTGTTTAGATTTTTTGTTTAGATTTTTTGTTTGTATTTTGAAATAGAAAATATTAGTTTTCCACTTTAGTTGTTTGTCAAGCACTAAACATGCTAGGGACCAAACTCGAGTGACCCTTGTGGTTGCCGGGGAGAGTTATAAGACCCTGCCTGGGTGACAGAAGATTAGTGGATCGAGTCACGGGAGCATATTAATCATTCAATTTATAAATGGTGGAAGTTGGGGGCAGTGGACCCAAAAGGCATGCAAAGTAGCATGAACAAAGTTCCGACAATTACTGTAACCTCCGTTTTCTAAAACATGTAATCATGAATTATTTTTTCAACTTATATTAATTGCTAAATAAAGTTAGTTAAATTAATCTAATTAGTTTTGGTTTAGTGTTTAATTATATTTTAGTCATGGACAAAATATTCTTATCCTAACTAACTATATTTCATTCCCATTAGATAGATTCCTTTTCCATTGGAGTTTGAATTCAGATTGAGTGCTGAATGGCAAACTTGTAGTTATCACCAACTCTCATACCCCCATAAGTGACCGGCCATGTATACCATTTACCTCCATTTATTTCACTCCATCACACTTCATCTTCTTTCCCAAGCATCTTCTCCACCTCTCCAACCCAACTCCAAACCCTAATTTCTCCTCCACAATCCCAAATTAACCAATTCACCTTTAATTCTTCTTCCAATGGAGAACTAGAGCTTGGGAGCAAAAGAGAAGTTTGGAAAGATGCCAAGTGTAATAACTCACTTCGTTCAGGTCAGAAAGATGAAGTATTGGTGAAAATAGCGTTCAAACTTGGCACATTCAGCGGTTCGCTCGGAGTCCCGCTCGGTCGAGGCGAACCCTCGTTCAGGTGGGTGGCTCCGATGAACCTATCTCTGCTTGGCCTTTACAATTTAAAATATGGACGATACATGCTAGTCGCTAGGAAGATTATTGAAGGATGCAAATAAAAGAAGTGAATCAACATAGCTAAGGGAATAATCCTAACTTATAGCACATTGTATAGAACATGGATTCGACAATGGTCACTATCTGTGCGTTATAATGATCGGTGATATAGGCAGCATATATTTCTGGCATTTAGTTTGCAGCTAATGCCATACACCTACCTTTACCTACCCATACACACCAAAATTGTCTTTAAAGTGCATTTACTAGTTGGTTAGTTCACCCTTATGTTTACACAGTATTTACATTATGGTATATTTCATAGACGTTTTATTTCGTGCAAGTAGATTTTTCTTTGTTGTTATATCATATATCTTCGCACAGTTGCGATATTTATCACATAGAATATGCCACGAGTTTGGAGCACTTCATGGAAACATGATTCATTCAGTTAAGACAGAAAGACTATCAAGTAGTTGTTCCACATCAGAAGCAAAACATAGAAAGACTTCGTGACCGTTGGGTCGCCAAGGTAGTCCCAGAACCGGGGAGCTGCAGAAAGAAAGAAAGAAAGAAAGAAAGAAAGAGAAGAGAAGAGAAGAGATAGATCTGAGAGCTCGGTATAGTTCAGAAAAGAAATGGCTCGGGGAGCCCAAAGTAAAAAATTGAGGAAAAGAAGTAAAGTAAAGAAAGATAAAGAAGAGACTTGAATGGTCACAGTGTAAACCCTCTCACCCAAAATAGAGATTTTGTGTGTATTTTATATTATTATATTTATTATAGATTATTTTAAATATTTAATTACTTTAGAGTATTCTCTTAGTTAATTAGAAAATAAATTTTTTTAGTATATTTACTTGTATAAATATTTATTTAGAATCATTTTTAGGCTATTTTAGATATTTGGAGATTTTTTTAGAATTTTTACGTAATTAAAACATAGGGAACATAAATTTCTAGGACTTCCATGATTTACTATGAGACCATACTTGCATATTGTTCCTACCAAATATTTATTTTAGGTTAAAATATTTAATTATATTTTTTGTAATTTATTTAGAATTTTAAGAAATTTATTTCAAAATTTTTGAAATTATTTAGGATTTATTTGGATATATATAATCTTTATATTAGATAGATGCTAATTTAATGTTAATAGATATTAATAAGATTATATATATTATTTGTACTATCTTTAATTATATTTAAGATTATAAATTATTGAGATAAACTCAAACTCTATTTTAAATTAATTCAAATCCTGAGCCTACTAGGAAAGCAACTTCACGAATATCCTATCCTTATTTAAACTAATCCTAATCATATCCAAATTAGCCAATCCTAGTCGTATTCAATTAAGTAGTCTCCACCATTATAAATACCTATTAGACTTATGAAATAAACTCATATTTCATATTTTTCTTCACCAAACTCCTCTCTTTTTTATCCAAAAACAGTCGAAATTTTTCATAAATTTAGCCTCATTTTCTAGTAGTTATGACGATTTAAAAAGACGATATCTCCTAGCTTCGGACTCCAAACGCACTCCAATTTTTTTGTTAGAACCATATCAAGGTTAGTTTTCTGAATATATAATTATTTTAATAATTTATAAACCTATTTTTTCAGAAAATTCTAAAAGTGCCAGTTGTTCAAAATCAAACGTATTTTTATGTTTTCGAGATTTCGGGAGATTCCGAACTAGGAATTATGAGCCGTTTGAAGTTTCAAAAATCTGACATGATGAATTTCCAAAAAATTAATTTTTAAAAATTTAATATGAAAGTTTAATCTACTGTAAAATTCGTGCAACGTAGACGTAAATAGAAAACCACAAAAAACTGTCATATATGCGCCCTTGTGGCCATAACTCTTTGCCGACTTGTGATTTTATAAAACCATCGATTCCAGCATTCATGTAGCATTAAAATCTATAGGATTCCACACACAAATCCAGGATTTGAGTTGGTTGACTTTTTGGTCAACAGATTGCCTCGATTTGTGTGCCATGGATCCCAAATCCGTAAAGTTACTTTCTTTGGACCGAAATTAGGGTTTAGCAATAAAATTAGATTATAATAAGATTAAAATAATATTTTAGATTATTTTATTCAGAATTAAAATAGATTAAAATGGAGGAACCTATTCACCCACTTTTGTAACCTAACTTGTTTAATTTATGTGACGGGTAGATCGGACGACGCCTTGAGTTGGGGCTTCATTTTTTTTCAGAGCAGGCAAGATACCTTGCCAAATTGCTTACAGTACTTTGTATGCTTATTATATTTTAATATAATCATTATATGTGTATTTTCTGTCAGTCATAATTATTTATTATATATATGTTGACACACACTTGACACATAGTATCACGGGAGGAGACGATAATCAGTAGGCGTATGGGCTATATGTCATGCCCCAGTCCCAAAATACGTAGGACTAGGACACGTAAGCATGCCAGCCGCATGGATAAGGCAACTCCAATATATGAAAACCAAATCCACACGTACGCTGTAATATGAATATCAAATCCACAAGTGGTATAAATGTAATACAAGTCGCAGGAAAAAATCTAAATCTCATCCACCAAAATCATATAGAAATAAATAACCAGTATCTATGAAACTAGATCTCAATAGGAAGTATCTAAGGATGATAGTTGGATGGAAACAAATCCACTACCAACTCAAAGGAAAAGTAAATACAATATAAGTATAACTCAATCAAACAATATGAGTACCAGCTATCAATCCCGGCTCGAAGAGAAGACATCCACGAAGCATCTATAACCATCCATCTCTGCTCTCCTGCAAATACACAAGAACAGGTACACCTGGCAGCGGACCAGGTCCTCAGAGGGACATAACAAGATACTTAAACACATGCCAATAAAGTACTGAAATAAATATCCAAAGGGGTCGCCTAACCGTCTAAAGTGAATGCAGTTAAGAACACCTTTCCCCACAAGTGAGCTATCTGGCTGAAAACTGGGATTTGGCATGGTTCTCTTTTGAAGATCCAGGGGCCCAAAGGCACGTCGTCTTTTGAACGGCGGAGGCCCGCCAATGTACATAATATATATATATGGGTCATCACCACCCGTATCTCCAGCGGAGAATCCGGGCGTCACAGAAAAAGTGCAAAGGAGCTCAAATGCGGTACTTATCTTCCCACCCCATGCTCTAAGCATGTCACATCCATGACACGATAACACCTCTAATAACTGCCAAGTCTACTAGCATGCAAAGTTCTAACAGCAGTTATTCCTAACGCACGGTCCATACGTACAGGAGGCCAGACCTGTCACGCAGTCCGTGATCTATATGAGACTCACACTCGTGTAACAACTGTGTCACGGCCAATGAACCTAATGGTGCTACATGATAATGGGGTAGTCTCATGAACAAGGTCAATGCAATACATAAATAAAAATATATCGCGACGTCACCGTCGCGAGAATTTTATATAACAATTAAAATATATGAACTAAAGACAGAAAAATAAAGATGCGTGCAACATATGGAATAAGAATAACAGTACAATGGCAAGGTATACTTGCCTGGCAAGAAAGCTGCGATGTACCAATAACCTGCTCCAAAAGTCGCGCAGAATAAATCCAACATCCTATGTACATATAATATAATACAAATAAATCATTAGTCATTACACTAGTACACACACAACAACATTTATACTGGACTCAGGGGTACACTAGGCTAACACGGTCAATTACGCGTTGAATTACGCGGGTGTCGGGTCTTTAAGTACTGTACACAATAAGTCAGTCAACTAACACAGTCTCGTCAGTACGTTGGTATACACAAGGCAGACACCAACATGGTTCTTAGGGGTCAACAGGGTCAAGGGCAATTACGGGATAGTCCACGGTGTCCTAGGGTCGTACAGTCTGAATTCACCTACTCATACTTATTTATTAATATATGATTAATTACAATATACATATATACCCTATATATCCATTAATTATACGTATTCCAAGTTGACTAGTATGCACATACTAAATATATATAATTATATCAAACTAAAATAATGTACGAGTACAAGTTCGTGTACGCAGTACTGGGTTCACCGACTCAGGGTCCGATATCACTAACAGTCAATAAGCAATACTATTATCCTACTGGCACGCACACAAACACACATAAAAGAAGGAGACGGGACAGGTTCATACCTCGGAATACATGTACGGTACGACGGTGAGACTAACGACGATGCGATGATGGTGGCGACTATAACGACGATGATTATGTCGATGCTCAAAGTAAAGATGGTAGTGATGCTCATGACGTTCTGGAAACCACTTTCCATTCCAAAGTCCGCAAATAAGCTTGACAATTTTGGTGGTGCTACATGTACAGTCGCTTGAACACCTCCAGAACCAATCTCAGCACCAGGTAAGTCTTCCATGAATTCGTCAATGACAGATAGGTAAGCTTCACCATCAAGACGGTGCTCTTGAAGTCCCAAATAAAGTGGATCTTTCAGAAGTTTTTCATTATTGGTTCCCACATCAATCATCACAGGGAGTACCTGCTCAGCTGGCCAGTTGTAAACCATTGACATCATTTCCCCGCGGTCCTCTGCACTAAAGTACATTCCCCTTGATCGTCTGAACAGTCCACTATAGTTTTGGCAAACCAGTCCAACGGTGGGTGTGTACACTATAGGCGCATATTTCTCAATGTTATCAATTAAAACCTTGTAATACATCGTCTCATTCCGGTCATAACATCTGTTTAGAATGCGCCATTTGGCCAAGGCATTGGTGTCGGACGGTCCATCTCTTGCATGCTGTTCCAATCTTTTCAAGTCAACCATGAACCGATCGATTTGCTGCTGAGGAGACATCACAGTGGGAGGAAGAAGGGGTTAGCGGTGGTACTATCGGGATTCAGCCGAGATGGGAGGGGCACGGCGCCGCTCTCAGGTGAGAACTCCGGCGAGGTGGATTCTCCGGCCGGCGGTGAGCAGGGAAGGAGAGGAAGAAGAAGATGAGATGAATAGGGAATAGGGGGGTGGTCGGCTGAGGTATATTGCATTGGTTTGGTTTTCTAATAGAAAAGGAAGAAAAAAATTATATTTATACACATGTGGGTTTTAGGGTTTGACCTAGGTGAGTTTGACTTTGGTCAATATCTCATTATGATGGGCCCTGGGCTTGCATGAGGATGTTTGGGAAACCTACAAATTACATTAATTAAATGCAAGGGATAGATTTAATATACAGGGCGATGTGCGCGCGTTGCACATCCCGAAAAATTATGTGAAAAATTATATAAATGGAAAAATTAAGTTTCTTCATGAATTATCCAATGATGGGGACACCTCAATGCGTTTTTGCATAATAGCCCCCCCAACAATTGAAAAATTGCACAAAGGCAAAAATTGAATTTAATTAATTAAATCAAACCGCGCACGATGTTCTAGAATTAATTAGGAGTACATGGGATTAAATTTAGGTGGGACACAAGCGTCAGGGCATAGAGGGTACAGTGTAGAATATTAATAAAATTCGGGTTGTACAAAATGGTCAAGATTGTATCCCCAATTTCGATTGGGACGCACAAGGGTACAAAATTGGAATTTATTTCAAATTAAGAAATAACGTCCGCGATATTTATTGTGCGGCTAAAATATAGCACAAGGAAGCAATATTATGAGTTGCACAAGGGCTAGGAAGGTAGGCGGGCACGTCTAGGACAATGTTGTGAAATTCGTAGATAGGCAACGGCTAGTGAGGTGCTCCAATTATCGAGCAACGGTCAGGTGCGCTACGTGTCATAATTATTGCATAATTAAATAAAAGCCGTGTTCTAATTCTAATTGGGTTCAAACTAGCCCTAATTCTACTATATAAGCCATGTAAACCTAATTTTGGGTGAGGGGGTTTACACTATATCCACTCTGGTAAACCGTAGTAACTAGCACGCACTACGGTAGTTGTGTCGCGCTCGTCGCTACCCTCGCGGTATATAAATTTCTGATGTCATGATGGTCGCTACCATCGCGGTATGACGGCTTCTGATGTTCATGGACGTGTGTGTGATTTGTGAGATTAGATAGAGTAGCCTATCCATGCCCATACGTCGAAATGGTTGTCCTCATTATGCATTTTCATATAGATTGTCTAGTACAACGTACTTATATATTTTCTGTCTATTATGCATGTTGTACTGTATTCAATTGGCATATTTCTATGTATCTTGTTACATCCCTCTAAGGACCTAGTCCCTTGCCAGATATAGACGATCAGGAGTATCTACAGGAGTATGGGCCAGGACCTGACGTATTATTTTCTGCCGAGGAGATCTTACCTTCTGAGCATCTTTAATTATCTCTAGCGTTGGATCTCTTAGCTGATACTCTCCCATCATCATCTTATTTTAAATTGGATATTTATCCTCCTCTCTTATTTTAGTATTGATATAGTTATTGGTAGTAGATTTGTCTTCACCCGACTATCATTTTTGGATTATTCAGACTCATTATTATGGTTTAGTTATTTCTTTACTATGACTTGTGTTATGGATGAGATTAGTATTTTCTGTGACGGGTGATAATATATATACCACATATGCGTTAATATTTATATTACATCGTACGTGTATATTATGGTATCCATATATTGGAGTTGCCATATATATACGGCTGGCATGCTTACGTATTCTTAGTCCTACGTATTTTGGGACTGGGCGTGACATATTTTTGTGGTGGCCCATGCAGGTCGAGAGCATATTTTCTCGGTTACGTTACTGTACCGAGCAAGCATGCGCATAGGATTAGAATATAGGATCTCATCCACTTATTTAATTACCTTCCTTGATTTTATTTCGCACTCTTATTTGATAGCTTGCATTGCATCTTGCTTGATCCTTTCTCAACGTTAATCTTATCTTTTCTTTCGTACTTGATAGGGGTTAGAAAGATGACTGGTACTAGGTATATACGCTATATTATTCAATAATACTATTAGTTAAATGCTTGTAAGTTTGGTAGTATGTCTCATAACCTAGTATCACATAGTCCTTTTGACCTATTAATGAAGTGTAATTGAATGACACCAACTATAGACTTGCATAGGACGATAGCGTTTATCCAGACTGTAAAACTTAGAGGCTCAGACCCCCATTTGGTCGACTAGAGACTTAGACAAGAAGTTAGTATGGCAACTGTAGAGGCACAACACCGGACGAGTCTTATCTTCTTTGTGAACTTGAATTATTTTGTACCTTCCTTTATCATAATCCAGTGTACTTATATTTTCTGGACTACCTCGACTTATGCTGCTATTACAGCCTAGTTTTGAAGCTTATTCTTTTATCGAGCTTGTTCATAACATATGTATTATTGGGTGCACACACTGATACAATTGTCTAATTAGAATCGGTGTAGTATCGTCTGATCAACCTTAATGCACTTGATTCGCTCTTTGCATGACTACTTTACGTGGATTGAGATATAGTTGACTCAGCATGTTAGACGAATATACTTGCCCTTTAGACATGTCCGAGTATATCTTATCGGTTACATAACTGTACTGATATAAGCATGTGAATAGAAATTTACCAAAATAGGATCTCATCCGCAACTGCCCTTACAACTCTCCTTTTGAATTATTTAATCGCCTTGAACTCTGTACTTGTATTCTATCACCTCCTCCTTGAATTATTTATCATTGTTTTTCGTCTTTCCCTATTTCAGAAAGACGAACGCTCGTGCTTGGTATAAGTTTGATATACGGATAGTATTAGATATACCCCATAGGCCAATCACATTACTTGGTGACTATCTTTTGTAATTAAGGACATAAAACATGTGAGATATTTTGTGGATTGAATAACACGACTAAATAATTTGAGGACGTTTTTCTTAAATGTATAGCCTATGTGATAGATCGGTAAATTCTAAGTTTGGTAGAAGTTGCATTGTCAACTTGAGGTAAATTTTTTTTTAGATTGTGATCAAGTGAGATTAGATTGAGAGATTTAAGTCATTTTAATTTTGAGAATTTTTAGAAGATTGATTTAGATGATGAGGATTTAACTTTAAAGATAAGAATGCCTTATAGAATAAATTTTAAATTTTGATATTGCAGACCAAATATTTATAATTTGAGCACATAATTTAAATTTTGAATATTGGAGATTGAATTAATAATTTAAATTTTAATAAAAATAAAATTAAATAATTGAACTCTAAACATGAACATTGATGGATTGAGTTCAAAATTTTACAATTTGATGATTTGAATTAAAAGTTAAATTTTGATTGTTGGATCACCTATTTGAAATGTTGATAATAGAAATTTAATTTAAAATTTGAAGAGTACAAAATTCTTAAGTTGAAAATAGGAATACAATTTGATTAGAGTTGTTTATTATTTAAAATCTAGAAAAAAATTATTATAGTTGGAAATCATGATTTAAAATTTGATGTGGGTTATTTAAATCTTCAAGATATCATATAGATTTGAATTAAATTTGGAGGTTGATTATTTAAAAATCTAGAAGAGATTATGATAGGTTAAATTTTGATTTAAATAGTGGTTATTTTAATTTTGAAGAGATTATGATGGATTTGAATAGATTTTGTCATTTAAGTTTTTAAGAAGATTGCGGTTGACTTGTCTTAGATACGAATGTGAAAGATTTAACAAATCATTCCTTATTTTTAATTTCGAGGACAAAATTTTTATAAGTTGGGTAGATTGTAAACCCCCTCACCCAAAATAGATATTTTGTGTGTATTTTATATTATTATATTTATTATAGATTATTTTAAATATTGAATTACTTTAGAGTATTCTCTTAGTTAATTAGAAAATAAATTTCTTAGTATATTTACTTGTATAAATATTTATTTAGAATTATTTTTAGGCTATTTTAGATTTTTAGAGATTTTTTTAGGATTTTTAAGTAATTAAAACATAGAGAACGTAAATTTCTGGGACTTCCATGAATTACTATTAGACCATACTAGCATATTATTTCTACCAAATATTTATTTTAGGTTAAAATATTTAATTATATTTTTTTATAATTTATTTTGAATTTTAAGAAATTTATTAAATTTTTTGAAATTATTTAGGATTTATTTGGATATATATAGTCTTAATATTAGATAGATGCTAATTTAGTGTTAATAGATATTAATAAGATTATATATAAATTATTTGTATTATATTTAATTCTATTTAAGATTATAAATTATTGAGATGAACTTAAATTATATTTTTAATTAATTCAAATCCTGAGCCTACTAAGAAAGCAACTTCATGCATATCCTATCCTTATTTAAATTTATCCAATCCTAGTCATATTCAATTAAGTAGTCTTCACCATTATAAATACCTATTAGACTTATGGAATAAACTCACATTTTATATTTTTCTTCCCCAAACTACTCTCTTTTTCGTCCAAAAACAGTCAAAATTCGTCATAAATTCAGCCTCATTTTCTAGTAGTTATGACGACTTAAAAAGACGATATCTCCTAGCACCGGAATCCAAACGTGCTCCAGTTTTTTTAGAACTATATTAAGGTTAGTTTTTTGAATATATAAATTATTTTAGTAATTTATGAACCTATTTTTCTAGAAAATTCTAAAAGTGTCTGTTATTCAAAATTAGACGCATTTTCGTGTTTTTGAGATATCGGGAGATCCCGAACTCAGCATTATGAGCCGTTTAAAGTTTAAAAAATCTGACATGATAAAATTCCAAAAAATTATTTTTTTAGAATTTAATATGCAAGTTTATTCTAGTGTAAAATTTGTGCAACGTAGACGTAAATAGGAAACCACCGAAAACTGTCATATGTGCGCCATTGTGGCCATAACTCTTTGCCGACTTATGATTTTATGAAACCATCAATTCCGACATTCATGTAGCGTTGAAATCTATAGGATTCCACACACAAATCTAGGATTTGAGTTAGTTGACTTTTTAGTCAACGGATTGCCTCGATTTGTGTGCCATGGATCCCAAATCCGTAAAGTTACTTTCTTTGGACCGAAATTAGAGTTTAGCAATAAAATTAGATTATAATAAGATTAAAATAATATTTTAGATTATTTTATTCAAAATTAAAATAGATTAAAATGGAGGAACCTATTCACCCACTTTTGTAACCTAACTTGTTTAATTTATGTGACGGGTAGATCGGACGACGCCTTGAGTTGGAACTTTATTCTTTTTCAGAGCAGGCAAAATACCTTACTAAATTGCTTACAGTACTTTGCATGCTTATTATATTTCATATAATCATTATATGTGTATTTTCTTTCAGTCATAATTATATATTATATATATATGTTGACACACACTTGACACATAGTATCATGGGAGGGGAGGACAATCAGTAGGTGTATGGGCTATATCCACTCTGGTAAACCGTAGTAACTAGCATGCACTACGGTAGTTGTGTCGCGCTGGTCTCTACCCTCGCGGTATATCGATTTCTGGTATCATGATGGTCGCTACGCTCGCGGTATGACGACTTCTGATGTTCATGGACGTGTGTGTGAGTTGTGAGATTAGATAGAGTAGCCTATCCATGCCCATACGTCGAAATGGTTGTCCTCACTATGCATTTTCATATAGATTGTCTAGTAGAGCGTACTTATATATTTTCTGTCTATTATGCATGTTTTACTATATTCAATTGGCATGCTTCTATATATCTTTTTACGTCTCTCTGAGGACATGGTCCCTTGCCAGGTATAGACGATCAGTAGTATCTGCAAGTGTACGGGCCAGGACCTGACGTATTATTTTCTGCCGAGGAGGTCTTACCTTCTGAGCATCTTTGATTATCTCTAGCGATGGATCTCTTAGCTGATACTCTCCCATCATCATCTTATTTTATATTGGAAATTTATCCTTCTCTCTCATTTTAGTATTGATATAGTCATTGGTAGTGGATTTGTCTTCACCCGACTATCATTTTTGGATTATTCAGACTCATTATTCTGGTTTAGTTATTTCTTTACTATGACTTGTGTTGTGGATGAGATTAGTATTTTTTATGATGGATGACAATATATATACCACATGTGAGTTAATATTCATATTACAGCGTACGTGTGTATTATGGTATCCATATATTGGAGTTGCCATATACATACGGCTGGCATGCTTATGTATTCCTAATCCTATATATTTTGGGACTGGGGCGTGACACACAGACAACTCATGCACGAGGTATGAAATTATTCGGACGATCATCGGGGCACGGCGATCGTACCGGCCTAGGAGGAATAATAGTATTGTGCGACCATCGGGGCGTGGTGTGACTCTTACCCGCTGGGACATCGCAATATCGGTATTTCAGGGATCCTTGGTAGTTCACACCTACACTTGGATTACTCAACTTACTATATGTCCAAAATGGCTTATGATGCCAGTGATCAATTTTATATAGATTAAGTTGGCCTCGCTAGTGACAATCTACGTGTGAGTCATTAGATTTGAGGCAAGTAATGAATGAACGACAATCAGCATGCAGATCATTAATTGTCCAAAGACCGGATGCATTGCACGCAATACGTAATTGAGTATAATACATCTATTAGTTTGAACATATCATGTCTGAGGTAGTGACACGTTCGTGACACCAAGTTTTCATATGTGTTTCTTCTTTTCATAATATTTATATATGTTGGCTGACTTATTGTATCTTTAGACAAGGAAGGATGAATGATAAGTTGGTAAGTTTTGTCATGTTACTATTATATTGCATGATAATCTGCAACACGAGTAGGTTTTATATCATATGTCATAAAACTGATCCTAAGACAAGACTAGAAAGACAACCTAAAGAGTTGGTGCAGATAACTAAATGAACGTGATTATTTATATTGAGTGGACGAAAAGTCTCCCCACCAGTACATTCAATGTAATAATAACCCACCAAATTGCTTGCAGGGTACGGGAGTAACTCATTCGATGCAGAGTTTCCTTCGTGTGCGCTAAGACGTGGACTTCATTCTGGTGCCTTAGAGAGTTGCGGTTGGAGCTGGAAGCACCTTATACAAGACATAATGTATTGTAATATCAACATCGTACTTTTTATTATTCTCCCAAGTTGCAAGTGTCACTACCCAATTCTAGAAAATAGGGTTATTTTTTTATTTTTATTTGGTAAATTATGTATTGATTATAATTAATTATATTTATATTTAATTGATGGTTGTATTATTTTTTATTTGATTGTTTTAGGGTTTTGGCTAGTCTGGACCCATGTCAGACCCTAGTGGACCCATGTCCGACCCGACCAACACCCTTGTGAGGTCTATTTTTGGGTTTAGAATTATTATTATATTTTATTTTAGTTAGTTGGAGTGATTAGGAGTTAGTTTGAGTGCTTTTGGAACCCAAACCCAAATCCCAATTGGAATGACTTAAGGAGTGGGCATTTTGGTCTTTTGGGCATTATGTAACATATTTCTATTGTGTGGCCGGCCCCTAACCTCACTTCCAGACCGGATCACAGCAGCCCCCCCATTCTTCTTCTTCTTCTTCTTCTTCTTCTTCTTCTTCTTCTTCTTCTTCACTTCTTCTTCTTCTTCTTCTTCTTCTTCTTCTTCTTCTCCACTCTCCACTCTCCACTCTTTCTTCTTCTTCTTTCCTTCTTCCAACTTCAAGTAAGTTCTCCATTTCTTCTCTTTCTTCTTCTATTCTTCATGGATGTGAACCCTAACCCTATAATTTTCCCTAACCTAGGTGTGTAGAGCCTAGACTTAGTGTGGAGGCTTGATTTGGAGGCTTGGAAGCTTGAGGGTGGTGATTTCAAGAGTTTTGGAGACTTTGGTCTTGGGATTCTAACTCCCAAGAGGTAAACCCTAACTTTTCCCTTAGTGATTGCTCTTATATAGTGTAATTAATAGTTTAGAACCTTCCTAGATCCTAAGACTACCCGTGGGAGGAAGTTAGAACAAGTTTGGTTGTGTTTGGAGACTTTGACATTAGGTTTTGTGTCAATTTTGGATAAAATTCGAGATTGGCCCAATTTTGGGGGATGCCCTAGGTTAGACGGACCTAGGTAGGCATTTTCGGGTGTCTTGAGGGTTAGTACGTGTCTTCGTTTGGACACGTGAAGTCGTGTCGCAGAAAAATGGGCGTTTCGTGCGATTTGGGGGTTTTCGTCGTCGCCGGTTCTATGTGCGTGCGCATTTTTGCCACGGACCTATAATCGACGAGTTAGCATTTTTTTCTAGGATCTAGACATCGTTTAGAACCCGTGGGTAAATTTTGGGCCAATTCCGAGTAGGTTTGGTGTGCGTTTCAGGAGGTTTTGCGAACCGCACACCACGTGTTCGTCGAAATGACCGAACGGCCATTTCGACTTGGGTTCTTAGTTTCGGACTTGTGCGCGCATTGGGTTATCTTTGGGGAGTGTGTGCTAGAGTTCTCGGGTTATATTTTATATATATATATGTCTTTGTGCGTGTAGGGGGTCGTTGGGCATGTGTTGGGTGTGTTGTTTTGTGTGTTGTGTGCGTTGTGTTAGAGTGTTTATATATGTATATAAGTTTGTATATATATATATATATATATATATATATATATATATATATATATATGTATGTGTGTCTATATATATATATATATATATATATATATATATATATATATATGTGTGTGTGTGTGTGTGTGTGTGTGTGTGTGTGTGTGTGTGTGTGTGTGTGTTTGTTTGTATATCTATATGAATGTGTGTATTTATATATATATGCTTGTGTATATATAGATCTATAAGTGTTTGTGTTTATATATATATATATATATATATATATATATATGAGTGTGTGTGTTTGTATATGTATATATATACACACACACACACACTCATATATATATATATATATATATATATATATATATATATATATATATGTGTGTGTGTGTGTGTGTGTGTGTGTGTGTGTATGTATATATATATGAGTATGTGTATATAAATATGTGTGTTTATATATATATAGATATGTGTGTTTGCGTGTTTGTATGTGTGTGTACTTATATACATAAGTGTATATGTGTGTGTGTGTATATATATATATATATATATATATATATATATATATATATGTGTGTGTGTGTGTGTGTGTGTGTGCGTGCGTGTTTGTGTGAGTGTGTGGTGTGTCGAGGGTGGCTGCTAGTAGAAAGCAGGGAGGGAGGCAGTGGCTTAAGGTAGCAGTGTGCAGTGGCAGAGGCAGCAGGGGAGTGAGAAGCATCTGCAGCAGCAGCTAAGGCGGCGAGCAGCGAGCGCAGCAGCCGCAGCAGCCAAGCGCTGTAGCAGCGGCAGTGCTGCAGCACAGCGCGCTCGTGCGAGCAGCGCACACCAACAAAACAAGCAGCAGCAGCTGCAGGCGCGCGCGGCGCCGTGCATCACCGCGGCAGCAGCGGCAATGCGCCGCGGCAGCGCTGCAGCGCAGCTGCCAGCAGCAGCAGCATATGCAGCAATAGCAGCAGCAGTTTGGCAGCAAACGCAGCAGGGGCAGCAGCCATAGCAGCGTTAGCGTGCCGCGTGGCGAGGCACTAGCAGTAGCGCAGCGAGAGGGATATATATATATATATATATATATATATATATATATATATAGAGAGAGTAGATAGATAGATAGATAGATAGATTGATAGCTTAGAGTTATATATATAGTTAGTTATATATTCATGAGTTGTGTATTGTGTTTGTGTAGATATTGTAACGCCCGCAACCGCACGGTGCGTTACGCTGAGTCGGATTAAATGAAACAAATGCTGGTTATATTTGATTTGTTGAATTTTAGGAATAAGTATTGATTGAGTTGTTTCATGTGCAGATGGCTAGTGGTTTCGAAGAAAATCATGTGTTCGTTCAGAGCAGTACTGAGATAGCTGAGTTGGAATGATAATGCCATCTTCCTTAGTTCGATCGGTCGGATGATTTGTAGAGCACGGCCTGCTCGCACGGTCATACCAGTTGAGTAGATCGTGCTTGCATCGGACTACGGGTTCAAGGGATTGGCCATATCGGCAGGACAGGATGCCTAACGAGATCAAATATTATAAGTGGGCTCTTTTCCTTCTCCTCTACTCCTTCATGCCTAATAATATGGAAAACACGTGAAAGGCTTGAACACTTGGGCTGAAACATTGGGAAACACTACACTGAGGCGTGCATAGAGTGTACGTCGTTGGCTTGGTAGGATTGTGGCTTGAATTGATTTATGCGTTGGATAGTTGGAGCTAGAGTTGTAATATTGCATTTGAGGCAGTTGGTTGATTGATTGGGATTATGCTTGGACAGTTGGAATGAGTCATTGATGCATTGGGAATATCGAGAATCTGGGCGAGCGAGCGTGCATCCGTGAACGAGTATCACTTGGTCGCTTTGTCTTACAAAGCGAGCAGTTATGGTTCAAAATCGAACAACTGCATCGGCGAGGGTATTGTGCCGCTTGATGGGGCATTGTGCCATGAATGGGGCATTGTGTCACTGAAACGGCATTGTGCCATGGGTTAGCTTTGAGCATGGGTGTTGCACCATTGGAAACACTGTGTTGAGAAGAGGCATTGTGCCTATGGAAATAACTTGGATTTGGTGCCTTGGGCTATATGTTGGAAGAATAGTTATGGATGTTTTGGTTGGATAATTCATGGAACGAGTCTAGGATCGCTTGGTGGGGCGAGAATATTTCGATCCTCTTGTCATACCTACTGTGTCTGCATTGTCATGGACAACCTGTGTGGCACAGGGGTTGGTTTCCTGGAACGGGATAAGGCACCGGGGCACCGGGACCGTTCTACCATGGAGAAAACAATGGGCATCGCGCGATTGGGCGCAGTACTGGTAGTCCGATACCACCAGGCGGGAGTAGCTGCCCAACCCTGGATCGGGTAGGATTGCCCTATTGATCTTGGTCCGATCAATATCCTTTATGGCTTTTAGCCAGTGACTTCATATAGTATAGTGATGGCTTGCTTTTCTTTTGTTGGTTTGGCTTTCGTGTAGGCACGGCCACAAGAGTGTGCACTGTGAGATTTGGATTGTAAATGTTGGTTGAGGATGGATATTGAGGTTTGGGAATGGTTCGATATGTTATCGTGTTGCTTGGACTTGAGCAGAACCGTTGCATGCTAGTTTACTTTGGGTCGCTATATATATATGCTTGTCGATTGGTTTGAGTTGAATGCTTGCATGCTTAAACTGCTTTACTGCTTTCCTTAACATGTCATCCCTATGCCATGAAATGAATCTAGGATTCAAACTAGAAAGATCACCATTTAACTGTTTGCATTCACTATTTTACTTAGTGTCGGCTTAGGCGAGTGGGTTACCCCGCTCACCAGTATGGTTGTGTACTGACCCACGTTTGTGGGCATTATTTCAGGTATGCAGGCGTAGTGGCGCTGCTTGGATATACGAGGCATGATGTATGAACTGTAAGTACCTTTGTGGGCTAGAGAAAGAGCAAGAGTATTTCATCGTCTTCGTGGCATCGCCTTTGTGGCATTGCCTCGGGGCATTCTATTTGGACCCTATCGTGAGCTTCGCTGCGTATTACTCTGATTGTGTGCTTGGTACACAATACTTGACTTCCGCTGCAACTTGGTTGTTTCAATGATAACATTTGGTGTTTGACAATATCGCCTTGTACGAGCGCAACTCCAGGCTCGTACGGCATCACGTCCCGATGAGAACGATTGTCCTGCGGGAGAGCTGCAACGTGGTGATTCACGTTCAGCGGGGACTATCGAGCTTGCGGGAGATTGGGGCGTGACAAATTGGTATCAGAGCGCCTGGTTCATTTTCTCGGACTTGGTCCTTCGCTTCATCACAAACTCTAAATAGCTTCCGCGTGTCGTCTAGCTCTTGACTCTACTCGGTGCCGCATTGGATGTTTCATGCAATAAGTCTATATATTGCTGGTTGTGGCTGCATTTTGTTCTTGGTTGTGTTGCCTTGGTTGGTTTTCGTAGGATCGCTTAGCCTCGTTAGGCGTTGTTGCATTTGTGCAACAAGTTGAGAGGTGTGTTGTTGCTTGGGTTGGCTTGGCTTGTCGTTCGGGAGTTTCTGTTTGCATCGGTGGATCAGTTGGTTGGCTATCGAGATTGGTTATGCGGCATGTTGTGAGTAGAAACATTCGATGGGAATGGATCGTTGCACGAGTTGCTCGTCTAGCGACTGTGTTGGATAGAAGTTGGAATTTTGGCTGTGGCGCATCGATTGAGCATGTTTGAGTTTGGCTTGGGAATATCAGGATAAGTTTGCACGAGTTGCTCGTACAGCAAATGTGTGGAACCATTGGGTATTGGGTTGGAATATTTGGAAGACAATCGTTGCACGATTGCTCGTGTTGCGAAAGTATCAGACGGTTTGAAAATAGCTGAAAGCATTGAGAATGGAATATAGCATAAGTTGCCTAGCGAGATTGATGGAAAGAGTAAGATGGTTCACTTGTTGGTTGAGTTTTTGTGTCAAACTTGAGTTGTGAATGGCAGGATCACATATAAGGGATGGTTCGAACGGATCTTGGATCAGTGCAAGGAATCGTAATGCGATTAGCGACTTGATTCGGAGTGGTATATGGGATACCACATATTGAGCAAGGCACTGAAAATATTTTGGTTTGGACATCAAATGGAAATTGCCTGAACGAACTCGGGTATTGAGAATACATGTTGGTTGGTGCAAGTCGATTGAGTTGGGAAGAATGAAAATGGAGCAAGCGAATATTGAGTTAAGTATATCGAGAACGGACTGGTGCTAATGGAAGTATCGTTGGACTTGACAAGATGGACGAGATTGAAATGAACAGTTGGGAGACGCTTGCGCGAAGCGATTGGTTAATTGAAAGATAGCGAGCATGGACTACGATTTTGGACAACACATTTGAGCTGTTGGTTAAGTAATGAAACACGATTTGGTTTGGAGGGACAATGAGATGGATTCACACAAACTTGGAAGATTTTGGATATTGCTGCTCGAGAAGTCGACTCAGTTTAGCGGAAATAGAATTTTGGGCAAGATAGTGCAACAATGGTAGACGGATTCTCTGTAAGACGTGGACGGATTGTGGCAACAACAGAAGGCAAAAAGATTATGGTGGACAAACTTTTGAAGATAGCTAAACGTGGAAGCAATGTCGGAACAAATCACTGTGCGGTTTGAGCAAGTTGGACGTGCATTGTGGGACGCGGCAAATGGATAAGAATTTGAGCAAGTCTTTGGTTTCAAGAATCATTAAAATCGATGGTGCGAATAGACGAACATGGCAATTCAGAAATTGATGGATTCAGGACAGAACGGCGGATTGATGGAAGACGGTTTCAACGAGCGCAGTTCTCGAATTATTGGCTTGGATAGATAGCAAGACTTTAGGCGGTTAAGCGGCATTGGTTGGCAGATCATCAGAGGTAGTGCATGAAGTGCTCGGATTCGGAAGTTCGCTCGGATGGAATGGTTAGATTATTGTTCGGATTTGCAGATGAGATAGAGCATGGTTTATAGTAACTGTCCATCGTGATGATTACAATTATCGAGCGTAGCTTCGGGATAGCTGACCCTAGCGACTTGCCGGTCAGATCAGAGATTGAATATGGTAGACCCATAGAACGACCCTTGAGGCGGCATATTTGGGAATGCGTCGAGGGCAGATGTGAGCGATAAGATTTGGCTTATTGACTGAGTGTTGGATTTGAGAGACTCTTGGGATCGCCTTCAGCTGAAGATGCAGCCAGAAGATCGAAGCGATGGTGGAAGTAGCCTTGTCAACTGATGAGATTCAGAGTCGCAGATTTTTATCGATGGTATCGCCTCTGACTCATCGTGCCCTGGAAGGGAATAGCATTCATATGAATTGACGACTGTAAAACTAGCTCGTGAAGTTAAAGCAGCGGCTCATTCAGATCAAATCCTTGCGAATACTGGAAGGGACAGATTTGCTTCAGATTTACAAGATGTCTCGGAACTTAGTCTGTGATGCGTGCTCGTTCAGAAGGCAAAGGTGATATCCTATGCTTCGAGGCAGTGGAAGCAGCGCGAAGAACTATTCCATGCGCAACCTAGGAATTGTGGCGAGTGTGTCCACGTTGAAATCGTGGCGACACTATCCCTTTGGCGTGGCGGCGAGATCTTCGTGGATCACACGAACCTCAATATAGATGTTCACCCAGCGAGGTATTGAGATTGAGGAAGAAGTGTTTGGTTGAGCTGATGAGAGCAAAGTTGATATTTGGGTAAGTCGCCTAGCTGGGGTAGTATCAGTTGTGATGATCGTTCGGTGCATGAGATATATTTGGAGATGTTGCTAGTGCGGATTCAGAAATAGTCGAATGGATTGAATTGGAGCACGAACCGAATTAAGTCGGTGGAAAATTATCATATTTGAGAATAGTGCTTGAGCGAATATGTTGGAATGGAAATCGAAATTTGGTTCAATTGGGAGTAAAGCAAGTGGATGCCTCGGACATAAAGATACCCTTGTAACTTGTCCAAATTCGCTATCGCAAAGCTCGGCTGAAATGCATGTATTTTAGGGACGCCTTAAATATGTGTACGATCCAAAACTAAGCGATACAAAGAATTCGTATTGAGCTGCAAGGAGAATGTGGGAATATGGAACTTGTATGAGCATTCAGCAGAGCGAGATGCTGAGTCAGAAATCCTGAATATGTGAGTTGTATAGAGCAGATCCATAAAATTGGACT
Source organism: Iris macrosiphon (assembly GCA_036927795.1). Classification (NCBI taxonomy): domain Eukaryota; kingdom Viridiplantae; phylum Streptophyta; class Magnoliopsida; order Asparagales; family Iridaceae; genus Iris; species Iris macrosiphon. The sequence continues at coordinate 16,290,477 of JAYESA010000012.1, forward strand.
AGCGGCATTTGATAAGGAATGAGTACCAGCACGGTTCGTGGACGAACCTGATTCTAAGTGGTATATTATGTAACGCCCGCAACCGCACGGTGCGTTACGCTGAGTCGGATTAAATGAAACAAATGCTGGTTATATTTGATTTGTTGGATTTTGGGAATAAGTATTGATTGAGTTGTTTCATGTGCAGATGGCTAGCGGGTTCGAAGGAAATCATGTGTTCGTTCAGAGCAGTACTGAGATAGCTGAGTTGGAATGATAATGCCATCTTCCTTAGTCCGATCGGTCGGATGATTTGTAGAGCACGGCCTGCTCGCACGGTCATACCAGTTGAGTAGATCGTGCTTGCATCGGACCACGGGTTCAAGGGATTGGCCCTATCGGCAGGACAGGATGCCTAACGGGATCAAATATTGTGAGTGGGCTCTTTCCCTTCTCCTCTACTCCTTTATGCCTAATAATATGGAAAACACGTAAAAGACTTGAACACTTGGGCTGAAACATTGGGAAACACTACACTGAGGCATGCATAGAGTGTACGTCGTTGGCTTGGTAGGATTGTGGCTTGAATTAATTTACGCGTTGGATAGTTGGAGCTAGAGTTGTAATATTGCATTTGAGGCAGTTGGTTGATTGATTGGGATTATGCTTGGACAGTTGGAATGAGTCATTGATGCATTGGAAATATCGGGAATCTGGGCGAGCGAGCGTGCATCCGTGAACGAGTATCACTTGGTCGCTTTGTCTTGCAAAGCAAGCAGTTGTGGTTCGAAACCGAACAACTGCATCGGCGAGGGTGTTGTGCCGCTTGATGGGGCATTGTGCCACGAATGGGGCATTGTGTCACTGAAACAGCATTGTGCCATGGGTTAGCTTTGAGCATGGGTGTTGCACCATTGGAAACACTGTGTTGAGAAGAGGCATTGTGCCTATGGAAATAACTTGGATTTGGTGCTTTGGGCTATATGTTGGAAGAATGGTTATGGATATTTTGGTTGGATAATTCATGGAACGAGTCTAGGATCGCTTGGTGGGGCGAGAATGTTTCGATCCTCTCGTCATACCTACTGTGTCTGCATTGTCACGGACAACCTGTGTGGCACAGGGTTTGGTTTCCTGGAACGGGATGAGGCACCGGGGCACCGGGACCGTTCTACCATGGAGGAAACAATGGGCATCGCGCGATTGGGCGCAGTGCTGGTAGTCCGATACCACCAGGCGGGAGTAGCTGCCCAACCCTGGATCGGGTAGGATTGCCCTATTGATCTTGGTCCGATCAATGTCCTTTATGGCTTTTAGCCAATGACTTCATATAGTATAGTGATGGCTTGCTTTTCTTTTGTTGGTTTGGCTTTCGTATAGGCGCGGCCACCTTGCCTCGGCAAGAGTGTGCACCGTGAGATTTGGATTGTAAATGTTGGTTGAGGATGGATATTGAGGCTTGGGAATGGTTCAATATGTTATCGTGTTGCTTGGACTTGAGCAGGACGGTTGCATGCTAGTTTACTTCGGGTCGCTATATATATATGCTTGTCGATTGGTTTGAGTTGAATGCTTGCATGCTTAAACTGCTTTACTGCTTTCCTTAACATGTCATCCCTATGCCATGAAATGAATCTAGGATTCAAACTAGAAAGATCACCATTTAACTGTCTGCATTCACTATTTTACTTAGTGTCGGCTTAGGCGAGTGGGTTACCCCGCTCACCAGTACGGTTGTGTACTGACCCACGTTTGTGGGCATTATTTCAGGTACGCAGGCGTAGTGGCGCTGCTTGGATATACGAGGCATGATGTATGAACTGTAAGTACCTTTGTGGGCTAGAGAAAGAGCAAGAGTATTTCATCGTCTTCGTGGCATCGCCTTTGTGGCATTGCCTCAGGGCATTCTATTTGGACCCTATCGTGAGCTTCGCTGCGTATTACTCTGATTGTGTGCTTGGTACACAATACTTGACTTTCGCTGTAACTTGGTTGTTTCAATGATAACATTTGGTGTTTGACAATATCGCCTTGTACGAGCGCAACTCCAGGCTCGTACGGCATCACGTCCCGATGAGAATGATTGTCCTGCGGGAGAGCTGCAACGTGGTGATTCACGTTCAGCGGGGACTATCGAGCTTGCGGGAGATTGGGGCATGACAGATATATATATATATATATATATATATATATATATATATATATAGTTATATATACATACACATAGGCATATAGCTACATAACTATATATATATATATATATATATATATATATATATATATATATATATATATATATATATATATATATATGAGTATGGGTATATGTGTGGATATGTATATATATAGATACGTAGGTGTATATATATATGTGTTAGATATATATATTTGCCTATACATATATCTAGGTATATATCTATATTCATAGATAGTTAGCTAGAGGGGTAGTTAGTGAGGTATTGGAGGATATCTCAATACCTTGAGATATCAAGGTATCTCAATACCTTGAGATACCCAAGGTATTGAGTATCGAGCAGGATTTTTGAGCAATTGCCTAAAAATAGGTTTAGAGTTATTTTTATATGTATATGTGTATATATTTACGCGTGCTAGCATAGGTTTTAGTGGGTTTAGGCGGGGTGCGTAGCCTAGGTCGAGGTATTGGATACCGAGGGTATCCCGGTATCTCGAGGAGGCGAGTTTGAAGGTTTACTAGCTTAATGAGCTAGTTTTGACCTAGAATTTTAGGGGCACACTAGTTTGACCTAGTGTTGACCATAATTGTCCTTGTTGACCGTAAAAGTCAACTTTGACCTAGTTTTGACCTAGAGTTGACTTTTTGGACCCCGGGTTAACTTTTTGACCCAAATTCACCGGTTTGACCCGTTCGACCTAGAATACCCCTAGAACCTTATTTCTAGTTATTTTATATCAGTTTAACTCTTTAGAACCCCATTTAATTCTGTTTTTCGCAATAGGTTCTTGCGACGCCAGTCCGGATCTCGATCCTCATCAGTTGCTCAGGACGTCAGGCGAGTACCTACCTCTGATCGTTTCTATTTCATGATAGTGTTTATATCACATGTTCTAGAACTGTAATACTTGATTCTGACACATTGTTTCATGAGCTGGTACTAGTGGATCCCGTCATGAGATACTATCCCCCTTACCGTGTTCAGCGGGTACTCTATCACGTGTATTTCATCATGTGCTTCGGGTATTGATTCTCATGTGCTATCATGTGCTTCTTGTGCTCTCGCCTTCATGTGCGTGAGCTATTTATCATGTATGTAGCGTGTCATGGTTGGATCCAAGAGTATTAGTGGGGGAGGGGAGTAGGAGTTGGTTATGTGATCAAAGTCAAACAGTATTCATATGTATGTCGGTTATGCAACTCACGCATAACGGAGTTATCGTAGATTATTCATGTGTAACCTAAGCCGATCACATAACGAAATTGTGCTCAAGGCACTTAGCTAGTATTCCTGTTTTCTCACATGCAGTTACTTCTCCACTACTTGTATTGTTCTCCAGTTTTACATTACAGCTACTTTATCTGCTCCACCATGTATTTATTTTCCTGTGCATCTTGTATACTTTTTTATTGCTATTCATATACACTTTACCATGTATTTGGAGTTGCTTTCAGAGTTATGTACTTCACTCCAGTCCTGACTGGGCATATTTTTTCCAAAGGATCCTGAGGATTATTGCCCGACATTCTACAGGCCGGGCGTCGAGGAGTGTTGTGACCCGGAGACTGAGGAGGAGCCCGTCGAGGAGACGCTATTAGCGCCCTAGTTAGCTAAGTGGGTTTCCCTGGGTTATTCCCAGTTGATATTTTGGATGACTGTATTATTATTTTGTTGCTTATGTGATATTGTAGACTTGGACTGTATTTTGGATATTGTATTGCTCTCTTTGGTTCTTGTTTCTTTGTGATATCTTATCGTATTTTTACTCTTCCCCTAGTTATTGTGATTGAGGCATATATATATTGCGTGGTTGCCCTCCTTTTGGAGAGGTTATATTGACAGGTTTTGTGAGTTATAGATTGTTGACCTAGAACGAACCTTTACAGCATTCTACCGTCGATTCTGCGGCGTAGGCTGGACGTACCCACGACTCATGCCCAATTTTTTGGGTGCGGGTCGTGACACATTTTTGGTGGTGGCCCATGCAGGGTCTAGTACGCAGGTTTAGTCTCTAGCTCTACCTGCAATAGGATATAGGATATAGGATCCATCAGGGCACGCTTATATCACCTGTTCTAGAACTGTAATTGTCATGCCCCAGTTCCAAAATACCGAGGGACTGGACACGTGGCAATGGCCAGCAGCACGCACCGATGGACCAACCCAATTTAATGGATCCATCAGGGCACGCTTAAGCTGTAGTCTAACAATAAATAGAGCAAATGTTACAAGTCCCAGGTTATTCTAATCTCATCCACAGAATATAAACACAGATCAAAGCCAGAATAATACAAATGAATATAAAATAGCATATCTCAACAAGAGTGTCTCGGGAAATAATCCGAGAATAAGTCTGTTACATTAAAGGAAATAGACATGAAATAAAGTAACTGGAAATAAAAATAACTGAGTATGTAAAGCCAATACTCAGGAGAAGTCCTCTGGTACGATCTCGTCCTCAGATCCTGGTTCTGCCCCAATGTATGCACCTGTTCCTGCTTCGGCTAATGCTAATGCTCCGGTCCCGTAAACCTCGGGATAGATCTCGTCAGCTAATCCTGGAGACATAGTCCATTCCAGGTCCTCAGGGGACATAACAAGGTACAGATAATATAAGCCAAAATAAATGCAGTGCAGCAATAAATGGAACCATAGGGTAAACTATATAACCAGCTAAGTGATATGCAAGTTGAGAGTTTTAGTCATACTCAGGCTGAGACTACTACATGATCAGTGTCGGAGAAATCCATAGCAGTATTTTCTCGAAGGGCCAGAACTTGTGCCAAAACTCTGTATCAGAGACTAAGACACCTCCAGATAACATTATTTACATTATAATCAGCCTTGATATGGTAATACTCTCCCCACCCCATGTAATCTTACGTCACAGTTCCATAATATCTCAGGTACAAGTCACCAAGATCAACTAATGCAATAAGTCAGAATAGGTTCTAAGCAAGTAAACTGTAATGTCATGAATATGTATCCTATACGGAATCACCATGAATATCTCAGGAAGATTCTGTTACATGAATAGTGTCAGGTGTCCTGGGATTTGCAGGCAGTACTCCGGTTGCTAAAATAAACACTACCATCAGATCCAGAAAATATCAATCAGCTAGAAATGTCTGTCCTTGAGTCCAATTTGGAGACAAGGGCAAAAATGACAATTTTGGGTTAAAACGGGGTCCACATGTGGGCCCGCTTTGCACCGAAAAATGTGTCAGGGACAAATGTCTCCGAATTTGCCAAACTTAGTGTCAATAAGTCAGAAATAATGATACGAACCCAACGGAACTTCCAGAATTGGATTCCGATAAGCCGGTCACAAAATTGCCCGTCGAGTGGAGCTTGTGGGGCCCACGACACGCAATTTTGTCAACGTTCTCAGAATCGAACCAAACTTTGGTCACAGGACCAGCGTATCGCTATGAGTCCGATGGCGTAAGTTTCGTTTCAATCCGACGTGTGTACACAAAGTTAGGATGCGTTCAAGAACTGACGGATACGAGACGGTGTCCGCGGATACGCGTTGATTCCGGTGTGCACGCACACCCGAATCGACTTCTGCGAAATCCCGCATGTCCGTATCGACGATGCGCACATATCGGTGAAGACCGCGTGCGACCAAGTCGTCCCGTTTGGCGGAACGTACTCAGTTCCGGGGTGAATCAGGGCGTTGTTTTTCCTGTTTTTGGATCACGGTTCGCGATCGCCACAGGACGCGATGCCCCGAGCGGGTTGTACGGGCACCGAGAGGGTCACGCAGGGGTCGCGATGCAATAGACGAAATCGAAAACGGGTAAACGAGCAGGGAGATACGGGTACCTGAACAGGGCTCCAGAAATGGCGTTTCTCCGTGTCCGACACGACACGAAGTGTCCGTGTCCGAATCCTAGGGTTAGGGTTTGGGAAACTGGGCGGCGGCCGGAGCTGGGCGGCGCTGCGTTGGGGGAGGCCGGCCGGAGGAGGCTGGGGCGGCGCCGGCGAGGCTGGACGGAGGCGGCGGCGCGGGCACGGCGGCCGGAGGAGCTCGGGGTCGGGTTCTGGGTCGCTGCGGGCGGGTAGAAGGGGGAGGAAGGAGGACCTCGCGGCATGCTGCGAGGAGGCGGAGGCCGAGCAGCGAGGGGTCGTCGGCGTTGGGGTTCCGGCGGGTGAGCTTAGGGTTTCGGTTGGGGGAAAACAGTGAGGGAGGTGAGGGGGTTTTATAGGGGCAGGCGGCTGAGAGGTGGCGCTGGGTCGTGGCGGAGGAGGCGGGGTCGGGGCTACGTGGCCGGTGGTGCGGAGTCGGGGTCGACGGCGACGTGGCCGGAGGAGGCGACGTGAGAATCGGGCTAGGGCAGAACGTGGGGGAGAAAGGTTCAACGGGTCGGGCGGGCGGCGGGTTCGGGTCTGGCAAACCCGGCCCGACCCGTTAGCAGAAGCGGGTTTGGGCTTGCGGGTTCGGGTCACGGGTTGGACCCGGATCCGACCCGCAGCCAAGGGTTTGGGTTGGGCTTGGTTTGACTCGGTTTGGGTTTGGTTTGACTTGGTTTGGTTTTTTTTAAATAAAAATTAGTTTTCAGGTAATTAAAAATAGGTCCGGGGCCCAATAAATTCCAGAAAATTTTTTCTAAGTCCAGTTTTTCATTTTACACCCAAAAATATTATTTACATAATATTTTAATATATTATAAAAATATTTAATTTTATTTAATGCCAAAACACCTTGTTTTTAATTAGCAAAAATTCCCGAAAAATTCCAGAAAATTCTAAAAAATCTAGTTTTAAAAATATTGAAAAATCAGGGGGTTTACATTCTACCCCCCTTAAGAAGATTACGTCCTCGCAATCAAAGAATAACCGGTCAACAGAGATGACACGGTTGCAAGCGTTGTTCGAAACACATCACAAGACACCTAGAGAAAATATCATTTCCCTAAGAATGAAAGTTATGCACTTTCCAGAGTGAAGCAAAACTTGTTAAAGCAAAAGAACTACAAATTTTAGAAAACTAGGTTATTATTAACAAGTTCCAAATTACTAGGTTGGGGCTAAGGTCACGAACCAATAGGCACGAGCTAAAACAAGACTAGAACGGTAGCTACAAATCACTTACGCGCATTAGCTACTCCACGAGTCTACGCGTTCTCCACGGTCATCGTCAGGCCTTGTTCGCGTCCTTGCAGTCGATTCTTCTGCTGCTGAGCCTGTTGGAAGAGTAGTGCCTGGGGTATCAAGGGTGGCCTCGGCTGATACCCTCCTGGAGCTGGTGGTAGGACTTCTTGAACTCCCGTTTGAGGTGCTTCCAAAGCTGGACAGGCTGGCCTCGGTAATGGTACCGCTTGTTGGTTACCCTTTGGTGCTTTTTCTCGACGCTCAGGGCATTCCCTTAATAAATACTGACTGGATCCGCAAGCTAAGCATAATTTCCTTTTTCGTCTGCACTCGTCCTCAATATGGCCTCGCTTGCGACAATATGGACAGACAGGTAGTACTTGCGGAGATGCTTCTGGCGGCTGGTGCATAGGAGAACTCTTTGCAACTTCTTTCTGTGGTGCTTCGGCAAGTGCAGATGTGGCTGGCTGATGAATCATCACTGCTTTCTCTTGATGCTGAGGACAATCCTTAGCTAAGTGTTGATTGGTTCCGCAAATTAAGCATAATCCTAACTTGCGTCTGCACTCCTTATTAATATGGCCTATCTTGCCACAGTGGTAACAAGTAGGAAGGAATGAGGCTCTGGATGCTGCTCTCGGTGGATTCTTCTGGGGTCACTTTGCAGCTCTTTCCTGCTGTGCTTGGTCTGGTGCCTGCGGCCGCTTCCGGCTGGACTCTATCCTGGTGATGCACTCCATGGCCCGTGCTGCAGTAACAATATCCGTTGCAACGGAGCTGATTAACTTCTGTAGCTCTGAGCTAAGTCTACAAATAAACTCCACCGTTTGGCTTTGCTGAGCCTTCTGATAAGCTTGCATCATCGGGTAGTACATTTGAAACATCTGTTGCACGTCCATAGCTTGCCCTTGTAGGACGGTAGGCATTTGTGGAGCAAACTGCATCGATGGTGGAACGTTATCTTGCTGGATCCTTGAGGCAGGCTGACTTGCTTGACTGTATTGTGATGATTGACCTTCACCAACTGGTGTCACTTCATCTTCGTGGGTAACCACAACGCCTTGTGGTGTTCCTGCATGAGCCTCGTTGCTGGCTTATGGGTCCATTTTTCTGCATCCATAATAAACAATAAGAGGCGCACAGGAATCAAGGCAGGATGCAAGTCAATAAATTAATTCGAATAGATATCAAGAACGATTCAAGCAAGTGGATGAGATCCTAAAAACTTATCATATTCTTATTGCAGGCCTGTTCGGTCCCTAAGTTAAAACCGAACAATTTAGTCGTAGACCTGCATGGGCCACCACAAAAACCATGTCACGCCCCAGTCCCAAAATACCGAGGGACTGGACACGTGGCAATGGCCAGCAGCACGCACCGATGGACCAACCCAATTTAATGGATCCATCAGGGCACGCTTAAGCTGTAGTCTAACAATAAATAGAGCAAATGTTACAAGTCCCAGGTTATTCTAATCTCATCCACAGAATATAAACACAGATCAAAGCCAGAATAATGCAAATGAATATAAACTAGCATATCTCAACAAGAGTGTCTTGGGAAACAATCCGAGAATAAGTCTGTTACATTAAAGGAAATAGACATGAAATAAAGTAACTAAAAATAGAAATAACTGAGTATGTAAAGCCAATACTCAGGAGAAGTCCTCTGGTACGATCTCGTCCTCAGATCCTGGTTCTGCCCCAATGTATGCACATGTTCCTGCTTTGGCTAATGCTAATGCTCCGGTCCCGTAAACCTCGGGATAGATCTCGTCAGCTAATCCTGGGGACATAGTCCATTCCAGGTCCTCAGGGGACATAACAAGGTACAGATAATATAAGCCACAATAAATGCAGTGCAGCAATAAATGGAACCATAGGGTAAACTATATAACCAGCTAAGTGATATGCAAGTTGAGAGTTTTAGTCATACTCAGGCTGAGACTACTACAGGATCAGTGTCGGAGAAACCCATAGCAGTATTTTCTCGAAGGGCCAGAACTTGTGCCATAGCTCTGTATCAGAGACTAAGACACCTCCAGATAGCATTATTTACATTATAATCAGCCTTGATATGGTAATACTCTCCCCACCTCATGTAATCTCACGTCACAGTTCTATAATATCTCAAGTATAAGTCACGCAAGATCAACTAATGCAATAAGTCAGAATAGGTTCTAAGCAAGTAAACTGTAATGTCATGAATATGTATCCTATACGGAATCACCATGAATATCTCAGGAAGATTCCATCACATGAATAGTGTCAGGTGTCCTGGGTTATGATGTACTTGATAAGACAAGTACGAGAAATATCGGGTCTCGGTATCCATGTCTAGATGACAATACACAACGCCGCGTACGGTGTTGGCACCCGACTATGAATCGGACGCTAAGTAAAGTCACATGGTCCTAGGTCAAGCATGAACCAAATATATATATATATATATATATATATATATATATATATATACAAGTCAAGGAAATAAGTAACAAAGACTGCAAGTTTTGGCGAGGTACACTTGCCTGAGGTTCCGGCTCCAAATATAGCTCTAGCAGCAGTGGGATTTGCAGGCAGTACTCCGGTTGCTGAAATAAATACTACCATCAGATCCAAAAAATATCAATCAGCTAGAAACGCCTATCCTTGAGTCCAATTTGGAGACAAGGGCAAAAATAACAATTTTGGGTCAAAACGGGGTCCACATGTGGGTCCGCTTTGCACCGAAAAACGTGTCAGGGACAAAGGTCTCCGAATTCGCCAAACTTAGTGTCAACAAGTCAGGAACGATGATACGAACCCAACGGAACTTCCAGAATTGGATTCCGATGAGCCGGTCACAAAATCGCCCGTCGAGTGGAGCCTGTGGGGCCCACGACACGCGATTTTGTCAACGTTCTCAGAATCGAACCAAACTTGGGTCACAGGACCAGCGTATTATATGAGTCCGATGGCGCAAGTTTCGTTTCGATCCGACGTATGTACACAAAGTTAGGACGCGTTCAAGAACTGACGGATACGGGACGGTGTCCGCGGATACGCGTTGATTCCGATGTGCACGCACACCCGAATCGACTTCTGCGAAATCTTGCACGTCCGTATCGACGACGCACACGTATCGGTGAAGACCGCGTACGACCAAGTCGTCCCGTTTGGCGGGGCATACTCAGTTTCGGGGTGAATCAGGGCGTTGTTTTTCCTGTTTTTGGATCGCGGTACACGATCGCCACAGGACGCGATGCCCCGAGCAGGTTGCACGGGCACCGAGAGGGTCACGCAGGGGTCGCGATGCAACAGACAGAATCGAAAACGGGTAAACGAGCAGGGAGATACGGGTACTTGAACAGGGCTCCAGAAACGGCATTTCTTCGTGTCCGACACGACACGAAGTGTCCGTGTCCGAATCCTAGGGTTAGGGTTTGGGAAACTGGGCGGCGGCCGAAGCTGGGCGGCGCTGCGTTGGGGGAGGCCGGCCGGAGGAGGCTGGGGCGGCGCCGGCGAGGCTGGGCGGAGGCGGCGGCGCGGGCACGGCGGCCGGAGGAGCTCGGGGTCGGGTTCTGGGTCGCTGCGGGCGGGGAAGAAGGGAGAGGAAGGAGGAGCTCGCGGCGTGCTGCGAGGAGGCGGAGGACGAGCAGCGAGGGGTCGTCGGCGTTGGGGTTCCGGCGGGTGAGCTTAGGGTTTAGGTTGGGGGAAAACAGTGAGGGAGGTGAGGGGGTTTTATAGGGGCAGGCGGCTGGGAGGTGGCGCTGGGTCGTGGCGGAGGAGGCGGGGTCGGGGCTACGTGGCCGGTGGCGCGGAGTCGGGGTCGCCGGCGACGTGGCCGGAGGAGGCGGCGTGAGAATCGGGCTAGGGCAGAACGTGGGGGAGAAAGGTTCAACGGGTCGGGCGGGCGGCGGGTTCGGGTCTGGCAAACCCGGCCCGACCCGTTAGCAGAAACGGGTTTGGGCTTGCGGGTTCGGGTCACGGGTTGGACCCGGATCCGACCCGCAGCCAAGGGTTTGGGTTGGGCTTGGTTTGACTCGGTTTGGGTTTGGTTTGACTTGGTTTGGTTTTTTTTTAAATAAAAATTAGTTTTCAAGTGATTAAAAATAGGTCCGGGGCCCAATAAATTCCAATTTTTTTTTTCTAAGTCCAGTTTTTCATTTTACACCCAAAAATATTATTTACATAATATTTTAATATATTATAAAAATATTTAATTTTATTTAATGCCAAAATATCTTGTTTTTAATTAGCAAAAATTCCCGAAAAATCCCAGAAAATTCTGAAAAATCCAGTTTTAAAAATCTTGAAAAATCTGGGGGTTTACAGTAATACTTGATTCTGACACATTGTTTCATGAGCTGGTACTAGTGGATCCCGTCATGAGATGCTATCCCCCTTACCGTGTTCAGCGGGTACTCTATCACGTGTATTTCATCATGTGCTTCGGGTATTGATTCTCATGTGCTATCATGTGCTTCTTGTGCTCTCGCCTTCATGTGCTTTAGCTATTTATCATGTACGTAGCGTGTCATGGTTGGATCCAAGAGTATTAGTGGGGGAGGAGAGTAGGAGTTGGTTATGTGATCAAAGCCAAACAATATTCATGTATATGTCGGCTATGCAACTCACGCATAACGGAGTTATCGTAGATTATTCATGTACAACCTAAGTCGATCACATAACGAACTTGTACTCAAGGCACTTATCTAGTATTCCTGTTTTCTCACATGTAGTTACTTCTCTACTACTTGTATTGTTCTCCAGTTTTACATTACAGCTACTTTATCTGCTCCACCATGTATTTATTTTCCTGTGCATCTTGTATACTTTTTTATTGCTAGTCATATACACCTTACCATGTATTTGGAGTTGCTTTCAGAGTTATGTACTTCGCTCCAGTCCTGACTGGGCATATTTTTTTCAGAGGATCCTGAGGATTATTGTTCGATATTCTACGGGCCGGGCGTCGAGGAGTGTTGTGACCCGGAGACTGAGGAGGAGCCCGTCGAGGAGACGCCATTAGCGCCCTAGTTAGCTAGGTGGGTTTCCCTGGGTTGTTCCCAGTTGATATTTTGGATGACTGTATTATTATTTTGTTGCTTCTGTGATATTGTAGACTTGGACTATATTTTGGATATTGTATTGCTCTCTTTGGTTCTTGTTTCTTTGTGATATCTTATCGTGCTTTTACTCTTCCCCTAGTTATTGTGATTGAGGCATATATATATATTGCGTGGTTGCCCTCCTTTTGGAGAGGTTATATTGACAGGTTTTGTGAGTTATAGATTGCTGACCTAGAACGAACCTTTACAGCGTTCTACCGCCGATTCTGCGGCGTAGGCTGGACGTACCCACAACTCATGCCCGATTTTTCGGGTGCGGATCGTGACAGTAAGACTTGTGGCATTGTTATTATATATAGAGAGAGAGCATCGAGCGATTGTGACATTTGGCCTAGCACCGTTGTAACATATGTTTCAATATCAATAAAGAGATTTATTTTATTTCATACTTGTGTTTATTCAACTTTTCTGCTCAGGGACTATCTGTGCGACTCTGTGGCTTAGCATTTCATCGGCTATTTCGGTGCTTGCCTTGTGTGAGCGCCACTTAGGCTCGCACGACATCACGTCCAGCGAGGACGTTCGATTCTAAGAAATCAGGGCATGACATAATGGTATCAGAGCCCGACTTTACATCCTTGGCCTCGTATCGATTCTCTTTTACTTTGAACTGTCCTCGTGGATGATGTTATAGATGCTCTATCTCGATGTTCCGTTTGATGTTCCATACAATGAGTCTAAATACTTTGTAGACCTCATCAGGTATTTTTGTTGACCAGGATAGCTATGCGGAAGGCCTTGTTGACTGAGCAATGGGCATTACATAATCAGACATGTGGTGTTAGCAAGTTTGTGTACGGGATCAGGATGTCGTTCGGACGAGAATAAGTTGGATTCGGATCATGAATTCTGGACAATGATTAATAGATGTGTTGTCGGGAGACGATATCGCTAAGCGAATATAAAGGATCGCGCATGAATTTTGAGGAATGGTTCAATTGGATATTCAAATAATCGGTTGTACCATGAGTTCGGTCGATGTGATACTAGTAACAGTCGGGATCACCGTATCGAAGAATGTTCAAGGGAATCTTGGTGAGCGGAGCGGGTCGATCCCTGAGTTTTTTATGGGATAGCCTTGGGGACTTTCAAGCGATTGAGGACTTCGGGGTATCGATGAGTCTATCAGCAAACGAAACGATCGTGCAAAGCCTTAGAATGAGTACTAGTGCAACTTGGCAACATTAGATGACCGGACACATCCCAAAATCAATTCAAATGGCGACCTAATTGGCTTCATTAGATGATCTTCAAGTCAGTCTCCAAGTCAATTGAGGTGAGGGTGCTATATATTTACATGGTTGGATTAGATATTGTGGATCTCAGAACTAGACTGGTCTATATTTTGTACTCGATCATTAAAGAAATTAAATGGCATCATTAGAAGACATATACCAAAATTAATTCTCCAGATGGGGACCTTAGTCATGTAGTGTTCCATCTTAGTCTGTCAGGTTTGTGGAAGAGGGAAACATTACTCAATTACAATAGATAGCTAAAGGAGAGATCAAGTGGTAGTTTGAGTTCAAGAAGACTAGTGCAACTTGGCTGATTATTAGAAGACCATCATCACAATCCCACTTCATTACAAGATCTTGAAGATTCCAAGGTCTTTATAAAAGATGAGAGGGAAACATACACACACATAGCTTCCTTCCAAGGCCATCATATCCCAAAATAATAATAGATTGATGTAGGAGAGATCAATTGGTGGTTTGAGTACAAGAAGACTAGTGCAACTTGGCTAATTATTAGAAGACCATCGTCACATCCCACTTCATTACAAGACCTTGAAGATTCCAAGTCGAGGTTGACGTTGGCCTATTGGCATTCAGTAGGGGACCTTCAACATAATCCCCAAGTCAATTGTGGTGCTAGATGGTTGGACGTTTGTGGATCTCAGAACTCAGTCTATATATTCTATATACCATACAGGACTAAAAAAAGAAGAACCCAACTCATTTTTCTCTTACACATTGGCAGGGGTGAGCATTCGGTTGATTCAATTTTAGCTAAACCGGATTAGTTAAAATTGAATAAATCAAAAATCTAAAAATCTAAAATTAAAATTAAATCAAAATTAGCCAAAATCGAAATCGAGCAAAATAATTTATTCAGTTATTTGGTTTATTCGGTTTGTTTGGATCGGACTCAAAGTTAAAATTATGGTTAAATTATATTAAAAATTATAATTTTATATACTAATTTGTCGTATTTTAAAATTGTATCCAAAGTTGAACTTCAAAAAATATACATAGAATTGTTATTTTTTAAAATATACACATTTTTAACCACAAAATATGCATAGAATTTGGATATTTATATAATTTTATAAATCTTATTCGGTTTTCGATTTTGGACCAAAATTAAAACCGAATAAAAAAAAATTAATATTTTCAAAACCGAAATCGAACCGAATATTTTTAAAACCGAATAAGAGATTTAGTCCGATTTAGTTCAATTTTTGGTCCAAAATCAAATAATGCTCACCCCTACACATTGGGGGGTTCAACGTCAAGAAGACTAGTGCAATTTGGCGCATCATTAGCACACCATCACATCCAAAAAAAACAATTCAGATTGGAGCCCAATTAGCTTCATTAGATTAAACATCAAGTCAGTCTCCAAGTCAATTGAGGTCAGGGTGCTCTAAGTTGGAACTACACTATATTCTGAACCCATTAAAGAAAAGTAGGGCTTAGGAATACCCAACTGATTTTTTTTCTCTCCTAAAACAAGTTAAATACAAAATCATTTTGGTTCTGCAAAATTAGAGCAGAACGATTTAATTAATTGTTCTATAGAAATCACTATACACTAAAAGTAGGTATACTACTGACAAACCATGCTTATGCCAAAAAAAATTAGGGTTAGCTATTGATCATGAATAAGAATATTATGCTTCTTCTGATTTTTGAAAAGCGTAAGCAAAATTAAACCAAACTTTTAGTCTACTCTTAGTCGTTAAAATTATTAGTCTCATATACAAATCTATACAATCACGTTCATTAAACTATGTCCAATCTTTTATACAACTTTATTTCGTGCGCATACTTGAAAATTTACACACAATTAATCTTACAATAACAAAAATAAGAAGGCACAAATTAATTAAACAGTAGCAAGCAAGACATACAAACACTAACCAAATAATAACAACCAACAACAAACATTCTACTCCGGGCGAGAAAAAATAATTTTATCGAATCAATGAAAAAAAAAAAATCTTACAAAAATTACACACACAATATAATAACGTAATTCTCTTATCGAACCCTCTCTCCTACTTCTCTATAGATTCTCTGAACAACTTCAAGAATTCTCTTAGCGAAGTCCCAGGACTTCTTAGCACACTGATGGCAAAGAAGACCAGTTTTCTTACAGAAGTTGAATACAAAACCATTTTGATTATGTATAATAGAGGAGAAAGATTTAATTGTTCTATACAAATCACTATACAGCAAAAGTATACTACTAACAAATCATGCTTAATCCAAAAATAGATAAGGGTTAGCTATTGGTGATGATCAGTTCAGACCCTAGATATTGACGAGAGCAATATCACGAATCGGGATATTCTGCTTCTTCTGTTTTTTTAAACATAAACAAAATTAACCCTCAGTCATTAAAATTGTTACTTATATTTTGCTTTTTATACAAATCTATACTACATCAAGTTCAAATTTTTATGCAACTGTGTGCGACATGTGGAAGTTGCACACAAATAACCTTATGACAACGAGATAAGAAGGCGCAAATTAAATGAAAAAAACAACCAAGAAAAAAATCCAAACACGTAATATTAACATGGTTTGATCTAGCTCGATCTACTTGTTATGAAAAAAATTCAGAATTTACCAATTGGGAGATGGATTCCCAATTAATCACTCAATTGGACACGATCCAGACACATGTTCCTTGTCAATTCCTCCTTCTCCAAGTGCTCCTTGCAATCCAAGCTCCAATGCTTTTTAATTGATGAAAATTGAGAGGAAATGAGAGTGAATTGGATGAATTTGGTGGAGGGACGAAGTAATTTGGGGAAAAACTAAATTAGGGATCTAAATTTGGAATGAACTAATGAGAGGAGAGAGAGTGTCCTCCCTCTCATATGGCCGACCCCCTCTAACCTCTTCTCCAAGTAATATGCAATGTCCAATGTGCCCCTACTAGTTAGTTATGAGGTTTAGTTAAGAGGGCTATATTAGGAAGCTTCTAATTCTTCATGAACTAATCTAATCTCCTTAATTAATTAAGTAGTGGTCTAATTGGGCCTAGTCCAATGTTGGGCTTAATGGGTCATGACAAACTAATGGGTCAACTAATGACAAGTCTAAATAACAATAGGCTAGCCCACTAATAAATAAATAAATAGCATATCACAGTATAATTAATTACTAGCATAATATATAATATTAAATTACTAACTAATAATATGCTAATGACAAAATTATCTTCATCTAGAAATGTGCTAGTGACACTACTCCACGGAACAATGGGAGCAATAACTTCATTGAATTAATAAAAAAAAATCTTACAAGGATTACACAAAAAATACTTAATGTGAAACCCTCACTTACGAAATCTCCAACGAGCTCTTCTTCTTTTACGACTTCCAAGAATTCTCTCTTAACAAACCCTGTCACGCCTCAGTTCCAAAATATCGAGGGACTAGCCACGTGGCAATGGCCAGCAGCACAACTCCAATGGAAAACTCCAATTTAATGGACCCGTTAGAGTGCACTTAAGCTGTAAAAATGCAGTCTACATCATCTGTAAACCCCCTCACCAAAAAATAGATATTTTGTGTGTATTTTATATTATTATATTTATTATAGATATTAAATTTCTTTAGAGTATTCTCTTAGTTAATTAGAAAATAAATTTCTTGATATATTTACTTATATAAATATTTATTTAGAATTATTTTAGGTTACTTTAGATTTTTGGAGATTTTTCTAGAATTTTTGGTAATTAAAACTTAGGAAACATAAATTTTTTGGACTTCTATGATTTACTATACGACCATACTTGCATGTTGTTCCTACCAAATATTTATTTTAGTTTAAAATATTTAATTATATTTTTCTATAATTTATTTAGAAATTTAAGAAATTTATTTAGATTTTTAAAATTATTTAGGATTTATTTGGATATATATAGTCTTAATATTAGATAGATGCTAATTTAGTGTTAATAGATATTAATAAGATTTTATAAATTATTTATATTATCTTTAATTATATTTAATATTATAAATTATTGAGATAAATTCAAACTCTATTTTAAATTAATTCAAATCCTGAACTTACTAGGAAAGCAACTTCATGCATATTCTATCCTTATTTAAATTCATCATAATCCTATCCAAATTAACCAATCCTAGTCGTATTTAATTAAGTAATGTCCACCACTATAAATACCTCATCCTTCATATTTTTCTTCCCCAAATTTCTCTCTTTTTCGTCAAAAAATAGTCAAAATTCATCATAAATTCAGCCTCATTTTCTACTAGTTATGACGAATTAAAAAGACGATATCTCCTAGCTCCGGACTCCAAACGTGCTCCAGTTTTTTTTGTTAGAACTATATCAAGGTTAGTTTTCTGATTATGTAATTTATTTTAATAATTTATGAAACTATTTTTTCAGAAAATTCTAAAAGTGCCAGCTGTCCGAAATCAGACGCGTTTTGGTATTTTCGAGATTTTGGGAGATTCCGAACTCGGAATTACGAACCGTTTAAAGATTCGGAAAGCTGACATGATAAACTTCCAGAAAAATATTTTTACAGAATTTAAAATATAAGTTTATTCTACTGTAAAATTTGTGCAACATAGACGTAAATAGGAAACCACTAAAAACTATCATCTATTCGCCCTTGTGGCCATAACTCTTTACCGACTTATGATTTTATAAAATTGTCGATTCTGGCATTCATGTAGCGCTAAAATCTATAAGATTTTATACATAAATTCAGGATTTGAGTCGTTTGACTTTTTGTTCAACGGATTGTCTCGATTTGCGTGTCACGGATCACAAATCCGTAAAGTTAATTTTCTTTGGACCAAAATTAGAGTTTAGTAATAAAATCATATTATAATAAGATTAAAATACTAATTTAGGTTATTTTTATTCAGAATTGAAATAGATTAAAATGGAGGAACTATTCACCCACTTTTGTAACCTAACTTGTTTAATTTATGTGACGGGTAGATCGGACGACGCCTTGAGTTGGGACTTCATCCTTTTCAGACCAGGCAAGATACCTTGCCAAATTGCTTACAGTATTTTGCTTGCTTAGTATATTTCTGTATATTTATTGCATGTGTAGTTCCTTTCTGTCATTACTATATATTAGATATGTTGACACACACTTGACACTTAGTATCATAGAGGACAATCATTAGGCGTATGGGCTTTTAACCACTCTGGTAAACCATAGTAACTAGCACGCACTATGGTGGTCGTGTCTGATGGTCGCTACCCCAGAGGTATGTTGATTGATGGAGTCCGAGGGTCGCTACCCCAGAGGTATGTCGGCTGATGATGTCCACTGACGAGCGTATGAGTTGTGAGGATTTGATCGAGTAGCCTACCCTTGCCCATACGTCGAAAAGTTGTCCTCATTTGTATTCATATAGATTGTCTTGTACAGCGTACTTATTTATTTTCAAATATTATGCATGTTTACTGTATTCAAATTGGCTCGCTTTTTTGTATCTTGTTACGTCCCTCTGAGGACCTGGTCCTCTGCCAGGTGTATATGTTCTTGAGTATTTGCAGGAGCGCAGATTCGGATGGTTATATATTTTTTGAGGATGTCTTCTCTCCGAGCCCCATGATTATTAGCTGGTATTCCTATATTGTGTTTATTGTGTTGTATCTTTACCTTCGAGTTGGTAGTGGATTTGTTTTCATCCAACTATCGTCCTTAGATACTTATGTTGAGATCTAGTTATATAGATGCTGGTTAATCATTTATATTGATTTTTCGTGGATGAGATTTAGATTATACCCTGTGACTTGTGACATATGTTTATACCACTTGTGGATTGATATTCATATTACAACGTACGTATGGATTTTGGTTTCCATATATTGGAGTTGCCATATCCATGCGGCTGGCATGCTTACGTGTTCCTAGTCCTACGTATTTTGGGACTGGGGCGTGACATCATCTATCACAGAATAATTCTAATCTCATCCACAGAAGAAACATAACTAAATATGATAGACTAATCAAGATAATAGATAAAGGAAATAGTCCATCATTAAGTTAATATATGTATTGTCTCGGGGAACAACCCGATAAAATAATCAAAGAGAATAAGTCAATACATAAGTCCATGAGTCAAGATATGAAATAACTGGAAGCATAACTAACTGAGTATGTAATAGAATACTCAGGAGAAATCCTCTGGCACAACCTCGTCTTCTGGTGCTAGTACTGTTCCAGCGTCAGCTCATGTCCCGTATATCTCAGGGTAATCCTCCGCTACTGTACCTGAGGACATAATCCGGATCCAGTTCCTCAGGGGACATAGCAAGGTACAATAAACACTCAAGCCAAATAAAATACAGTATATAAAAAAATAGATCCTCAGGACAAGCTATGTAATCAGCTATGTGAAATACAATTTGAGAGCATCACTAGTACTCAGGCTGAAACCACTACAAGCTCTGTGTCCGAGAGCCGGTAGCAGTAATATCACGAAGGGCGAAATACATGTTCCAAAGCTCTGGTACAGAGACTAAGGTACTCTCCAGTAACATAAGTATATATATAATCAGCCTGTATCCTGTGTGTCTCTCCCCACCCAATGTAACCTCACGTCTCATGTCCATAACACGCAAGATCATGACCTCTAGCTAGTACAACGAGTCATAATGATATCTATGTATGCAAGTTTATGTCACGAATCCTGTAAACCTATACAGAATCACCATGAATAACTCAGAAAAGATTCTGTCACATGAATAATATCAAGTGTCCTATGGTATAATGTACTTGGTAAAGCAAGCACGTAAAATATAGGATCGTGGAATCAACTCTCTAGGTGACGTTACACGACTCCGCGTACGGCATCGACACCCGAATCTTGTTCGGACGTTAAGCAATATCTCACGGTCCTAGGTTGAACAGGTACAACACAGAAGTATATGGAAAGAATATAAGCAAATAATAGCACAGGATCTTCTGCAAGTTGGCAAGGTACACTTGCATGTGTTCTGAGCTCCGTTAGTTGCTCCGATATAAATGGAATCTCAGGTACGCCTTCGGATGCTGAAACAAACATCACCATCATTCTCAGAATACTTGAAATATCTAGGATTGACTACCCATAAGTCCAATTTGGACACAGGGACAGAATTGACAGTTTCTGGTCAAAGCGGAATCCACATGTGGCCCCCACTTCGCACCGAAAAATATGCCAAGACAAATTTCTCCAAATTCGTCAAACTTAGTGTCTACAAGTCCAGAACGATGATACGAACCCAACAGAACGTCCAGAACTGGATTCCGATGAGCCGGTCACAAAATCGCACGTCAAGTGGAACCGTGGGGCCCACGAAATGGTGTTTCATCAACGTTCTTAGAATCAAACCAAACTTGGGTCACAGGACCAGCGTAACGCTGCAAATCTGATGGCGCAAGTTTTGTTGTGAAAGGACAAGCACACACGAAATTAGGATGAATGCCAGAATAGGTCAATACGGTACTTTTTCGACGAATATGCGTTGATTCCGGTGTGCACGCACATCCAAATCAACTTTCGCAAAATTTCATACATCTGCGTTAACGATACGCGCCTTTCAATACAATTCGCAAATGATGAAGTTGCCTCGTTTAGCGGGTCGCACCCCGTTTCAGAAAATTTTGGGTTTAGAAAACCAAATTTTTGGTCAATTTCAACCGCAAATAAAACACAGCATATAATAAATTAAAATAAACTAATTAAATAGATTAAATATCGGTTATGTTGTCTAAATTACTGTTCATGTGAAATTTAAAAATATTAACTAGGTTGGAAGAAAAATAATTATGAACTTGGATGTTTGGGACACTTTCTGAACTACCAAATTGTGTCATTTTTTTTGTTTTGCGTCGCAAATTACGACCGACACAGGATACGATACACTGAACTAATTATATAGGGTTCAAGAGGGTCATGTGGTATTCGCATAGGTTTTGACAGGTCGATATTTGGATTAATGTGCAGAGAGATACAAGGGTGGAAAGTAGCATACCTCATGTTACTGTTGCTGCTCGAATTGGGCGGCATGTCTTCGCGGCAGCGGCGCGTGGCGGTCCGGCGGCTGACGGCGGTGGTGATGGTCGAAAATTGAAGAGGAGTTGATGGTGGTGGGGATGGTCTAAGCTAGGGCTTATATAGGGTGTCGGGGTAGAAATTACGGGGAGCCGAAGAAGAGGAGTCAGGGTCGTTTGGAATAGGAAGGGAGGGGACGCGCGGGGGTTACAGCGGGTTACTGTAGCAGTAGGGGATGCGGGTCGGCGGGTTGCGGGTATGGGTCCGAATCCAGTTTGGTTTGGTCTAGTTTGGTTTAGTTTGGTTTGGGTTGAGTTGGTTCAGTCTGGGTTGGTTTAAATATAACGATGCATAAATGGCCAATAAAAATAGTTTTGGAGCCTAATAAATTCCAGAAAAATTACACAATACTCTATTATTAGTTATACACCCAAAAAAAATTCACTATTTTAATAATTAATTTAATACACAAAAATATAAATCTATGAAAGAACATTTATTATAATTAGCTAAAAATTATAGAAAAATCTTCCAAAATCTCAAGAATTCATAATTCCAATAATTAAAATTCTACAATTAAATTTTAAAAATTTGGGTGTTTACAAAGCCTCCATAAACTTCTATGAGGGTTGACCTTGCCCCCCCCCCCCCCCCCCCCACACACACATGCAAACACGCAATATTAACATGGTTTGATCAAGCTCGACCTGCTCCACGGGACAATAGGAGAAATAACTTTATTGAATCAATGAAAAGAATCTTACAAGGATTACACATACAATACCTTAATGTGAAACCATCACTTACGATATCTCCAACGAGCTCTCATTCTTCTTCTCCATGGACAAGCGATCGATTTATTCAGTTTTAACCGAATCGAAATAGTCAAAACCGAATAAACCAAAATTCTAAAAATCCAAAACCAAAATCGAACCAAAATTTGTCATAACCGAAATCGAATCGAATAAACGATTCGGTTGATTCAGTTAATTCGGTTTGTTCAGTTGGACTGTTATAGTTATTTAATGGGCCGGACTAAAAGTTGGAATCGTGGTTAAACTATATTAAAAATTATAATTTTTCTACACATATTTGTTGTATTTCAAAGTTGCACCCAAAGTTGGATTAATTTTTAACACATACATAGAATTATTGTTTTCTAAATTTACACAAAAAATATATTTTTTAATCATAAAATATTTATAGAATTGATGATATTTACATAATTGTACAAGTCTTATTCAACTTTCGGTTTAGGACCGAAACCGAAATCCGAAATTGAAACCAAAATCAATAAAAAATTCAGTATTTTCAAAATCGAAACTGAACCAAATTTTTTTTCTTTTTCAAAATGAACTGAATCTCTTATTCAGTTCAGTTTTCGGTCCAAAATCGAATAAAGCTCACCCCTACTTCTCTCTAGATTTTTTTTAACGACTTCCAAGAATTCTCTTTTAGCAAAGCCTCGTTAAACTTCAAGCACCCCTTCCAAGCTAGGGCATGGAGATACCCTTAAATATGTTCTCCTTCCATTCTCTAAGTCAGAAGCATTAGGCCAACCCACCTGAGATAACCAACTCCTGTCTAACGAACACCAAGCATAGATAAAGACAAGTATATGGCGGTGACTACGTCACCTGAAATTTTTTTAACATTTATAACTCAGATGGAATTACAATATTGACAAAATCAATATTGAACCCTTTGTCCTAATAGATTCAACCCCCTCACCACACTCAAGAAGAAAAGAAATAGATTACAATTGAAATCACTGACCAACCCGTAGCAATCTCCCTGGACGAATGCGATGACTCCTCGATCCGATCTTTTTCTTTCTTCCGTCTTGGATGGCGAAGTCCTAAGAGCAAAGCACGAACTTTCCTCTAGATTTTCTGTGGACGAGCACCCCGAATCTCCAACTTGTGCTATGTTTTGTTCCTCCACCCTCCTTATAGGATGAGAAATCATATTTTAGGTCATAATAGGATTTCCTAAATAGAAAACCTTAAAATAGGAATCATATTCCACCTAAAATAGCCCAGCACCAATTATGGACATCCAAATATGGACAAATTAAATATTTAATACAAATTTGAAATCTAATCAAATCTTACATTTAGTGTAGATTTTTAAATTATATCAAATCAAATCTTTGACAATATTTAGGCTCCAAAATTCACCAAATCCAGACAGCACCCCAACATGTTTCTATCATTCTGATCCATAAATGCATAGACAAGACGCTCAAACACATGCAAAGAATCATAACTGTTTTGTCGTTCTCTTTGTACCTCTACAGGACTGAAGATCGATGGTTATAGACGATGACTAGTTGACTAAATAGCATGCATGTCTCCTCATTGTTTCCGTCTAGAAGTCCTTCGTAAGACCGGCCTAAATCCTGCATACACCGATTTGCTCTAATAATGTCTTGTTCATGTGCTATACTACCACATTTTGTTATAGAAACCTAAGCAGTGTTTTAAAAACTACTGAACCGACATGTTGAACCGATCAATCCGTGAACCAGTAATTTTTTCGGACTGGTTCAATACAGACCCACTATTTTTAAACCAGATTCTTTTGTGTAACCCGGTCGACCCGACTGGCTAGACCACCAAACCGTCTGACCCAGATGTATTTTGAACCGGTATGACCCTGACTTTACCCTTTCCAATTTTTTGTTGTTGTTAAAAGCTAATTAAAAACTACTCATTTCCAAGAATAGCACAACTTACTATAAGAACTGAAAAGTCACTCAGTTTTGAAAGCTTGTTTTTTGCTTGCTTTTAAAACGGTTGCCTTTTGATCTCCCTCTTTAATTTTCTTTTTCACTTCTCTCTCTAACAAATAACTATTAGCTGCAATTCACCAATTCAAAATAATCAAAACCGATACTAGTACTAGCATGCCTAGCAACAGCTCATGGCTCATTATTGCTCGTCAAAATTTTGAATTATAGCAAGTTCTTTATTTTAATGTAATTCTATTAGTTTAGTTTGAATAGTTGATTCATTAACTTCATGTTCTTTTTCTTCTCATTAATCTTTGTATCTCTCTGTTTGTTTTTTATATTTCATAACTGATCTATTTTTGTTTGTAACTTTGTATATAATTCAATGATATGTTTTAGTTTGTTTTTATATATTTCATTGATAATTTTGACTTTTGTTTTAGACTTCACATGCAATCAAAATTAATATGTTTGTTTTTTGACTAATTTTCATCACATAATAATATGTGTACTTGTGTACTATGTAATATATTCAATGTAAGATTATAAGTGTATATAACTGGTTCAATCCGGATTAACCCACTGGTTGGACCCAACCCAGTGTCTTGATCGGGTCGATCTCCGGTCCGATTTTTAAAACATTGAACCCAAGTATTGTCCATTACCTCTGAATGTCCCGCTCCTTGCAGTAGTCCTGAAACTCCGTCGAGATGTACTGACCTCCATTTTTTGGTTTCAAATACTTAACAATTCACCATTTTTGCTTCTTCGTAGTCGTCTTCCACACTTAGAATTAGCAAACACCTCTAACTTTTGTTTGAGAAAATAAACCGATAGTTTCTGCAAGAATTCATATATGAAAGTGATGCATTACGTGGCACCTCCCTTTGATCGAATCGATGATGTCGTCCACATGTGTGAGTTGATATAGTCGAGAAGTCCTTCGACCTTGTGTACCGCCTTCTTGAAGCCTACTTTATATATGTTGCTTGCCTATTATGAAATACCTGCATAAATCTAGCTTGCACCCGTCCTTAAGGCTATTTTAAACTCCTTTTTGCTACTCATGAAGATCCCTCTTATTAATGTTTCCTAAACGCATATGCCATACCCTTGTGGTATCATCCACCTCTTTCACTGTAAGAATAGTCTCACCACAAATTACCGTGCTTTCGTCCAAGTGATAGAAGTTTGAAGACAATTTATGTATATCATTCGCTTCACAAGAAATCCTATTTAGAAAAGTGAATTTTTATTTTTATTTTAACAAGGAACAGTACTAGTAGATACATTAATTAGTAACTAATTTGTGACAAATGGAGATTAAAAGGACGTCGTACCTAAACCTATAGCGACCAAGTGAATTGGTAATAAAGAGTGGATTTTTTGTAGCTCTAAATAGGTCTAGGTTATACTTATAGGCTAATTAGAAATTATAGGAATTATAAGATTTATTACATATATTTAACCAAGGAAAAATAGGTTATTAATAGGAATTTACAAGCCTGTATAAGGACCAAGATAAAAGACATGGCTTAGTTATGACCCAACCCTTCATAGTAGCCTAAACTACAATTTTAGTATTTATAGGATTTTATTATATTCCTATAGGATTATTTCGTAATTAATATAAGGTAATATAAATTAATAATGGACTTTCATGATTTATTGTACAAACCAATGATCATAATGTGACCCAAAATATTTATCCAGGATTTAGCATAGCATTTTATATTTTCTAGATTTTTCTAAGAATTCTTTTGTTATTTTTATTGATTATTTGGAGCTAATTTGATTAAAAACTAATTACTAAATGCTTTTAGAAAATAATAAAGCAATTTCTAATTAAAAACTAATCAGAATCTTAATTACTATCCACCCAAACCCGCGGGGTCCGATCATCAGTGAGTCAGCGGGGTACCCATATCCACCCATTGGCCCCCATGTGAGCCCAACAACTAATTCGGCTCACCTTCAAGTCCTAGTCGAAGCCGGCTTGATCCGTAGCCATTCGATTTGGACGAGGTGCGTCCAGATCGTGACACATGTGTCACGCCCCAATTTCCCGCAAGCTCAATAGTCCCTGCTGAACGTGAATCACCACGTTGCAGCTCTCCCCAGGACGATCGTTCTCATCGGGACGTGATGCCGTACGAGCCTGGAGTTGCGCTCGTACAAGGCGATGTTGTCAAACACCAAATGTTATCATTGAAACAACCAAGTTGCAGCGGAAGTCATTTTTGTGTACCAAGCACACAACAGAGTAATACGCAGCGAAGCTCACGATAGGGTCCAAATGAAATGCCCCGAAGGCGATGAAATACTCTTGCTCTTTTCTCTAGCCCACAAAGGTACTTACAATTCATACATCATGCCTCGTATATCCAAGCAGCGCCACTACGCCTGCGTACCTGAAATAATGCCCACAAACGTGGGTCAGTACACAACCGTACTGGTGAGCGGGGTAACCCACTCGCCTAAGCCGACACTAAGTAAAAAGTGAATGCAAGCAGTTATATGGTGATCTTTATAGTTGAATCCTAGATTCGTTTCATGGCATAGGGATGACATGTTAAGGAAAGCTGTAAAGCAGTTTAAGCATGCAAGCATTCAACTCAAACCAATCGACAAGCAAATATAACCAACCCGAAGGATTCTAGCATGCAAACCATCATGCTCAAACCCAAGCAACGCGACTATCGTATCGAACCATCAACCAAGCCTCAATATCCATCCTCAACCAAAGTTTACAATCAAATCTCATAGTGCACACTCTTGCCGAGGCAAGGTGGCCGCGCCTACACGGAAGCCAAACCAACAAAAGAAAAGTAAGCCAACACTAATCTATATGAAGTCACTGGCCAAGCCATAAAGGACGTTGATTGGACTGATCAAATACGGTTCTATTCGAAACAGCGCTAAGTAGCTAACCCACCTGGATCGCATCCAACCGCCGGCACCGCGCCCAAGGCACGTTACTAAGTTGTCTCCTCCATGGCCGAACGGTCCCGGTGCCCCGGAGCCTTCCCGTTTGAGGAGACCAAACCCCGTGCAACACAGGTTGTCCGTGACATGCAGACACCAAGTAGGTATGACGAGAGGATCGAACATTCTCGCCCCACCAAGCGATCCTAGACTCGTTCAACCGAATATCCAACCAAAACATCCATAACCATTCTTCCAACATATTGCCCAAGGCACCAAATCCAAGTTATTTCCATAGGCACAATGCCTCTTCTCAACACAGTGTTTCCAATTGGTGCAACACCCATGCTCAAAGCAAACCCATGGCACAATGCCGTTTCAGTGGCACAATGCTCCATTCGTGGCACAATGCCCCCATCAAGCGGCACAACACCCTCGCCGATGCAGTTGTTCGGTTTCGAACCACAACTGCTCGCTTTGCAAGACAAAGCGACCAAGTGATACTCGTGCACGGATGCACGCTCGCTCGCCCGAATTCCCGATATTCCCATTGCCTCAATGTATCATTCCAACTGTCCAAGCATAATCCCAATTATTCAACCAACTGCCTCAAGTGTAATATTCCAACTCTAGCTCCAACTATCCAACGCGCAATATCAATTCAAGCCACAATCCTATCCAAGCAACGACGTATACTCTATGCACGCCTTAGTGTAGTGATTCTCGAGTTTCAGCCCAAGTATTCAAGTCTTTACGTGTTTTCCATATTATTAGGCATGAAGGAGTAGAGGAGAAGGGAAAGAGCCCACTCACAATGTTTGATCCCGTTAAGCATCATGTCCTGCTGATACGTCCAATCCCTTGAACCCGTGGTCCGATGCAAGCTCGATCTACTCAACTAGTATGACCGTGCGAGCAGACCGTGCTCTACAAATCATCCGACCGATCGGACTAAGGAAGATGGTATTATCATTCCAACCCAGCTATCTCAGTACTGCTCTGAACGAACACCTGAATTCCATCGAACCCGCTAGCCATCTGCACATGAAACAACTCAATCAATACTTTTTCCCAAAATCCAACAAATCAAATGTAACAAGCATTTGTTTCATTCAATCCGACTTAGCGTAACGCACCGTGCGGTTGCGAGCGTTACATAATATACCACTTAGAATCAGGTTCGTCCACGAACCGTGCTGGTACTCATTCCTATCACATGCCGTTTATCCAATTCTATAGATCTGCTCTATGCAACTCACATTATCCTGACTCAGACTCAGCATCTCGCTCTGCTGAACGGTCGTACAAGTTCCATATTCCCACATCCTCCTTGCAGCTCAATACGAATTCTTCGTATCGCTTAGTTTTGGATCGTACACATATTTAAGGCGTCCCTGAAATACATGCATTTCAGCCGAGCTTTGCGATAGCAAATTTGAACAAGTTACAAGGGTATCTTTATGTCCGAGGCATCCATTTGCTTTACTCTCAATTGAACCAATCCAGATTTTCATTCCAACATGTTCGCTTGAGCACTATTCTCAAATATGATGATTTTCCACTGACTCAATCAGTTCGTGTTCCAACTCAATCCATCCAACTATTTCTGAATCCGTCCTAGCAACATCACCAAATATATCTCATGCACCGAACGATCAACTCAACTGATACTACCCCAGCTAGACGACTTACCCAAATATCAACTTTGTTTAGATCATCTCAGCCAAACATCTTTTTCTCAATCTCAATACCTCACTGGGTGAACATCTATATTGAGGTTCGTGTGATCCACAAAGATTTCGCCGCCACGCCAAAGGGATAGTGTCGCCACGATTTCAACGTGGACACACTCGCCACAATTTCTAGGTTGCGCATGGAATAGTTCTTCGCGCTGCTTCCACTGCCTCGAAGCATAGGATATCACATTTGCCTTCTGAACGAGCACGCTTCCTAGACTAAGTTTCGAGATATCTTGTAAATCTGAGGCAAATCTGTCCCTTCCAGTATTCGCAAGGATTTGATTCGAACAAGCCGCTGCTTTAACTTCACAAGCTAGTTTCACAGTCGTCAATCATATGAATGCTATTCCCTTCCAGGGCACGATGAGTCAGAGGCAATGCCATCGATAAAAATCTGCGACTCTGGATCTCATAAGTTGACTAGGCTACTTCCACCATCGCTCCGATCTTCCGGCTGTATCTTCAGCTGAAGACTATTCCAAGGGTCTCTCAAATCCAACACTCAGTCAATAAGCCTATCTCCAACACACATTACTCACATCTGCCCTCGACGCATTCCCAAATACGCTGTCTCAAGGGTCGTTCTATGGATCAACCATATTCATCTCTGATCTGGCGGACAAGTCGCTAGGGTCAGCTGTCCCGAAGCTACGCTCGATAATTATAATCATCACGATGGACAGTTACTATGAACCATGCTATATCTCATCTGCAAATCCGAATCAAGATCCAACCATTCCATCCGAGCGAACTTCCGAATCCGAGCATTTCATGCACTACCTCTGATGATCTGTAAATCAATGCCGCTTAACCACCTAGAGTCTTGCTATCTATCCGAGCCACAGTTCGAGAACTGCGCTCGTTGAAACCGTCTTCCATCAATTCGCCATTCTGCCCTGAATCCATCAAATTTCCGAATGGCTATGTTCGCGTTCTCGCACTACCACTTGCAATGATTTCCGAAACCAAAGACTTGCTCCAATTCTTATCCCTTTGCCACGTCCCACAATGCACGTCCAACTTGCTCAAGCAGCACAGTAATTTGCTCAATTGTCGCCCCCATATTTAGCTATCTTCAAAAGTCTATCCGCCACAATCCTTGCCTTTTGTTATTGCCTCAATCCGTTCACGTCTTCCGGAGAATCCGTCTACCATTGTTGCACCATCTTGCCCAAAATTCTACTTTTGCTAAACCTGAGTCGACTTATCGAGCAACAATATCCAAAATCCTTCAAGTAACCCATCATTTCGCTCAATCGTCTCCCAACTGTTCGTTCCGATCTCATCCATCTCTCATGTTCAATGATACTTCCATTTACACAAGCCCATTCCTGATATGCTCAACTCAATATTCGCTTGCTTCATTTTCATTCTTTCCAACACAGCTGACGTGCACCAACCAACTAGTATTCCTGTTACCTGAGTCCGCTCAGGCAATTCCCATTGATGTCCAACCAAAATATTTTCAATGCCTTGCTCAATATGTGGTATTCCATATACCACTCCGAATCAAGTCGCTACTCGCATTACGATTCCTTGCATTGATCCAAGATCCGTTCAAACCATCCCTCATGCGTGATCCTACCATTCCCAACTCGAGTCTGACACAAAACTCAGCCAATGCTTGAATCATCTAATTCTTTTCATCAATCTCGTTATGCAACTCGTGCTATATTTCATTCTCAATACTTCCAGCTATTCTCAAACTGTCTGATACTTTCGCAGCACGAGCAATACCGTGCAACGATCTCTCTTCCAAGTAATCCAACCCAATACCCAACTGTTCCTCATATTTGTTGTACGAGCAACTCGTGCAGACTATTCTGATATTCCCGAGCCAAACTCAAACATGCTCAACCGATGCGCCACACGAGCAACTCGTGCAATGATCCATTCTCAATCGATGCTTCTACTCACAACATGTCGCATAACCAATCTCGTATGCCAATCGACTGATCCATTGATGCAATCAGAAACTCCTGAACGACAAGCCAAGCCAACCCAACCCAACAAAAGCTCTCAACTTGTTGCACAAATGCAACAATGCCACCCAACTTGCTGCACGAATGCAACAACGCCTAACGAGGCTAAGCGATCTAACGAAAACCAACCAAAGCAACACAACCAAGAACAACATGCAGCCACAACCAGCAATATATAGACTTATTGCATGAAGCATCCAATACGGCACTAAGTAGAGCCAAGAGCTAGACGACACGCAGAAGCTATTTAGAGTTTGTGATGGAGCGAAGGACCAAGTCCGAGAAAATGAACCAGGCGCTCTGATACTAATTTGTCACGCCCAAATCTCCTGCAAGCTCAATAGTCCCTGCTGAACGTGAATCACCACGTTGCAGCTCTCCCGCAGGACAATCGTTCTCATCGGGACGTGATGTCGTACGAGCCTGGAGTTGCGCTCGTACAAGGCGATGTTGTCAAACACCAAATGTTATCATTGAAACAACCAAGTTGCAGCAAAAGTCGTTTTTGTGTACTAAGCACACAACAGAGTAATACGCAGCGAAGCCCACGATAGGGTCCAAATGAAATGCCCCAAAGGCGATAAAATACTCTTGCTCTTTTCTCTAGCCCACAAAGGTACTTACAGTTCATACATTATGCCTCGTATATCCAAGCAGCGCCACTATGCCTGCGTACCTGAAATAATGCCCACAAACGTGGGTCAGTACACAACCGTACTGGTGAGCGGGGTAACCCACTCGCCTAAGCCGACACTAAGTAAAAAGTGAATGCAAGCAGTTATATGGTGATCTTTATAGTTGAATCCTAGATTTGTTTCATGGCATAGGGATGACATGTTAAGGAAAGCTGCAAAGCAGTTTAAGCATGCAAGCATTCAACTCAAACCATTCGACAAGCAAATATAACCAACCCGAAGGATTCTAGCATGCAAACCATCATGCTCAAACCCAAGCAACGCGACTATCGTATCGAACCATCAACCAAGCCTCAATATCCATCCTCAACCAAAGTTTACAATCAAATCTCATAGTGCACACTCTTGCCGAGGCAAGGTGGCCGCACCTTCACGAAAGCCAAACCAACAAAAGAAAAGCAAGCCAACACTAATCTGTATGAAGTCACTAGCAAGCCATAAAGGACGTTGATCGGACTGATCAAATACGGTTCTATTCGAAACAACGCTAAGTAGCTAACCCACCTGGATCGCATCCAACTGCCGGCACCGCGCCCAAGGCACGTTACCAAGTTGTCTCCTCCATGGTCGAACGGTCCCGGTGCCTCGGAGCCTTCCCGTTCGAGGAGACCAAACCCCGTGCAACACAGGTTGTCCGTGACATGCAGACACCAAGTAGGTATGACGAGAGGATCGAACATTCTCGTCCCACCAAGCGATCCTAGACTCGTTCAACCGAATATCCAACCAAAACATCCATAACCATTCTTCCAACATATTATCCAAGGCACCAAATCTAAGTTATTTCCATAGGCACAATGCCTCTTCTCAACACAGTGTTTCCAATTGGTGCAACACCCATGCTCAAAGCAAACCCATGGCACAATGCCGTTTCAGTGGCACAATGCCCCATTCGTGGCATAATGCCCCCATCAAGCGGCACAACACCCTTGCCGATGCAGTTGTTCGGTTTCGAACCACAACTGCTCGCTTTGCAAGACAAAGCGACCAAGTGATACTCGTGCATGGATGCACGCTCGCTCGCCCGAATTTCCGATATTCCCATTGCCTCAATGTATTATTCCAACTGTCCAAGCATAATCCCAATCATTCAACCAACTGTCTCAAGTATAATATTCCAACTCTAGCTCCAACTATCCAACGCGCAATATCAATTCAAGCCACAATCCTATCCAAGCAACGACGTACACTCTATGCACGCCTCAGTGTAGTGATTCTCGAGTTTCAGCCCAAGTGTTCAAGCCTTTACGTGTTTTGCATATTATTAGGCATGAAGGAGTAGAGGAGAAGGGAAAGAGCCCACTCACAATGTTTGATCCCGTTAAGCATCATGTCCTGCTGATACGGCCAATCCCTTGAACCCGTGGTCTGATGCAAGCGCGATCTACTCAACTGGTATGACCGTGCGAGCAGGCCGTGCTCTACAAATCATCCGATCGATCGGACTAAGGAAGATGGCATTATCATTCCAATCCAGCTATCTCAGTACTGCTCTGAACGAACACCTGAATTCCATCGAACCCGCTAGCCATCTGCACATGAAATAACTCAATCAATACTTCTTCCCAAAATCCAACAAATCAAATGTAACCAGCATTTGTTTCATTCAATCCGACTCAGCGTAACACACCGTGCGGTTGCGGGCGTTACACATGTCCCCGAGCCCCATGTTAGCCGACTTGGAAAGTACATATATGAGCTGTGATTTTTAGGTTTTCTGCTGAAATAATTCTAAAAAAATTGTCAGAGTTTGATAGAGAGAATTCTTGGAGTTCCTCAACTTCGCGGAGGGATTACGAGCATCCTTGGAGCCTGATTCGATTCCCATATTTTGTTAGCTTCATATCAAGGTAAGGTTTCATAATCTATATTTTATTAGCAAAAGTTCAAACCTAAATTTTTGTAGAATTTTTAGAGTGTCAAATGTCCGCGAAAGAAAAGTAGCTCGGTGTTTCGCGATTATGGAACATCCCAAACTCGAAAATGCGATTCGTTTGGTTTTTAGGAAAGCTGACATGATGAACTTCAACATAGTTAATTTTCAGAATTTCTAGTTTTTGTTTGTTGTACTTAATAAATCCTACAAGTAAGAAATAGTTAGTTGAATCTACAAAAAAAAACTAGTTTTGATCTATGGTAATTATCATATGTTCTAACCAAATATGTATATACGAAAACTATTGATTCCAACACTCTCATATGGCTGGAATCTATATGGTTGTGCACACAAATCGAGAGTTTGTGATGATTGTCCCTTCAGTCGACGGTATGTCTCGATTTGCATGCCACAAAATTCAGAATTGACAATTTGATCCTATTAACCTAAAACTTAGGAATAAACTATAATTCATAATTTAATATGAATAAAATATGTTTTAAAATAATTAAATCAGAATTTATTAGTTACTTATTTAGGAGAAACTAGTTACATAAGGCATTTATTATATGTGGAATTATTAGATCTAACTTGTGTAGACAGGATTTCGTGGGATGATAGTATGACTTGGATACTAGTAGAGTAGATTTCGCTTCGTCTTGAGTTTGTGACTACATCATCTTCTGGAACATGCAAGTACCGTTATAACACTCTTGTTGCCTTTATTATATACATTGTATGTTCTCTTGTTACCATGATATTGTTGGTCACCTTAATACCATGTTATTCTATACTTGTGAACAAGAGATCTTACTATTCAGTTCATGATACTTTATTGTTTTCTCGTACATGATAAATAGTAAGCTAATCGAGCAGAGAAATATAATAAGTAGGCATGTGTTCAACAAATTGTGCATCCTTTAAAATTGTGAATATTGTGGATATCACTCGTGCACCACACACATCGACTGAGGTATAAACCTATGGTCGTCTACATGCATAACATTGTTATTCTAAAACATATTGTATGTGTGATCTTTATTATTGTTGCTATCTCATTTAGTTGTTCGTCTTCTCATAGTATATTTACATATTGTTAGTATATCATAGTTGTACTCTTCTTACCATATCTTAGCATTAGTTTACCCCTTATTCTGTTCTTACATGCATGTATATCATATTGTGTAAATCTTGTGTTATTATATTATTTGCTCACATCCTGACCGTATATGTTATAATATTTTTAAGCAACGATATTTGTCCGAGATCTACGATGAGTATATTGGCGATACTATTGTCACCGAAGTACCAAATTAATCATATGATACGGAGTAGTATATTTCATTACTTATGCTTTTTCGTATTATTCTTAGTTAGTGGACTTTAGTTGACTTTAGTTGCTTTAATATTTGACCGATTCCCGAGACCATTTCTGAGTTGTAGTTTATTATTTGATGGATTTTTCTTTATAATTAAATAGGATAGTTAGGAATATCTTTCTCTTGTTTCTGGTGACCATAGTTGTGGATGATATATAGTATAATTGTTATATGGACTATTGAGGTTATAGACATCATAGTACCGCCGATGCCACGACGGCTAGGCTTGGCCACGTACTAGTATCATAAAAAGTAAAAGTGGATCGTGACATTATATCCAAGCGCAAATCTACACAAAAAGCTCCATTTCGCGTTCGATGCGTACATGTGAAGTGCAAAGTGCCTCATCAAAGCGCTACTTGCGTCCTTCGTCCCATCCAAGCGCAAATATGTGCAAAAATGCCATCTCACACCCAATGAGTACGTGTGAAGTGCAAAGTACACCATCAAAATGCCATTTTGTGCCTTTCGCCTGAGTTTGAGTCGCTAAGCTCCTATGTTGCTTAGCTCTTATGGAATTTTCCAAAGAGAGTGACAAAAAATATAAATGTTTCTTTGAGGAATTTCAACTTAAGTCCCTTTAGAAAAATATCCCATATGGCACCCACATGATCCACCACACCCCATGTGCATATCTCAATACAAAGCATAACTATATATTGAGATACTCACTTGGAGTTTTTTTCAATGTGAGACTAAACTTTCCTAGTAACCAAGCGAAAACTCTAACACGCCCAGAGTCAATAATCCAAACTTCGAAAAAAACTATCCTTCCCTTTATGCACCGTAAGTATATCACACGGTAACTCATTGGCTTCCATAGCAACACTTGCTTGACCCTGACTGCTTGAACTGGCACCTTTATCCTTCTCCAACTACTGCTTATACTACGAATATTAATTTTTTCCAAGGCACTCAAAAGTGCAAGGTGCACTCAAGAAGCAAAGTGTCCATATCGCCTGAAGCGCAAGGCATGCTCCAGAGCAAAGCAAGACAGCAAAAATAGTAATAAATTAATTAATTAAATAATTAATTAATAATGTAAGAAATAAAATTAAATAACATGTTAAAACTTAATACCAACAAAATATATTAAAACATAACCAAGTGAACTAGCAGAGCAACAGTAGTAATAGCAGTCAACAGAACTAACCAATTTTTTTTATTCTCTCTACCACGCTTTTAGTAAAATTTTAGTTTTTTCAGTTACACTCTTGCCAACTTTATCAACCACGAAAAGTGCTACCTCCCTCCCACTTGTATATGATAAGAGCTATCTCACTACCTCAAAAATTTTATAAAAAAACAAAAAAAAACATAAGGTGCGTCTTTTCTTGGTTACACTTTAATGAAAGACGCGCCTTAGGCTCACCTTGAGTGCGTCCAAAGAAAGGTGTCTCGTCTAATGAGTTGTAAGGCGCAGCTGCTGCACTTTGTTGCGAGTCGCACCTAGGCGCGCCTTTGATTACCATAGTTTTTTCATGTGCTCCGACTGTTTACAAAAGAAGCAAGAATCACTCTCATGTCCGAATGATATTAGGACTTTCCTCGGCTACTATTACCTTTCTATATATTTGATCCTCCTTTATTTGGCAATCAACCCCGATGACTCCCTAGTTGAACAAAATCTCAATTACCTCTTCTATCCAATGTAATCAAATGGTGGCCATGGCCGCGCCATGGAGGATGGCGGAGGCGGATTTTGAATAGACCGCCATAAAATGGCGGTGGCGTGGCAGTTTTCAAATGGCTGACCATGGTGGCCGATATGTGTGTGGCGTTCATGGCAGCCACGGCAAAAATGGCAGAAAATTAAAAAATAATGAACTAGGTCGTGTGACCCATAACCGGACCCAAAAGGGTGTAAAAAAACCTAAAACTTAACTTTGTGTTTCTTCTTTCTCATTTTTCAAACATGTGCACCAGACCTACCTTCTCTGTACCTCCCCAGCGGCGACCGACAACCACCATCCTCCTCCCTCCAGTGTCCTCCGGTGAATGTCTCCGGCGACATTTTTTTCCTACTCTATTTTTCGTTTTTAAAGTCTTTTTTTTAAAACACTTTGCTTTCTTTTTTTAAATTTTTTAGAGACATGTAATTTGTGTTTGCATTATTTTTTTATCATTTTGTTGATGTTTTGAAGTTCTGAACTTGATGAAAATTTGGTTGTTAGTAGTTTATGACATTGAGTAATGATATTTTCTATAAATTAAGTCTATGGTTCTTGACATATGAAATTTTGTCAAGAACCATAGACTTGACAAAATGTGGTTGCAAGCCTAACTATACCAAATTCTAATTTCTGGCAATGCAGTTATTGGAATTTTGTTTTATGTCTAAATTAATACTGTTATCATTAACTATGTAATGTTTCAAGAAATTTTTAATTTCTGTAATTCATTTAAGTTTTAGGGTGATAACTTCAGAGAATAATCTTCGTCTAGTAGAACGACACCAAAATCGCGTAGCATATGTTGGCTGGGTATGCCTTCTTTTGCCGTAAATCGTTAGCAGTCGTGTTATGACTAATTATCTTTGAGGCACTTTAAAAAATTTCATTATGTTTTACAAATTAGAAATTTAGTTAACCATGACATAGTAATTGTAATAGTATTCTTTATATATGAATCTTTTTTACTAACCATTGCAGGAATAGCAGAGTAGACCCACTCTCTATCTTTGGATATGAGCAATCCAGTAGCCATTGGGGCTAATAAAAAATCTCTATATAAGGGTAAATCTATCAAAAATGCTCAAATTAGCGAATTCACTTCAGATTTGGAAGAATTAAATAAATGGACGATTCCTAGCGTTAAGCCAAAAGAAATCTATAAAATTGGTTAGTTAGACTTTAAGTCTGTCATAGCCATAAAAACTATGGAAAGAACTGTTCAGGTAAATGATACCGAATATTCTATTAATTTTCTTTCTGAAGAGGACCTTGAACCATACATAGAAAATGGGGCTTATAATTTTATCCATATTAGATTAATTCAGGTTGATTAAAATCCCTTACTCTTCAAGGGGTTAAATACTTCTTTTATATCCTCTTTAAGAGATGTCAGATGTTTAGATTGACAACCTTCTCTTATGGGAGTTATGCAGACTAGTCTTTGCCATGGACTAGTCTACTTTAATGTTTATCATAATCTTAGTCTATCTCTTACAGATACTAACTTACTGGATGCAGTAACGTCTAATCTTAAGACATATGGTTATAACTTTAAGCAAGGTTTTGAAACCATTGCAGTTCTTTATCGTATTCACTTTAAAGTATTGTCTACTTTAGCTCATAAAGCTAGACATCTTACCAAACCTGGTAAAGACCACTTTGATAGAAACAAATTTGTTAACATCAAATGTTGCGGCTAACAAAATAGTCAGATGGGATAAAATTCAATTTCCTGACAAATGGGTTCTTAATCAGGCGATTTCGCCTAGACCCATTATGGATACTGAATTAGATCAAATTATTCAGACTCCAGATGAAGATGTGGAAGTAAGATTTACTCCACAAATCAAAGCTGGAATTTCGACTTCTAACTTTAGATCTTCTTCTATAAATGAAAAAGGAGAACATTCTTCTCAGAATTCTGAAAAGGAAGAAGATATCAAATGCACGAAAATAAAAAATAATATTGCAAAAACAGAATATAATATAGAGTGGATAGATCCTACTGATATTGTATATCCTTCTAATGCCAATTTTGGTACTCATTGCCTGAATGTTATTATTTTAACGAGTAATAAAGATGATCGTTCAAATTACCCTAATTATTTTGAATTTACTCAGAATAAGGTTGTCCATAAAATTATTGCCCAGGCTTATGAAGAAGAAAATGAATTCAAAACCTGGATTGAAAAGAATTATACTATTGATCAACGGTATAAATTCAAAGATGAGTATTATGCTCATCTCAAGGAAATAAATAAACTAAAATGGTTTGATAAACCATGAACTCACTAGTATTAACGTGCTAGAAGAGGGATATAAAATTTGGATAACCGACATGGGTAAACGTATTCGTGCTTTATACCCGCCTAATAAATCTTTAAAGATTACGGTTAATTCGAAAAAAATGGATGTTGTTTCCTTTATTCGAATTACCGATCACAAGGAAGAACAAATAAAAGAGCTTCAAAAAATTGTGAAGCAAAACAATTATACTAATGCTTATATTCAGACCATTGGTTCTCAATTGGTAAGAATGGAAACTGCCCTTGATGAAGTTCTTCATAAAGTTAATTCTATTCTAAAATTACCAAATACTATTCCTAAGGCCTCTACTTTCAAGGAAGTAAGGACTAATAACATACTAATAAATCCAGCTAGCGATAGTAGTGGTTTTAAGTTATCTTCTCCTGAGGTTACAAAGGAAGAAATAAAAAACTTAATTGAAAAGTTACAAGCTACCTCTTTAGGTGGAAATAAAGATAAAATATTCTTGTAGTACTGGATGAAAATTCCTCCATAGCTGATGATTCAGATATTGAATCTAACAATGAGTTATTCTCAGACATCTGAAGATCGTTTAGATCATATTCAGATACATGCCATTCAAAAATCTTTTAATGATCATACAAACATTGATCATCAAACTTCAAATATGGTTCTGCCAATGCAGCAGCAACATAAGAAGCATAATCTTCAAAAGTATTACTATAAACGTCCTACCCCGATGGATGTTTTATATGAAGAAAATGATAATATCATTCAAAATAACTATAATGGTGGCAATATCTATGAATGGAACATAGATGGTTGCTATGACAAACAAATATGTGATCAAATGCACCTGATGTTAATGTTTGCTACAGTTTGTCGTTCAAACAATAACACTGATCGAGCTATTGCTAGCTTTATTACATGTAGTTTTACCGGCACTTTGAAAGGCTGGTGGGATCATTGTCTATCCCCTGAACAAAAGGCAGACATTGCTAATGCTGTCAAGATCGAGAATAATAATGAAATACAAGATAGTGTCTTGACTTTGATGTCATGTCCCGATCTCCCGCAGGCTAATCGGCCATCCCCGCTAGGCAGGAATCACCGCGCCAGCGCTCCCATGGGACGATCGCTTGACCCATCTGGGCGCGACGCCGCACGAGCCATATTGTCGCGTCTGTACAAGGCCGTGGTCCATGCTGGCGGTAAGAGGTTTAAGCCACAGAGTCGCACAGATTGTCCGAGTGCAACGAAATTATAAACGCATAGGCGATTGGTAACAAGTTCACAGAGTCGTCAATAGCGGAAACATTGAATAACACAAGTATAGAAGTAAAGCAAACTCTTTATTGACATTGAGCAAGTGTTACAGGCGGCGCTAGGCCGAGATTTCAAGTCGCTCAAGCCTCTCTCTCTGAGACAGTAAAAGTATGCCAAGTGGCTACATTTGTGGAATGATGTATAGACGATGTTGCAACATTATGTCTTGTATATGTGCTTCAGTTCTAGACGCAACGCTCCAAGGCTTTAGAATGTACTCCACGCCTTAGCACGCACGAAGGAGGCATCCGCACGGAACGAGGTTCTTCCGCACCTTGCAAGCAATCTGGTAGGTTATCAGTACATGAATGCACTTGTGGGAAGGCTACTCGCCCGTTCGACAAATCCAAACACGTTATATAGGTTCCGTGCACCATATATTAAGTTATCTTTATAGTCTTGCCTTAGGATCAATTTCATGGCATATATGAAAAGCCTAATTCATGTGGCAGTGCGCCGTGCGATATAAGAGGAAATACGGCGAGACTTACCACTTACCATTTGTTCTTTCCTGTCCAAGGCAAACCAAGTTAATTCAGGCACGGACATATATATAAGGCAATCCAGGGGCAATAGCATATGAAAACACAAGTGTAGCGAGCGAAATTATGTTTCGGGTGCACGAGTTACTCGGATTATCAGGTGTGTTGCATAAGATATTCAAGTTCCATCAATACTAGTGTTATACTCATGATCGTTCAAGTGTTTCAGATTATTTTTGATGCGATGCAATAACTCACACACGGATTGCCGCTAAGTGAGGATGACTTATCTATATGAACATGAGTCGTTGGCATAGCCATAAAGGACCTAATCAATGACGATGATGGAATGCAACGAAAAGCACGTGAGGCGCTACAAACTATCCCATCCAAGTACGTGAAGACTATACGTGAAGTTCCATCAAGATCGGATCGGCCCCAGTGCCCCGGTAACCATCCGTAGAACTGTACCTTGTTTCCAACTTGTCCGCTACATGCAATTATTGGTCTTCCAAATTCACGAGATACAGGAGATACTTGAATCTTGATTCTTGCTCTGAACGAGTATTGCTCCACGAGCTGTGTTCCTTGATTTACCTGACATGATTCTCGTTCAGTGAATAACTTGCCTTGATGCATTTTCCTGGTTCGGGAACTGCCTTGGCGACCTAACGGTCCCGGATACTTTTAGGTTCATACTTGCACGGACAACTATTAGATAGTCTTCCGAGGAGAACTAGATGAATACATGACATGCACAGTATTACACGGCCGGGACATAGTTTATGCAACAAGCATTGAAACGAGACAACAAATACAAGTTAACATATAAGCATACAAGCATGCATTTATATTGAACATAAGCATTTATGTTGGCTCGAGCATAAAGGTAAGCCGAGGAGTAAAACCGTAAAGGGACTTACCGAGCGACATAATCTAGGGTCGTGCAGTGTAGCAAGTGAACAGTGCACTACAGAGTATATATATATCATTCTACTCGAGGCATAACAGGGTCTAGTTGCACAAGGCAA
Organism: Iris macrosiphon; assembly: GCA_036927795.1. Lineage (NCBI taxonomy): Eukaryota > Viridiplantae > Streptophyta > Magnoliopsida > Asparagales > Iridaceae > Iris > Iris macrosiphon. Next base: position 16,332,239 of record JAYESA010000012.1, read on the forward strand.
TGGTAGCATGTGAGGGTCTGTATATAAGCAAAGTTTTATTTTCATATTCTAACACAAGCAATACAAGTTGGCATTATTCCCTTAGCTAGGTGCGTTGTATTCTTATTAGCATGCAGGAGGGTGATTCACCTAGCGACTAGCATGTATTGTCCATATTTTTAAGTGTGCTGGCTAAGCAAATATAAGTTCATCGTAGCCACCCACCTTAACGATGATTCGCCTCGGTCGAGCGATACTTCGAGCGAGCCTCTGAAAGCCTAAGCCGGAACTCCTGAAGGGCCAAGTCTGTAATCATTTTGCCTCAATAAGTATTCTCGCTGGGCAAAGTGGGTCGGGTCATTACATTTGATAAGCACTATCTGTGATCATTTCACTAGTTTAGTCTCTGATAACGGTGAACGAATCAGAACTCTACTATAAAATCTTCGATGTCCTACTCAAACTCATTTTAGATGGTATAAAGAAACATTTCTAAATAGAGTAATGCAATTAAGTAATGCAAACTCTGCACACTGAATATCAAAATTTATTGATGATCTTCCTAATATGTTTGCAGAAAAGGTTAGACAACAAATGAGAAATAATAATGATGGAATTATACCATACAGTGATTGCACTTATGGAACCCTAGTTAAAGCATGCATTCAAGAAGGGTTATCTCTTTGTAATGACTTGAAATTAAAAAATCAATTAAAATCTCAAAGATTATCTGAGAGAAAACAAATGGAGGAATTATGTAGCCAATTTGCTATGGAGTTTATTAAACCTCCAGATACTATTAAATATTTCTCTAAAGAAAAATCCTACAGAAAGAAGAGTTATTCTTCTAAAAGAAAGTATCATAAAGATTTTCCTGAAGAGAGAAAGAGATTTCCTATAAGGAAAAAACAATTCTCAAAAAATCAAAGTTCTAATAAAAGTGTTAAGTGTTTTAAATGTGACAAATTATGTCATTATTCGAATAAATGTTACACTAAACAAAAGATCGATATGATCGAAGATGAAGGGTTAAAAATGACTCAATTAAAAATCATGATCAATTCTGATTATGAATCAGATTCGTCTAGTGATGAATCTCTGAACTATAGTGCTGATTGTGGTACTAACTGCGACTGCAAAGCATGTACCATTAACAGTAAAGTTGACTATTTTAAGTTTATTGTTGAAATGAATGGTCTTTCAATTAATGTATTGACCAGTCAAGATAAAAAAGAAATTTTGGAGTCACTATTGACTAATGAACTTAGCCAAAATGTGAAAGCCAAAATTATTGAAATTTTGCAAGAACTTAATAAAGAAAATTCTCCTAGTTTCACTCCTTATACTATGACAAAAGTCTTAGCCCGAAGAAAAGAAAAAGATCCTAAGACTGTCTCTATTAATGATCTTCAAAGAGAATTAAGAACTTTGAAGAAAGAAATCAAAGAGTTAAATTCTAAAGACGATATGTTAAACAAAAAATTCTTACTTCGAATAGATTGTAGTTCTGCTAAATCTATTTTACAAAAAGATGTTAAGAATCTTGCTTCTAAACAATTTTTTGCTAGATGACAAGCTGAATTAGCTATATTTGATTTTGATATCAAATTTATTCATGGTAAAGATAATTTTCTTCCTGATTTTCTTACTCGTGAATTTTTACAGCAAGATGTCCAACCAAGCCAGAGGGAGAGACAAGTCTAAGGGGACATTACATCCTCAGGACTCTTTTGCTCATCGAAAAATAATCGACAATAGGCCTACTGAAGCTGGATCCAACTCTAATGCCAAAGGCAAACAACCAGCCACTAGTGACACCAATACCTTTTCTTACAAATAAGCAATGGAAGTTTAGTCCATCTTCTCCGAGAAGTTAAATTCTGATGAGATTATCAAACTCAATAGGAGTGATATTTATCTTATGAAGGATCCATAAAAACTTCATAAACGATATCTAGAAGGCAGTTTCATTTCGGTTACGGGTAAACCTGTCAACATTTATGAAAAAAATTTGATCACCACAAAATCTATAACAGTGGAACATTCAACTAAACCACATTATTTAGAAGTGGCTTATAGCAAAGTTATCATCAAAAATATTCTCACACCACAATCTTGGGGACTACATCTTAACAGAGAACAACAACTCTCTAAGGATAAAGTTATTGTTTGTAGTTATAATTATTGAGATTATATACAAGCATTCCATAACTTCCTTTACTATGTGAATTCCTAACGAACCCATTCATGGTTCATTCGGATTTGTCCTGAAATTTTTCAGAATGAGATCTCATCCTGGTTTTATGACTGGTGGCTAAAACTTGGAGCTACATTGAAAATTCTTCCTAATCCCATCCAAGAACAATTCTCTAAGTGGATTATTTCTTATCCACGTTGCCAAGAAGAACATCTTTTGGGGGGGGGGGAGGGGGTACGTTGTATTTCTTTGTACAATTTCAGATCTCATATATTTTTCGTTGGACAATCAAGTGTGAGTTTGATCCCAACAATATCCCCATTTTGTCACGAAAGTTCATTGTGAAATGGTGGCAACGAATTTGTGAGAAAGATAAATTGGTGGAAATAATTGCCTCCATCAAAGAAAATGAAAGCAAGTTGGACAAACGTGTCAAAAGCGAGATCTTCGGTAATAATACTATCACCAAATTAAAAGATTCTCTTATCAGAAAGAACCCTAGGATTTCTGATGAAGAGTTAAAGAAGAAGTGCATTCAGTTCATGAAAGCATAATTCGATGTCAATTTTGGCATGGATATCTCCAGCAATACATCTGAGGCCAAACTGGAAGATATGTCGGCAGACGAATTCTACCAAACCGTTATTGCTCCTACTAATGAAGAATAATTCGCTTTTACTTTAGTAGGACCCATCCTCCATTTATCACAAGTTTTGAGGATGACTTTGACAGCTTTTGTTAGTGGGTTCTCCACTCATCTGTTGCAGTGATATGACTTCACCAGCATTATTGATGGCAGCATCTCTCCTTTTTCTAAGTGGAAGACACTTTCGCTTCTTTCCAAAAGAGTGAAACTTATCCAGACCGCTCATAATGGAAGACAATTGGAGGTTCCTTTTCTAAGAAGAGTGGATAGTTGGTTGCTTCGTTTTGAAGCAAATATAAATAGGGGAGTCCCCTAGTAGTCAAGTGTGTGTTTTTCCATTTCTGCAATTTTCTACTTCTTCTTACATTATACTCCGTCTTACTTATTATCGATCATTTAATATCGATATCAATAAAACTTTTTAAGATTCCGCTAAAAAGACTTGCTTGCAAGCCTAACTCTATTGATAACTGCATAAAACATTATGTCTTAACAGTATTAATTAAGACATAAAATAAAATTCTAATAACTGCATTGCCAGAAACTGGAATTTTGGTAGAGTTAGGCTTGAAATTGGAATTTTGGTAGAGTTAGGCTTGCAACCACATAAAACAAAATTCCAGTAATGATATTTTCTATAAATCGGTAGAGTTAGGCTTGCAAGCAAGTCTTTTTAGCGAAATTTTGAAAAGTTTTATTGATATCGATACTAAATGATCGATAATAAGTAAGACGGAGTACAATGTAAAAAGAAGTAAAAAATTGCAGAAATGGAAAAATGCACACTTGACTAGTAGGGGACTCCCCTATTTATACATAAATTTGCTTCATAACGAAGCAACCAGCTATCCACTCTTCTTAGAAAAGGAACTTCCAACTGTCTTCCACTATGAGCTGTCTGGATGAGCTTCACTTTTTTGGATAGACGTGAAAGTGTCTTCCACTGAGGAAAAGGAGAGATGCTGCCATCAATAATGCTGGTGAAGTCATATCACTGTAACAAATGAGTGGAGAACCCACTAACAAAAGCTGCCAAAGTTATCCTCAAAACTTGTGATAAAAGGAGGATGGGTCCTACTAAAGTAAAAGTGAATTATTCTTCATTAGTAGGAGCAGTAACCGTTTGGTAGAATTTGTCTGCCGACATATCTTCCAGATTGGCCTCAGATGTATTGCTGGAGATATCCATGCCAAAAATTGATATCGAATTGTGCTTTCATGAACTGAATGCACTTCTTCTTTAACTCTTCATCAGAAATCCTAGGGTTCTTTCTGATAAGATAATCTTTTAATTTGATGATAGTATTATCACCGAAGATCTCGCTTTGGACACATTTGTCCAACTTGCTTTCATTTTATTTGATGAGGGCAATTATTTTCACCAATTTATCTTTCTCATCAATTTATTGCCACCATTTCACAAGAAACTTTCGTGACAAAATGGGAATATTGTTGGAATCAACCTCACACTTGATTGTCCAACGAAAAATATATGGGATCTAAAATTGTACAAAGAAATACAACGTCCCCCCCCCCCCCCCTCCCTCCCCAAAAAAAAGATATTCTTCTTGGCAACGTGGATAAAAAATAATTCACTTAGAGAATTGTTCTTGGATGTGATTAGGAAGAACTTGGATGTGATTAGGAAGAATTTTCAATGTAGCTCCAAATTTTAGCCACCAATCATAAAACTAGGATAAGATCTCATTCTGAAGAATTTCAGGACAAATCCGAATGAACCATGAATGGGTTCGTTGAAATTTTTCATAGCAAAGGAAGTTATAGAATGCTTGTATATAATCCCAATTATTATAACTACAAACAATAACTTTATCCTTAGAGAGTTGTTCTCTGTTAGGATATAGTCTCCAAGATTGTGGTGCGAGAATATTTTTGATGATAACTTTGCTGTAAGCCACTTTCAAAGAATGTGGTTTAGTAGAATGTTCCATTGTTATAGATTTTGTGGTGATCAAAATTCTTTCATAAATGTTGACAGGTTTACCCGTAACCGAAATAAAACTGCCTTTGAGATATCGTTTATGAAGTTTCCATTGATCCTTCATAAGAGAAATATCACTCCTATCGAGTTTGATAATCTCATCAAAATTTAACTTCTCGGAGAAGATGGACTCAACTTCCATTACTTCTTTGTAAGATTCGATATCAAAATCAAATATAACTAATTCAGCTTGTCATCTAGCAAAAATTTGTTTAGAAGCAAGATTCTTAACATCTTTTTGTAAAATAGATTTAGCAGAAATGCAATCTATTCGAAGTAAGATTTTTTTGTTTAACAGATCGTTTTGGAATTTATGAATACATTTGATAATAGAAATGAGTTCTTTCTTTATCGTAGACTAATTAATTTGAGTATCATCCAATTTACCAGAATGGTATCTAACAAGAATGGCATGATCATTGTTAGTGGGATCAATTTGTGTAAGGATACCCCCATAACCAATATTACTGACGTCAGTCTCAACAACTTTAAACCAGTCAGGATTGGCGAGATGTAAGCAAGGTAGGCGTTTAACCTTTTGCTTAATGAGCTGAACAGCTTTAGTATGATTAATACTCCAAGGAGTAAAATTTTTCTTTAATCTTTGATATAGAATTTTTGTGTCAATAGCAATATTTTTGTAGAAATCGGCCACATAATTAAAGGCATCCAAGAAATCTCTGTAGTTGCTTAGTATCAGTAATTTTATCAGAAAATTTTGAAGCAAATTCGATACTTCTGTCAATGAAAATAATAGTATTATTAACAATGTCATGTCCTAGAAATTTTATTTCGATCTGAAATAATTTTATTTTAGGAGCAGAAATAACAAGACCATTTTTAATAGCTAAATGTCGAAAACATTTAAAATCTTAAAATGCTCGTCTATAGTATTAGAAAATATTAATATGTCATCAATGTATGAGAGTATAAAAGAAGAATATTGAATAAATATCTCATTCATGATATTCTGAAATTCAGAAGGAACAATTTTCAAGCCGAATGGCATAACATTCCATTCATAGTGCCCGAATGGGACTGTGAATGATGTTTTGTATTTATCATTTTCTTCAATTTAAATCTGCCAATAACCTGACTTCAAATCAAATTTAGAAAGAAAATTTGCTTTAACAATTCTGTTAAGCAGATACCTTTTATTGGAAATTGGATATCATATCCACTTTAAAATTTTATTTAGAAATTTGTATTTAATAACTAACATTGGAATATATCTTTCTTTCTCAGCATTATTATTAACATAAAATGTTGTGCAACTCCATGGAGAGTAAGATTTTCGAATAAATTTTTTATCCATAAGATCATTAATCTCTTTTTTACATAATTCGAATAATTATTATTCATTTGACAAAGTTTAGCCTTAGTCGGAATATTTTTTCATTAAAAGATTCTTCATAAGGAAGAGAAACAATATGTTGCTTTCTATCCCAAAAGGCATTTGTGATATTGCTACAAGTTTGACAAATAAACTCGTCTTCAACTTATTTTATTTTATTTTTTGTTTCAAATTTTTCAAGCTGGTGAGAATTAGATAGCTGAAAATTTTCTTCTTTTATAAAGTTTATCTGATTAGTTTTCAGATCAACTTCTTTTATTTCATTCAAAAATTTTACCACAGGATTTGTGATAAATTTAAATATAATATTTTTTCCCTTGTAGCAAGTAGAAATTTTATTGCTTGTTTATTTCTTTTATGGGCATGAATTTTTCTAGAAAAAGAGTTCCTAAAATAACGTGTTGTGATCTATTTTACAACTATGAAATGTAAGAGAATACAAACTTCATTTTTACAGATATGAACATCTGTAACCTTAAAAAGTGTTGTAAGAGTTTTGTTATTAGCAGCACTCAAAGTCTGAGTAGTGCGCTCACAATATTTTAAAGGAATAATTCCTTTTTGACACATTTCAAATCAGCCACACTGGCAACTAAAGCTATAAGATTGTAAATCAATGATTCATTATTTATAATTAGATCGATCTTTATATACCATTTATGGGTAATAAAAAGATCTATTTTTGATAAAAATGAATTATCAATGGATTTTTCTTTGTTTCTCATAGAAACAGATTGGATTTGTGGATCGAGAGATTCATTCTCGTTATCACTGTTATTTAATCGAGAATGTTCGTTCATTTCTTTGCTGAGAATAATTTTATTGTAGGATTTAACATCCTGTTCAATGAGAGCAAGTCTTTGCTGAGTTATTTCATCTTTAGAATTTAACTCTTTGATTTCTTTCTTCAAAGTTTTTAATTCTCTTTGAAGATCATTAATAGAGACAGTCTTAGGATCTTTTCCTTTTCTTCGGGCTAAAACTTCTGTCATAGTATAAGGAGTGAAACTAGGAGAAGTTTCTTTATTATCTTCTTGCAAAATTTAAATAATTTTTGCTTTCACATTTTGGCTAAGTTCATTAGTCAATAGTGACTCCAGAATTTCTTTTTATCTTGACTGATCAATACATTAATTGAAAGACCATTCATTTCAACAATAGACTTAAAATAGTCAACTTTACTGTTAATGGTACATGCTTTGCAGTCGCAGTTAGTACCACAATCAGCAGTATAGTTCAGAGACTCATCACTAAACGAATCAGATTCATAATCAGAATTGATCATGATTTTTAATAAAGTCTTTTTCAACTCATCATCTTCGATCATATCGATCTTTTGTTTAATGTAACATTTATTTGAATAATGGCATAATTTGCCACATTTGAAACACTTAACACTTTTATTAGAACTTTGAATTTTTGATAATTTTTTTTTCCTTATAGGAAATCTCTCTCTTCAGGAAAATCTTTATGATACTTTCTTTTAGAAGAATAACTCTTCTTTCTGTAGGATTTTTCTTTAGAGAAATTGTTACTAGTATCAAGAGGTTTAATAGACTCCATGGCAAATTGGCTACAGAATTCCTCCAATTGTTTTCTCTCAGATAATCTTTGAGATTTCAAATAATTTTTTAATTTGAAATCATTACAAAGAGATAACCCCTCTTGAATGCATGCATTAACTAGGGTTTCATAAGTGAAATCATTGTATGGTATAATTCCATCATTATTATTTCTCATTTGTTGTCTAACCTTTTCTGCAAACAGATTAGAAAGATCATCAATAAATTTTGATTTCCAGTGTGCAGAGTTTGCATCACTTAATTGCATTACTCTCTTTAGAAAACTATCTTTATACCATCTAAAATGAGTTAGAGTAGGACATCAAAGATTTTGTAGTAGAGTTCTGATTCGTTCACCGTTATCAGAGACTAAACCAGTGAAATGATCACAGATAGTGCTTATCAAAGTCATGACACTATCTTGTATTTTATTCTTATTCTCGATCTTGACAGCATTAGCAATGTTTGCCTTTTGTTCAGGGAATAGACAATGAACCCACCAGCCTTTCAAAGTGCCGGTAAAACCATATGTACTAAAGCTAGCAATAGCTCGATCAGTGCTATTGTTTGAACGACAAACTGTAGCAAACATTAACATCTGGTGCATTTGATCACATATTTGTTTGTCAGAGCAACCATCTATGTTCCATTCATAGATATAGCCACCATTATAGTTATTTTGAATGATATTATTATTTCCTTCATATAAAACATCCATCAGGGTAGGATATTTATAGTAATACTTTTGAAGATTATGCTTCTTATGTTGCTGCTGCATAGGCGAAACCATATTTGATGATGATCAATGTTTATATGATCATATGAATATGATCTAAACGATCTTCAGATGTCTGAGAATAACTATTATTGTTAGATTAAATATCTGAATCATCATCTATGGAAGAATTTCCATTCAGTACTGCAAGAGTATTTTTATCTTTATTTTCACCTAAAGAGGTAGCTTACAACTTTTCAATTAAGTTTTTTATTTCTTTCTTTGTAACCTCGGGAGAAGATAAACTTAAAACCACTAGTATCACTAGATGGCTTTATTGGTATGTTATTTGTAACACCCCGTTCTGCTCTAAGCGGACTGCCGTTTCAAACGGCAAAAGTGCAATGTCCCGACCCGCTTTGCTCAGGCGAGAATACTCGTTAGAGGCAAAGGATATCCAGACTTGTCCCTACAGGTTTTCGGCTTAGGCTTTCAGAGGCTCGCTTGATGTATCGCTCAACCGAGACGAATCATCGCTAAGGTGGGTGGCTACGGTGAACTTGTCTTTGCTTAGCCAGCACATATACAAGACATAATGTTGGAACATTGCCTGAACATCGCCTATACAATCATTCCACAATTGTAGCCACTTGGCACGCTTTTATTGTTTGAGAGAGAGGTTTGAGCGAATTGTAATCTCGGCCAAGCGCCGCCTGTAACACTTGTTTATATCAATAAAGAGTTGCTTTACTTCTACTTGTGTTATTCAATGCTTCCGCTATATTGTCGACTCAGTGAACTTGTTACCAAATTGCCTATGCGTTTATGATTCTGTTGCACTCGGACAATCTGCACGACTCTGTGGCTTAGAACTCTTACCGCCAACCAAAGAACCACGGCCTTGCACGAGCGTGGCTCACGCTCGTGCAGCATCACGCCCGAATGGGTCATAAAGTGATCGTTCCGCGGGAGCGCTGGCGCGGTGATTCTCGCCTAGCAGGAACGGCCGATTTAGCCTGCGGAAGATCGGGGCGTGACATGTTGGTATCAGAGCCTGGCTTATACGCCTTTGGACTTTATTACGCCTTTGGACTTTATTTCGATTATCTCAGTTTCGAAAGCTCGTTCATGGGTTATGTGCGCGCTCTCTCTCAATGTCCCAAATATAATGTTCCAACAATATGTCTAAATACTTTCAAAATACGTTTTGAATGATGTGATTGCTTGTATGAAATTGTGATGCTAGGGCCTTTGTTCCGACCTTTGCAGACCCTTGAGATTTTCGCAGTAGCTTGACTATCTCTAAGTTTGGTTGAATGCATATGTTTAAGGGACGCCTTGAACGTGTGCACGATCCAAGACTTAAGAAGATGTGAAACTCGAGTGCTAAGACTTCGCTATCGCTAAGTTGGTTGGCGTGCTCATGCTAGAAGTGCACTTCGAATATGCGCACGATCCAGACTAGCGATATGCTGATCTCGAATGCTTGTGCAAGTGAATATCCAAATGAACAAGTACAACAACTTATATAGGTTTGCCTCAGCCTTGTATCGTTAAATCAAATTGATTGAAACGTACTGCTTGTCCTCAGTAAGTCTCGAGGATGAGACTTTTTCTGAGTTGGGTAGGATGTAACACCCCGTTCTGCTCTAAGCGGACTGCCGTTTCAAACGGCAAAAGTGCAATATCCCGACCCGCTTTGCTCAGGCGAGAATACTCGTTTGAGGCAAAGGATATCCAGACTTGTCCCTACAGGTTTTCGGCTTAGGCTTTCAGAGGCTCGCTTGATGTATCGCTCAACCGAGACGAATCATCGCTAAGGTGGGTGGCTACGGTGAACTTGTCTTTGCTTAGCCAGCACATATACAAGACATAATGTTAGAACATTGCCTGAACATCGCCTGTACAATCATTCCACAATTGTAGCCACTTGGCACGCTTTTATTGTTTGAGAGAGAGAGGCTTGAGCAAATTGTAATCTCAGCCAAGCGCCGCCTGTAACACTTGTTTATATCAATAAAGAGTTGCTTTACTTCTACTTGTGTTATTCAATGCTTCCGCTATATTGTCGACTCAATGAACTTGTTACCAAATCGCCTATGCGTTTATGATTCCGCTGCACTCGGACAATCTGTGCGACTCTGTGACTTAGAACTCTTACCGCCAGCCAAAGAACCACGGCCTTGCACGGGCATGGCTCACGCTCGTGCGGCATCATGTCTGGATGGGTCATAAAGCGATCGTTCCGCGAGAGCGCTGGCACGGTGATTCTCGCCTAGCGGGCACGGCCGATTTAGCCTGCGAGAGATCGGGACGTGACATTATTAGTCCTTACTTCCTTGAAAGTAGAGGCCTTAGGAATAGTATTTGGTAATTTTAGAATAGAAGTAACTTTATGAAGAACTTCATCAAGGACAGTTTATATTTTTACCAATTGAGAACCAATGGTCTGAATATAAGCATTAGTATAATTGTTTTGCTTCACAATTTTTTGAATCTCTTTTATTTGTTCTTCCTTATGATCGATAATTCGAATAAAGGAAATAGCATCCATTTTTTTCTGAATTAACCGTAATCTTTAAAGATTCATTAGGCGGGTATAAAGCGCAAATACGTTTACCCCATGTCGGTTATCCAATTTGTATATCCCTCTTCTAGCATGTTAATAATAGTGAGTTCATGGATGATATAGTTTTTAATAAACCATTTATCAAACCATTTGAGTTTATTTATTTCCTTGAGATGAGCATAATACTCATCTTTGAATTTATACCGTTGATCAATAGTATAATTCTCTTCAAATCAGGTTTTGAATTCAATTTCTTCTTCGTAAGCCTGAGCAATAATTTTGCGGACACCCTTAGTCTGAGTAAAATCAAAATAGTTACGATCAATTGAATGATCATCTTTATTACTCGTTAAAGTAATAATATTCAGGGAATGAGTACCAAAACTGGATCAGAAGGATATACACTATCAATGGGATCTATCCACTATGTATTAATTCTGGTTTTACGATATTATTTTTTATTTTCATGCATTTGATTTCTTCTTCCTTTTCAGAATTCTGAGAATAATGTTCTCCTTTTTCATTTATAGAAGAAGATCTAAAGCTAGAAGTCAAAATTCTAGCTTTAATTTGTGGAATAAATCTTACTTCCATATCTCAATCTAGAGTTTGAATAATTTGATCTAATTCAGTATCCATAATGGGTCTAGGCGAAATCGCCTGATTAAGAACCCATTTGTCAGGGAATTGAATTTTATCCCATCTGACTATTTTATTAGCCGCAACATTTGATGTTAACAGATTTATTTCTATCAAAGTGGTCTTACCAAGTTTGGTAAGATGTCTAGTTTTAGGAGCTAAAGTAGACAATACTTTAAGGTGAATACGATAAAGAACTGCAATGGTTTCAGAATCTTGCTTAAAGTTATAATCATGTATTAAGATTAAACGTTACTGCATCCAGTAAGTTAGTATCTATAAGAGATAGGCTAAGATTAGGATAAACATTAAAGTAGACTGGTCCGTGGCAAAGACTAGTCTGCATAACTCCCATAAGAGAAGGTGTCAATCTAAACATCTGACATCTCTTAAAGAGAATATAAAAGAAGCATTTAACCCCTTGAAGAATAAGGGATTTTAATGCAACCTGAATTAATCCAATATAGATAAAATTATAAGCCCCATTTCCTATGTATGGTTCAAGGTCCTCTTCAGAGAGAAACTTAATAGAATGTTCGGCATCATTTACCTGAACAGTTCTTTCCATAATTTTTATGGCTATGGCAGACTCAAAGTCTAACCAACCAATTTTATAGATTTTCTTTGGCTTAACGCTAGGAATCGTCCATTTATTTAATTCCTCCAAATCTGAAGAAAATTCGCTCATTTTAGCATTTTTGATAGATTTACCCTTATAAAGAATTTTTATTAACCCCAATGGTTAATGGATTGCTCATATCCAAAGATAGAGAGAGAGTCTACATAGAGAGAGTCTACTCTGCTATTCCTGCAATGGTTAGTAAAAAAGATTCATATATAAAGAATACTATTACAATTACTATGTCATGGTTAAATAAATTTCTAATTTGTAAAACATAATAAAAAAATTTAAAGTGCCTCAAAGATAATTAGTCATAGCACGACTGTCAACGATTTACGGCAAAACAAAGCATACCCAGCCAACATAGCCTACGCGACTTTGGTGTCGTTCCACTAGACGAAGATTATTCTCTGAAGTTATCACCCTAAAACTTAAATGAATTACAGAAATTAGAAATTTCTTGAAACATTACATAGTTAATGATAACAGTATTAATTAAGACATAAAACAAAATTCCAATAACTGCATTGCCAGAAATAGAGAGTAGAATCACCTCAGCCTTGAGCCATTATGGCTCTGATATATATATATATATATATATATATATATATATATATATATATATATATATTGTTCGCCATGCCTTCCGCCATAGGCCGTTACACCATCCGTCATATTTATATGACGGATTTTTTGCTTGCCGTCATAATCCGCCATCCGCAATTAAAAAACTGCTTCTATCTCGAGAGTTTCCTTTACATGTTAAAACTTCAGATTCTAAGACATAGAATAGTCGGATTAATCTTGTGGAACTTCTGGTTTTCAATATGTAATGGTTAATTTAAGTTTTCAAAAAAAATTATTGGTGTATTCAAACATCAGGTTCTTCAAGTTCTAGTTAACTTCACGTTATAGTCAATTGATGACCTGTACGTTCAAGAATCAATTTAGGAAGAGAGTCTTCTGACGGCCCAAAGGCGAAGCTAGAAACAAGAGTTTCTGATGATGAGGATAGGTATTTTTGCTTCTAGAAAAAAGTCATACGCCTTTGTAGGACTGTCAAGACGGGGCTATGCTGCTGCCAAAACCTGACAACGGGGTTTAGCTCCATGAGACTAGCCCTCTAGGCTGGCATCGGGGCTATGCCTCAGTGCCAAGTTTACTTTGGGTAAACTGTTGGCAGCGGTTTAGGCTTCGCGAGGCTTCGGCCTCAGTGACTGAGCCTGGTATCCTCACAAATCTTAGCAGTGGTTTTACCTCCCAATCCAACAAACTATTTGTTGGATAAAGGTGTCAGAAAGAGGCTGGGAGTTAGATGAAGAAGACCCAGTAGCCTTAGGTGAGATAGGGGTATTAGCAGAGGGAGTGGGATTGACGGGAGAGCTAGGAGAAGCTTGGGAGGTGGCAACATTGTGGAAATGGTATTAAGCCCTGATGAAACCATCACCAGGAGACTTATGGTGAAGAAGGATGGAATACGGGATGCCATCAAATCTCTTAACCATTCTCAAAACTTTGAATTCAAATACATCTGATTTAGTGTAGAAATTAGAGGAATACTCGATGATGGAAACAAATCCTGAGCAAAAGCTCTCGGAAAACAGAGATTCCGAAGATTGTAAGTTAGGTTCGTGAAGGTCACCTAGTAGAGAACTTCTTTCTATTGGAGTGAACATCCAAAATTTTCAGTCTTAAGTGAAGAAATGCATTTGAAATCCCCCAAAATGTATGGGACCAATGGAAAAATCCTTGCCCATAGTGTACTGATCATGGAATTTGACGAGAAAATTCCGAAGGTTGGTGTACTTTACATTGCAATCAGTGGCAAGATCACACGGTGTCATAGAAAACAGTCTGGCAGCGTAGCCTCACCATCAACCTGCAGGGTGCCAAAAGCATGATGATGAAGCAGTGGAGGTTTCTCGCAAAATTTGTTAATCCATTCTTCTAGAAAACTTGATCTTGTATTATTTGTAATAGCAACATGTGAATCCAGCCAAATTAGTTCACATCTTCTCATAGCTCATGCTATTCGAGAACAATTAACGTAATCAAACTTAAAGCAAATTCGATTTGCTGTTTTTTATTATCAGAAATAATTCATAATCTCCACAAATAAGCATAAAGAACTCGTGTTATAACTCAATATTTCCTCCGGCAAATTGTTGTGGGATAAAGAATAAATAATATATATATGTATGTATGTATGTGTGTGTATGTGTGTATGTGTCCACAAAAAATATTTACTTTATAGTAATAGAAGAAATTTCGACCTTGATTTAGATAGTTGGATTAACCAGAGTTCTCTCCTGTGCCCTTGCACAAGGAACAAGAGCCAAATTAGTAGTATGTAGCAATCGGTGTACACTATTAATTGCATGAAAGAATCTAGCATTTCAAAAAATGCTATGCCAATCTAATTTGTGTGAACTGTGAAAGAGCATGATATTTATGTCCAAACTAGTGTTCAGAAACAAATAAACATTTTGATAAAATACAGAAAGAAACTTAAAATAAAACTTATATTAAGGATAATGTTCTTATTGTTTCCACATGATTTAACTAAAAACAGTTTGTGCACGTGGATTAATGCTATATTTTTTGTGGAAAGTGAGAAGTTGAGGAATCTAAATATAACTTTAAATTCCTGCATCGTCGGAATATTGTATCTCTTCCATAAACACGGCCATAGATATAGAAGCACAACACAAATTGTTAGGGGCATTGTATGTTAGGGGAGTAACACACATAAGTTGAAAACTTTTTAGGAGCTTACAAAACAATTACTAGAGGGCAACACACCACTCTTTTCTTCTTCTCTAACACAACACCACTCTCTAATCGGAGATGGCACACACTAAAACTCCTTCACAATCAAGATAAATCTTCCTCTCTCTCTCTCTTCTTCTTCTTCTTCTAGTTTCTTCCAAAGATGAGTTTTTTCCTTTTGATTCTTAGATTTTATATTTAATTAATATATTTTAAAAATCTTATAGTAGAGAGCCCAAAATAGGACTTTTTCAAGTTTTGAACCCCATTATTGAGGTTTCGAACATTCAGAAATTGAGCCAGACCCGTTGGGGACGCCGCATGACTGCCAAAATTTTGGCAATTCTAAGACAAAAAACTCACTATCTTAGGCAAGGTTCACACGATCGGAATCGAACCCTTCCTATGAGTATCGTGAACGGCGGTATCGACGATTTCGGATCGGAGTATCGGATTTTTTTTGTATCGAAAAACAAATAACTATTAATAAATTATTAAAATTTTACAAAAAATCCAGTTGGCGAAAATCCGACCAAGAATCCGACGTGTTACATATTTGGGCGGGAGAGGGCTAATTTTCGCCAACTCAGTTTGTCCAAATTTTTGCCAACTCAGACCGGCCGTCGCCTAAGAAGGGACATCGTCATCTTGCAGTGGCAGACTATCATCTTGATACCAAACTAAGGTATACTTCCTAGGGGGGCGTGCTTGTCGTTGTGCAACAAGACCCTGAGGATAATCTTCTGAAATAAGTAAAGGAGGGTTCGGAGGAGTCGGTCCTAGTTGCATAGCAGCCAAAAATTTGTCAACCGCTGTGCGCAACGGGTCGCCCACTGGCTGATTTTGGTATGCGGTATTTAAATCTGTAGGCTGAAATATAACAATTTATGAGAAGGAGATTTTGGTTTAGGACACAATAGAAGGAGATGTACAAACCAACCAAGAGAATAAAGGCATTGCCGTAGATTTTTTAAATAGTTTTATTTTATGAGAACAATATGTAATTTCATTGAAATAGAACAAAGTTGCATTCAAATAAAGCTTGTACTGATATAACAATTTCATCGACATCTCTTGGCTAATTCTCGATAGTTCGGACGATTAATCTCTCTTAGATTGAGTCGGTTCCTATTTTCTCGTGTATTCTCCGGGGCCACATCATCACCACCTCCTTGACTGTCCTCCACTTGAGATGGCATCGGTGCTGATGGAGTTGTCAAGATATGCGAATAGGTGGTAACGCCGGGGCTTCCAAATTTTTGCCAACTCAGTTGACGAAAATCTGTCTATTCCCGCCAAAAAGTCAAATTTTTGCCAACCCATTTGGCGAAAATCAAGTTCTCCAAAATTTTACCAACTCGGTTGGCAATATGTATCGGAATTTTAAAATTTTCCAATTTCTATCGTTATATTTAATTAATATAAGTTTATTATCGGTACAGTAAATTTTCTGTAAAAAAATCAAAAATAAAATTACCGAAAGTAAAATTAGGAGGTCGAAACATCATTTTTTTACGATTCTAAAAATTTTGGAAGTTCGTAAAACGGTAAAACAGTTTATCCCGAAGTATTTTTCTATACGGTCATTTTGGCACAAACTGGACCTTGTTTCGATTTTTCAGTCAAAAGTTATGATACTTTAAAATTTTATATTTTATATTTTTTGCCTGTAACATGTACGTCTTATTTCTGATGAAAATTCTCTCTACACGAATTATGTTACTCTTGTCGAAAACATACAAATTGACCTATTATTTGACGAAAAACGATTTCAAAACAAATAGTTATGGTCGTTCAAAGTCTGCTCGACGGCAGACGTAATATTCTTACGGTAGATTTTTTTTTTTTTGGTTCAATGATAACTTATTTTATTTTGGATGTTAAATTTTATTTTATTTTCTAATTTATTTAAAAAATTATTACTACAATAACTTTTTTAAAATAAAACTAAACACAAAAAAACCTAAAAAACAAACCAAAAAAAACCAAAAAAAAAACCATCGGCATATTTTCGCCAACTCGGTTGACGAAAATTTGGCAAACCCAAATTTTCGTCAACCCAGTTGGCAAAAATTTGAAAATATAAAAAAGATATTATTTCATATTTTCACCAACTCAGTTGGCGATATGTATCGTAATTTTAAAATTTTCCAAACTTCTATCGATATATTTAATTAATATAAATTTATTATCGGTACAGTAAATTTTCTGTTTTGGAAATTATAGTACAGCTCCAAAACGTCCTTTCTCTCTCTTTTTCTTTTTCTTTTTCTTTTTCTGATTTGCAAAGTAAACGTCTCCAATCATTTAATTCACTGAACTCAACTAACTTTTGTGATAAGTGAGAGGTATAACGTTTCTGTCTGGACAAAAATCTCGGAATCAAACTGAGGAAAGGTGTGGAAGCAGTGGACCCAAATGACATGCAACGCAGCGTGCGTAAAGTTTCGTGCGTATCGTCGGACATCTCAAAGGTTAACGAGGAAGAAATATATTACAAATGCACAACATACTTTGGAATGACATTTTGTGCCAGATACGCCAGGGGCGAGCATTATTAGGTTTTGGACCAAAAATCGAACCGATCAAGAGATTCGGTTCGGTTTGAGTTTTAAAAATGCTAAAATTTCTTATTAGGTTTCGATTTAGTTTCAAAACCGAAAATTGAATAAGATTTATGCAATTTATAAAGGGTGCTATTATTGACACTCATAAAATGTCATTATGCACTCCTCTTTAATTTCTATCGCTCAAATTTCAAATATGTTCCTGCATTAAATCTGACATTAATTTGTTTATACATGGAGTGAGGAGTGCAGGATGACATTTTAGGAGTGTCAATAATAACTTCATAGGATGTTGTTATTGATACTCCTAAAATGTCATCCTGCACTCCTAATGTAGGAACATATTTGGAATTTGAATAATAAAAAAATAAAGAGGAGTGCATGATGACATTTTAGGATTGTCAATAACGGCATCGTTTATAAATATCCTAATTCTATGTATATTTTGCGATTAAATGTGTATATTTGAAAACAACAATTCTATGTATATGTTTTGAAGCCCAACTTTGGACACAACTTTGAAATACAACAAAAATGTGTATAAAATTATAACTTATAATATAATATAATATTTAATCATGATTCCAACTTTGAGTTCAATTCATTAAACAATAGCAATAGTCCAACCGAACAAACCGAATAACTGAATAGCTTATTCGACTTGGTTCGGTTTCGATTTTGGATAATTTTGATTCGATTTTGGATTTTTAGAAATTTGATTTATTTGGGTTTGACTATTTCGGTTTGGTTCAAACCGAATAAACCGAATGCTCGTCCCTAAGATACGTCCTTCCAATGGTCGTTTCTTTTGAACAAATAATTATTTTTTTTTTCACAAACAAAATCAATCATTATGCCCTTCAGAACGACGTTTTGGGTCTTATATTACAATTTTTACAAACTTTGTGCTCTGGACAAAATATCATCAAAATATGATGTTGTATACGCATTTTTTTTGTTTACTTATCAATAATAATAATAATAATAATAATCTATACGAAAAGTTTAGCCTCACCATGGCCAAATATACCATTATATATTTTTACTAATTAAATTGTTTATCTATCATTTATATAATAATAAAAAGTTAGAATTCACAATGAAAGTTTTTATTCTAAAATATTCTTATTTATGTTGGTCTATATTACTATATAATAATAATAATAAAAGTTAGGCTTCACTGGGAAAAAAATTATCCTAAAAATATTCTTATTTATGTTTACTAATTTAAATTGTTCATTTAATTTAACAAGAGTAGTTAGATAATTATGTAGGAAAAAGTGATGGTTGTTGTTTGTTTTTCTCAAATAGTAAAAATTAAGAGACCTCGTTTTTTCAAGTAGTAAAAAAATTAAAAGACTATGTTTATTGTTTTCAAGTAGTATAAAATACATGCAACGCATGCACATATATACTAGTAGTAATAATAATAATCTATTATAAAAGTTCAACTTGACTGTGGAACTTTTTCTTTTCAAATACATCATTACATATATCTACTAATTAAAATTGTTAATTATATATATACTAGTATACAATGAGAAAAGTTTAACTTCTTCATAAAAAAATTTCTTTCCAAATATACTTTGTAAATATCAACTAATTAAAATTGATAATTAAAGGTAATAAGGATATCTATGTAATTACGGGAGATTACGGGAGCTGTTGTTTGATATTCCTAATTAGTGTATATATATATATATATATATATATATATATATATATATATATATATATATATATATATATATATATAATAATAATAATAATAATAATAATAACAATAATAATAATAAAAATAATAAAATAAAATAATTAACATGTTCGACTTTTAGTTTTTCTAGGTCATAATAAATATTAGAATAATTAATTTTGTATTTTGGCAATCCTTCGTCGTCTCAAACCGAACAACTCCATTAATGGAGTTCGATAGATATAGTCCCAAATGAGACTATCTTACTATGAAAATATATCCAAAAATAAATTTTGCATTAAGGTTTAGGAATTTGGGAAGAAAAAGGAATAAGCCTTTTTTTGTTTTTTTCTACTAAAGTTGTGATGTCCCCTAACATTTTCAAAGAGTGTTTTGAGTATTGAAACATGACCATAATTTTTACAATGTTGTGCCTTTATCGATAACCATATACACCTACAATAAGAGGATTATGGGGCACTAGGATCACGTTGCGAAAGAATCTAAAAGATTTGCCCCTTATTGTCAGAATTTGTAAACACCAAGATTTTTTAAAATTTTTAGGATTTTTCTGTGATTTTTAATTAATTATTATAAATGTTCTTCAAAGGATTAATTTTTTTTATTATATTAAATATTAAAATATTGCCAAAATTATATTTTTGAGTGTATAATTAATAATATGATATTTTTAAATTTTTCTGGAATTTATTGGGGTCAAAAACTATTTTTAAATAGCTAAAAACATCATTTTTAGATTAAACCAAACCCAACTGAACCCAATCCAACCCTAACAGGTCGGATCTGAACCCGACCCAACCCGACCCACCCTACTAACCCACACCTACGACCCCCTCTCTCCTGCAGACCCGCGACCACTCCCCCCTCTTCTCCTTCTTAAAACTCCCCCACCCTCACTTCTTCACACCTCACGACCACTCCCCCCTCTTCTCCTTCTTAAAACTCCCCCATCCTCACTTCTTCACACCTCACGACCACTCCCCCCTCCCCAACCTCCCACTTCCACCTTCGGCCACTGACGACGGCCGCATGCCGCCGCACGTCGCCCGCAAAGTCGCCACGAAACTGCCTCTGTCACGAACATAAGCGAGGTACCCATCTTTCCACTCACGTATCTCCCTGTGTATTGATCCAAATTTTGTTCTGTCGAATCCTATGCGAAGATCACGTGACCCTCTCAAACCCTGTATAAATAGTTCGGGATATCGTGTCCTGTGTCGGTGGCAAATCGCGACGCAAAACAGGAAAAAACCATAAATTTTTGTAGTTCAGAAACTGTCCCGAACCCCCATGTTCACGGCCATTTTTATCCCAACCTGGATAATATTTCAAATTTTTGTTTGAACAATAAATTAGAACACATAACCAAGTTTTAAACCCTGCAATTAATTTATTTTTTGCTGTATGCTGTGTTTTATTCGCGGGTGAAATCGACCAAAAACTTGGTTTTCAAAACCCAAATTTTATCGAAACTGGGTGCATCCCTCTAAACGAGGTAACTTCGTCGTGTGCGAATTATATCAAAAGGTGCGTATCATCAATGTGGACATGTGAGATTTTGCAAAAGTTGATTTGGATGTGCGTGCATATCGGAATCAACGCGTATCCGTCAAAAATTTCCCGTATCGGCATGTTCTGACACTTGTTGTAACTTTATGTGTGCTTATCGTTTCTCAACAAAACTTGTGCCATTGGATTCGTAGCGTTACGTTGGTCCTGTGACCCAAGTTTGGTTTGATTCTGAGAACGTTGACGAAATTCCGTATCGTGGGCCCCACGGCTCTACTTGACGGGCGATTTTGTGACCGGCTCATCGAAATCCAGTTTTGGAAATTCTGTTGGGTTCGTATCATCGTTCTAGACTTGTAAACACTAAGTTTGATGAATTTGAAAAACTTTATCTTTGGCACATTTTTTGGTGTGAAGTAGGCCACATGTGGACCCCACTTTGACCAGAAACTGTCAATTCTGCCCCTGTGTCCAAATTGAACTTATGGGTAATCAATCCTAGCTATTTCATATATTCTGAGAGTGATGGTAATATTTATTTCAGCATCCGGAGGCGTTCCTGGAGATTTTGTTGTTACAGGAGCAACTGAAGGAGTTCAAACCATAGGCAAGTGTACCTTGCCAACTTGTAGTAGTTTCTGTTACATTATTTGCTTGAGTTCTTTCTCTCTCTCTCTCTCTCTCTGTCTCTCTCTCTCTCTATATATATATATATATACTCTTGAGATGTACATATTCAACCTAGGACCGTGAGACGTTGCTTAGCGTCCAAACAAGATTCGGGTGCTGACGCCATACGGGGAGTCGTGTAACATTATTTAGAGAGTTGATTCCACGATCCTATATTTTCGTGCTTGGTTTATCAAGTACGTTATACCATAGGACACTTGACACTATTTATGAGACAGAATATTTCCTGAGTTATTCATGGTGATTCTGTATAGGCTTATAGGATTCGTGACATAGGTCTTGCATATACATAAATATTATTATGACTCAATATGCTAGCTAGAGGTCATGATCTTGCGTGTTATGGGCATGAGACATCGTAGAAATGAGACGTGTGATTACATTGGGTGGGGAGAGTCTTACCATACCAAAGGCTGATTATGTTATATATATATATAGATATTCTGGGAGTGCCTTAAACTCTGACCAGAGCGTTGGTACACGTAATGGCCCTTCGAGATAATAAATGCTGCTATGGGTTTCCTAGAGCCTATAGTAGTTTCAGTCTGAGTATGATTAATGCTCTCATTTGCATATCACATAGCTGGTTACATAGTTTGCCCTGTTGATATATTTTATTCATTGCATTTATTTGGCTTGAGTTATTCTTGTACCTTGTTATGTCCCCTGAGGACCTGGATACGGATTATGTCCCCAGGTATAGCAGAGGAGATCTACCCCGAGGTATACGGGACATGAGCTGACACTAGAGCAGGACCAACACCAGAGGACGAGGTGGTGCTAGAGGATTTCTCTGAGTATTTGCTTTATATACTCAGTTATTTCTGTTTCTAGATACTCTATTTCCTGTCTCTTGGATTATTGTACTAAACTTATATTCGGGTTGTTCCATAAACCACTTTTATTGAGACTTGTTATTGGATTATATTTCTGAGTTTGATTAGTCTAACATTTGATTTATGTTTACCTTCTGTGGATGAGATTAGAATTAGAATGTGACATGTATCATAGACCATTATATTGTTTTACAGCTTAAGTACACTCTAACGGGTTCATTAAATTGGTTTTGATCATTGGAGTATGCTGCTGGCCATTGCCACGTGGCTAGTCCCTTGGTATTTTGGGACTAGGGCGTGACAGAATTCCAGTAGTGGCCCATGCAGGTCTACGACTATATTGCTTCGGTTTCAACTAAGGGACCGAGCAAGCCTGCGATTAAGATAGGATAAGTTATAGGATCTCATCCACTTGATTGATTCGTTTTTGACTTCTATATCGATTTCAAAATAATTTCTTGACTTGCATCCTGCCTTGATTCTCCTATGCACCTCTCATAGTTTACTTTGGATACAGAGTAATGGATCCATGAACCAGCAATGAGACTCCCGCAGGAACACCACAAGTTGCAGTGGTCACCTACGACGATGGAGTAACACCAGTTGGTGGAGGTCAATCAGCTCAACAAAGCAATCAAGCAGGTCAATATACCTCAAGATTTCGGCGATACTATATTCCACCACCGTCGCAGTTTACTCCACCGATGCCTGTTTTTTCCACCA
Organism: Iris macrosiphon; assembly: GCA_036927795.1. Taxonomy (NCBI): domain Eukaryota; kingdom Viridiplantae; phylum Streptophyta; class Magnoliopsida; order Asparagales; family Iridaceae; genus Iris; species Iris macrosiphon. The sequence goes on from JAYESA010000012.1 coordinate 16,355,332, forward strand.
GGACAGCCTATGGATAGTCAACAGATGTTCCAAATGTTCGTCGCGATGATGCAAGCCCAACAGCAGATTCATCAAGAGACTCAGCGTCATGAGGCAGAGAACCTGAGAAATAATATAGTGATCGCACTGGAGCAGGCGAACCCACCAGCTAGACGGCCATCGACGGAATCTATCACCAATTTTTGCCAGCTGAAGCCCCATACCTTTTCAGCAAAGGAGGAGCCCACTGAAGTTCATGAGTGTCTCATAAACACTCAACACCAATTGGAAGCAACTGAGCTTCCAAGGGAACGTTAGATGACTGTCGTCCGGATGCAGTTGATGAACAATGCACATCACTGATGGCTATCTGAGGAGACACAGCTCAGACCAGACCGAGTCACTTGGGAGGAGTTCTCTAGACTTTTTTAGGAGATGTACATCCATCTATTGCCAGAGCGAAACTTAGAGATAAGTTCAATCGCCTCATTTAAGGCAACATGATGGTAGAAGGATACAATGAAGAGTTCATCTGTTTGGGTCATTTCGCCCCTACTCTAATTTCGACAGAAGGGGAGAAGACGGAGAAGTTCTTCGACGGACTTAGCTTTGAGCTCCAGAGATTGATCGGATCCGTTGTACCTACTTCATACACGAACGTCCTTGCTGCAGCCCGACGCATGAAGCGCGTCACCAGGAGAGTGTCCAGCCTGAAGCGGCCATTCACATCAGCACCAGCCAGAGCACCACAAGGAGAAGCTGCAAAAAATCTCACATGTACCAGCCACCCAGAGCATCTCTGCAGACACTACCTATATGTCAATATTGTGGCAAGCGAGGTCATTACGAGAGCGAGTGCAGACGCAAGTTGGGATTATGTTTGATTTACGGATCGAGCCAACATTCAGCCAAGGATTGCCCTGAGCGTCAAGAAGGAGCACTGATGGTTAACCGACAAGCTTTACCAGCACCGGGAGGATATCAGCCGAGGCCACCCTTGTCACCCCAGGTACCACTCTTCCAGCAAGCCCAGCAACAGCAGAGGACACCACCACCAGGATATGGATAGCCTTTTGTAATGACAGTGGAGGACTCACAGACTCGAGGAGTAGTGAATACGAGTAAGATTTAAGTTTTATCATAGTTATCTATTCCTAGTAAAGCTTTAGTATGTGCCTGTTAGATTATTTTCCTAGCCTAAGCCTAGTATTATGTTAGCATGAACTTGTTAGTCTAGATTAGTAACTAGTACTCAAGTTTTTATAAGTTGTAGTTGATCCTTGCTCTAACCATGCTCCTTTACTCTTGAGTTACTTATCTTTCATTGCCTAGGGAAAAGTTTTTATTCCTTTCCAACATGTTCTGCTTGAACAAATTCCTCACCCTTCCTCTCGATTTTTCCTTGTTCATGATTCCTTATTCTTTGTGTCGTGCTTCAACAAACATGTCTTGCAACCGCGTCATCTCTTCTGATCGGTTATGTTTCGTTTCCTTAATTGCGAGGACGCAATTCTTTTAAGGTGGGTAGATTGTAAACACCCAAATTTTTTAAAAATTTTAAAAATAAAATTTTGGGATTTTTTTGTGATTTTTAGTTAATTATTATAGATGTTCTTCAAAGGATTAATATTTTTGTGTATTATATTAAATATTAAAATATTATCAAAATTATATTTTTGAGTGTATAATTAATAATATGATGTTGTGTAATTTTTCGAGAATTTATTGGACTAAAAACATATTTTTAAATAGCTAAAAACATCTTTTATAGATTAAACCGAACCAAACCAAACCAAACCCAACTGAACCCAATCCAACCCTAATGGGTCGGATCTGAACCCGACCCGACCCTCCGACCCGACCCGACCCGACCCACTAACCCACACTCACGACCCCCGCTCTCCCGCAGACCCGCGACCACTCCCCCCCTCTTCTCCTTCTTAAAACTCTCCCACCCTCACTTCTTCACACCTCACGACCAGTCCCCCTAGCTCCCCAACCTTCCATGTCCACCTTCGGCCACCGACGACGGCCGCACGTCGCCGTGAAACCACCTATGTCACGAACATAAGCGATGTAGCCATCTTCCCACTCACGTATCTCCCTGTGTATTGATCCAAATTTTGTTCTGTCGAATCCTATGCGAAGACCATGTGACCCTCTCGAACCCTATATAAATAATTTAGGGTATTGTGTCCTGTATTGGTCGCAAATCATGACGCAAAACAGGAAAAATTACATATTTATGTAGTTTAGAAACTGTCCCGAACCCCCATGTTCACGGCCATTTTTATCCCAACCTGGTTAATATTTCTAATTTCTGTTTAAATAATAAATTAGATAATATAACCAAGTTTGAAATTCTATAATTAGTTTATTTTAATTTGTTGTATGCTGTATTTTATTCGCGGGTGAAATCGACAAAAAATTTGGTTTTCAAAACCCAATTTTTTCCAAAACTGGGTGCGTTCCGCTAAACTAGACAACTTTATTGTGTGCAAATTATATTAAAAGGTGCGTATCGTCAATATGAATGTATAAGATTTTACAGAAGTTGATTTGGATGTACGTGCACACCGGAATTAACGCATATCCGTCAAAAATGTCCCGTATCGGATCTGTTCTGACACTTATTATATCTTCGTGTGTTCTTGTCGTTTCGCAACAAAACTTGCGCTATTGGATTCGTAGCGTTACGCTGGTCCTGTGACCCAAGTTTGGTTCAACTCTGAGAACGTTGATAAAACCCCATATTGTGGGCCCCATGGCTCTACTTGATGGGCGATTTTGTGATCGGCTCATCAAAATTTAGTTTTGAATATTTTATTGGGTTCATATCATTGTTCTAGAATTGTAGACACTAAGTTTGGCGAATTTGGATAACTTTGTCTCTGGCATATTTTTCGGTGAGAAGTGGGCCACATGTGGACTCCGCTTTGACCAAAAACTGTTAATTCTGCCCCTATGTCCAAATTGGACTTATGGATAGTCAATCCTAGCTATTTTATGTATTCTGAGAATGATGGTAATATTTGTTTCAGCATCCGAAGGCATTCCTGGAGATTTTGTTGTTATCGGAACAACTGAAGGAGTTCAAACCCCAGGCAAGTGTACCTTGCCAACTTCCAGTAGCTTATGTTACATTATTTGCTTGAGTTCTTTCTATATATATATATATATATATATATATATATATATATATATATATATACTCTTGAGATGTACATATTCAACCTAGGACCGTGAGACTTTGCTTAGCATCCGAACAAGATTTGGGTGTCGACGCCGTACGCGGAGTCGTATAACGTCATTTAGAGAGTTGATTCCACGATCCTATATTTTCGTACTTACTTTATCAAGTACGTCATACCATAGGACACTTGACACTATTTATGAGATATAATCTTTTTTGAGTTATTCATGGTAATTCTATATAGGCTTACAGGATTCGTGACATAGGTCTTGCATATACATAGATATTATTATGACTCACTGTGCTAGCTAGAGGTCATGATCTTGCGTGTTATGGACATGAGACATCGTGGACATGAGATGTGTGATTACATTGGGTGGGGAGAATCTTACCATACCAAAGGCTGATTATGTTATATAGATATAGATATTTTGGGAGTGCCTTAGACTTTGACCAGAGCTTTGGCACACGTACTGGCCCTTAGAGATAATAAATGCTGCTATGGATTTTCCAGAGCCTATAGTAGTTTCAGCCTGAGTATGATTAATGCTCTCATTTGTATATCACATAGCTGGTTACATAGTTTGCCATGTTGATATATTTTATTCACTGTATTTATTTGGCTTGAGTTATTCTTGTACCTTGCTATGTCCCCTGAGGACCTGGATACGGATTATGTCCCCTGAGGACCAGGATACAGATTATGTCCCCAGGTATAGCAGAGGAGATCTACCCTGAGGTATACGGGACATGAGCTGACACTGGAGCAGGACCAACACCAGAGGATGAGGTGGTGCCAGAGGATTTCTCCTGAGCATTTGCTTTATATACTCAGTTATTTCTGTTTCTAGATACTCTATTTCCTGTCTCTTGGATTATTGTACTAAACTTATATTCGGGTTGTTCCCCGAAGCACTTTTATTGAGACTTGTTATTGGATTATATTTCTTAGTTTGATTAGTGTGACATTTGATTTATGTTTACCTTCTGTGGATGAGATTAGAATTAGAATGTGACATGTATCATAGACAATTATATTGTTTTACAGCTTAAGTATACTCTAACGGGTCCATTAAATTGGGTTTGTCCATTGGAGTGTGCTGCTGGCTATTGCCATGTGGCTAGTCCCTCGGTATTTTGGGACTGGGGCATGACATAATTCCACAATTCTATGTGTTATAGACATTGTGCAAATCATTAGTAACTATCTTGTAACTCCAAAATCTTCAAACCAGTAAAGTCTCACGCCCTCGACAATAGAAGGGATTGTTATTGAAATTGACAAAAATTCGTACAAGTCTTGAACAATCTTTGACCACGGATGTGTTGATTACAACAAGTAAACTTATATTTTGTGCAAAAGCACTACAAGTAGTTTTACTGCCAAAAAAACAAGCAATTAAAATTGCTAAAAGATAAAATGTCTCAAATTACAGCTCAACTGCTGTGAAAACAAAGCTCTTAAAAATAGAAAACTTTTAAATGATCTCCTTGCCGAGGTGATGACATTGCTCAAAGTGAGACATTTTTTCATCGATCCTCTTCAAGGAACCAACAAGTTCGGATAAACTTCTGGGACGCTCCTTAGTCATCGTCTTGACGTCGAACAAAACATAGACTATGGAAATTGTTGGATGTTATACTGCTGTTGGTTGTTGTTACAATCTATCACACTACCAGAAAAAGTCAAATTAGCGACGTCTAAAAACGTCGCTAAATAACCAAAAATCGTCGCTAATTAGGTTTAGCGACGTTTCAAAGCAGTCGGAAAATACCAAGTCGCTAAAACAAAAAACGTCGCTAAATGTCGCTATGCCGACGTTTTTTAGCGACTTTAATGTGTCGCTAAATTTAGCAACATTTTGCGACGCCAAGTCACTAAAAAGCGACGTTTAGAAAAGTCGCTAAACGTCGCTGATTAGCGACATCTATCGCGACGTTACACCGACGTTTTTAATGACCTGGCTATACTGCCATGTCAGCAATTGGCGACGTTTAGCGACGTAATTAGCGACGTCCTTAGCGACGTTTTACAGCGTCGCTAAGTAGCGACGTAATTAGCGACGTAAATTAACGTCGCTAAACGTCGCTAAACGTCGCTAATAACGTCGCTAATTTTTAAAAAAAAATAAAAAAAAATAATGTGCAGAAGAAAACATTGGTGATTCCCTGCAGTTTTACATCATCTTCATCATACACACCAACATGATTCAATCTAGTTAACTATATAATCCAATTAAATTAAAGACCACAAGAAGTATCAATCCAATTAAATGTGGATAACTATATAATCCAATTAAATTAACTAAAAAAATTAAAGACCACAAGAAGCATCATACATCATGTCTATTGTTGAAGTATCAATAATTCATAAATAATAATAAAAATAACTATACTACTACGGATCTGCAGGAGGCTGACCAGCGGCGTGCTTGAAGGATAACAACTCCTCATACTCGTCCCGTGGAATCGACACCGATGTCGATGGAGAAGGCAGTGACGTCGGTGGAGGCCGTGCCCGCTCCAAGTATGCGAGTCGCTGGTTGTAAGAATCCAGGGTAGATAACAGCCTCGTACTGCTATCACCCATTGAATCCTGCATCCTCGTCAGGTTCTCGCCCATCGATAGCTGTGACGCATGCATCCTCGTCAGCTTCTCGCCCATCGATAGGTGTGACGCCTGCAGCTCCATGATGTTGCGATCATTGGAGGCTCTAATATCATTTGTCAATTCTCGTAGCTCCGTCATGCTGCGATCGAGCATATCCAATCGTGCGATGAGCATCGGATCGTCCGCCTGCGGCTGGGACCGGGACTGGTCCTCCATACTTCGCAGCAAGTCATCACGGAGAGACGCAATCTGACGGTCAACGGCCTCCTGGACGGCCTCCTGGACTCTGGCCGACGACTGCGAGGGCTGCGACTGCGAGGGGTGTGTGGAATGCACAGCTGTCGGGGAGGCCCTAGATGACTGCATCGTAACCAGGGCGCCATAGGAGCCCGTACCGTAGTACGTACCCCTCTGGAGACCACCAGCTGCGGTCACCCACAGGTCGTCCGCCGACGGAGATGGACCGGGCTGCGACGAAGCACCAGCCTCTCCAGGTGTAGGTGCACTAGCAGTCGCCCGCTCACGAAGCCTAAGATACTCGGCCTAGAAAAGGTTTGGAAACTCAATAATTGCCTAAGTTATATTAAAATAAACACAAAGTAAAGTAATACTTACATAGGTCTCTGAGGCCCTCTCATCAATGAGATTTCCGTCCTTGCGATGGGTGGCCAAGAAGACGGTCACCATGTTTGCATCCTCACCCCTCTGTACCTGTTAAAAATATTTTTTTTATTACTAAACTTAAATATTTTTTCCAAGTACCATTTTATGGTACTTATATTAAAATAATATATTTTAAAAGAAAAAACATACCAAACGACGGAAATGTTCCGTCATCGGAATCGAGCCACCACACCACTTGGCAGCATTCTGCCTAGCCGCCTTGGCCTTCTTAGACCTTTCCTTGTAGCTCGGATCGTCGAATCTAGCCCTCATCGCAGTCCACTGCTCAGGCGTGATCCAACCTTGGATCGGTTTTCCAGCACGATCACGAGCCTTCTGGTCATCCAGAGCATCTCGGATAAGCTTGGCGGCAACGGTAGGAAAGAGCCGCTCAATCAACTCGGCCCGGTGCGGAGGATAAAAATACGTTTGCTACAATAAATAATTCATTAAGTTAGCATCACGAATATGCATAAATTAGAAGATTTATTTAATATACTTTTACCTGGAAGTGCGCAAACCAGAACGCCTTCCTCTCCTCCGGAGCCTCAGAGTAGTTGATCCAAGGGCCACCGTAGTTGTTCCTCAAAAATTGGCCCAGGCGTCTCTGAACCGACGATGGACGATATCTATACAGAAATAATAATTTAGATTACTGAAAAAGTCAATATACGATGAATAAAGAGAAACACAAATATATACTAAACCATCTAATTGACTTACTTTGTACCGTCGGCCCAAATCTCTGTCCTCGTCTCCTCCGGTGGTGCGCATGGAGGATCTTGCTGATGTTGGGACAACGTCGGCACGACCTCCTCTACATGCTCATCTGTCTCCATGGTTCCGTCAGCAGGAGGAACGCTGGACGAGGGAGTACTATCACGCCTGGAACTACTCGTCCCAGGAGTGATGCCACGCAACGTCGTCGCAGTCGGAGATGTGGCTGATCGATATACTGGAGTACTGGGCGACGATGATCCGGAACCAACAGTAGGCAGTACCGGAGTGGCACTCTGTCTACCTCGGGACCTGCCGAATCCTCCGCGTCGTCCTGTCATATCTGATAACAACATATGATGAATATAGAGAAACACAAATATATACTACATTCTACAGTCGAAATGTGATACATATCTCAAAGCATTATACAGTCAAAATATAATACATATATTCGTTAATGTCAACATCTACTTCTACATGCAATATTTACAGTCCAAATACAGTTACATTCTACATGGAATATTTTATATTTTCAATCATCTTCAGAAAATTTATCTTGTTCGCCTTCCTCGTCCTGCTCTTCCTCTTCCTCGTCTTCACTTTCATCTACTTCGTCGTCCTCTTCGGATAATTCTAGATCTTCTACATTATTACTCGTGTAATGAGTAACTTCCGTTGAGTCCACATCTACAATATTTGTTACAAGAGGTAGATCGTCCTCCTGATAAGCTATTTCGTCAATGTCAAAGGTATTTTTAGCTTTAGTCTTACATACTGCCCACCAATCCGACCTCGCTGTCCCCCGTCTAGGATAAGTTGTGAAGTACACGAGCTGAGCCTGACTTGATAGGACAAATGGTTCGTAGCCTTGATATCTACGCTTGTAGTTTATATCCACAAGGCCATGCTTGTCAATTTTCCAACCTTGATCTTGAATCAGATCAAACCATTCACACCTGAATAGCACGATATTAGCAGGTTCTGGGCCATAATTATATGTTAACTCCACAATCTCTCGTAAGATGCCAAAAAAATCATTGCCCGGATTGACGTCTTTGTAGTTTGTAGATTTGATACACAAACCACTGTTTTTCGTGGAATCAAGATCCAGAAAGCTGTCTCTGATAGGAGCATTTGTTGACTTGAACCTGAACCCATTCACACAGAAACTTGGCCATATTTTTACGGCAGTAATTGGTCCCTTGGCTAGAGTCCTAATAGATTCAGTCTCGGGTGATATTAGACGATCGACCTAAATACCAAAGTAGCGATAGTAAGTTATTTGTTTTGCAAGTGCAGAAATAAAAAGTAATTACCAAGCATCTTACATATGCGCTCAACCAAGAAGAAAAATGGCATCTCATATCTTGTTCTACTTCTTCGTCTGTTATGTAGGGTCTAACCGACCTCAACTCATCATTATATGTGCTGAAAAACAATGAAGCAACTGCTGATTAGTAGCATAATAGTATCTTATACTATTACATTGAGATGATGTAAACGTGGACGTATTAATTACTTACCCCTCTAGCTTCTCCACTTCATCCTCGTCGCAATTGAGTAATATATACAATTGAGCAGCCCTTAGCTCATCGTCATTCAAATATCTCTTCTTCATTTTTCCCGAGGGCTTTTCGGATGCATTGAATACTTTGAGTATTGCATCATTAGATTCCTGATATGCGTCGTCGTTTCTGGGAGCTTTCGTCCTATTAGTAGCAACATGCGGTTTGAAATACGTCGAGCAAAAGTTTGTAATCTCCTCGAGAACATAAGCTTCACAAATAGAGCCTTCAACCCGTGCCTTATTTTTCACCTTTCTTTTTAGGTGATTCAGATGGCGCTCGAAGGGGTACATCCACCGATAACCGACAGGACCACCAACACGTGCCTCATAGGAAAGATGAATTGGCAAATGCTCCATAGAGTCGAAGAATCCAGGAGGAAACACCTTCTCGAGCTTACATAGTGTTACCGTAATGTCCCTCTCTTGCTTTTCTAGACGATCGACGAGCAACTTAGTACAACAAAGATCTCTGAAGAATATGCTCAGCTCTGTCAATGGGTCCCAAACGACCTGCGGTAATAATTTCTGAAATACAATCGGAATTAACCTCTCCATGAATACGTGACAATCGTGGCTCTTCATACCTACTAGTTTGTTCTCCTTGAGGTCGACGCATCTTTTCAAGTTCGACACGTACCCGTCTGGAAACTTGAGACCCTGAATCCACCTACAAAGTCTATCTTTATCCTCTTTATCCAGTGAGAAAACTGACTTAGGTTGCTTTAACTTTCCATTCCCCTCCTCTATCAAATGCAATGCAGGACGTCTACATATGTCTTCTAAGTCCAACCTGGCCTTCGGATTATCTTTCGTCTTCCCCTTTACATCCATTACAGTATTAATTATGTTATCAAACACATTCTTCTCGATATGCATGACATCAAGGTTATGTCTGATCAGATTGGTGCTCCAATATGGCAGATCCCAGAATATACTCCTCTTCGTCCAGTTATGGGTGCGACCAAATCCGTCACACTTGTACCCCTTAGCAGGCTCTTCGATAGCACTTGGTAAATCTTTTACCTCTTCCCATATCATGCATCCGGGCCACCTTGGCGGTGGATTGGCCTTCTCCATAACTCCCGCACGAAAAGCATTCCGATTCCTCCGGTACGGATGATCCTTCGGCAAAAATTGTCGATGACAATCGAAGAAGCACGGTTTGCCTCAGTGTTTCAAACGGAAAGCCTGAGAACGGTCCATGCAATACGGACATGAGAGACGACCATGGGTGCTCCATCCCGATAACATTCCATAGGCCGGAAAGTCGTTGATGGTCCACATAAGTGCTGCCCTCATCTGAAAATTCTGCTTCCTAGAAACATCGTACGTGTTGGCACCTACTTCCCACAGCTGATTCAACTCATCTATCAAAGGCTGTAAATACACATCGATGTTCCTCTTCGGATTGTTCGGACCCGGGATAATAACGGTTAGGAACATATACGGAGTCTTCATGCACATCCAAGGCGGTAGATTGTACGGAGTGACGATCACAGGCCAACACGAATACTGGGAGCCCGAAAGTCCGAATGGGGTAAAACCGTCAGAGCAGAGCCCCAATCTGACATTACGTGCTTCCTCGGCAAAATGTGGATACTCTCGATCAAAGTGCTTCCATGCTTCTCCATCGGATGGATGATCCAATACTCCTTCGATTTGTTTTCGCCTGTGCCAACTCATGTTTTCTGCAGTCTCCTTAACCATAAATAACCGCTGCAACCGCGGCGTCAAAGGCAAGTAGTGCATCGAATCGGTAGGCTTCCTTGCACCGACAGACTTTCCTCTAACAGTGGCCTTGTAGCGATCAGCACCACAGAATCTGCACGCATCTTCATTCTTGTCGTCTTTGTAGTACAACATGCACCCGTTGCGACATGCATCAATTTTCTCGTATCCCATCCAAAGCGATCTCACCATCCTCTTAGATTGATAGAAGTCTTTAGGCAACTTTGCACCCTCGGGCAAGATCTCTATAATCAAATCGAGCAGTCGATTATAGCATTCTTGCGACATGTTAAAATCGGACTTGATGCTCAATAATCTTGTAACCACCTCCAACGGTGAATGATCCTCACAACCAGGATATAGTGGAGTCCTTGCATTCTCAAGCAACTCCATAAACTTTGCAGCATCGGCATTCGGTGCCTCCTCAGCTGTATCATAATTGTCCGGATTGAAACTCGGTCCCGCCGCATCATAATTTTCAGGATTGAAACTAGGCCCCGCCGCATCATAAACCATATTTACCAACCCGTCGTCGTAAGCATCGTGGTCTTGGACATCCATATACGGCTCCACATAGGGCTCCGACTTCGATGCTAGAGATACAAGTTCTCCGTGCGCGGTCCACTGATAGTAATTCGGCGTAAAGCCCTTCGAGTATAAATGATACGTAACTTCCACTTCTGGATGATATTTCCTGTTGCGACATCTCACACACGGACACTTAATTTTGGTACCGTCCATGTACTGAGGGAACGCCTTGGCGAACTGCAGGAACTGCTGTACACCCTCAATGAATTCATCCCGCACACCGCACATGTCATCAGGATGACGGTTGTACATCCACGAACGATGACGCAGATAGTAATTCATATCCATTTCTAGATACTTCTGCAAAAATGACAGTATGTATCATATAAATCATTACATACAGTGGTTTATCACCTAGCTTCATAACTTAACCGTACTATAAAAATCATATCTGATATAATACATACTTTTATTTATCAAAGTCTAAAATAAGCAATATTCATGCTAACCCATCTTAAACCAACTAACCAATACCTGGACACTAAGCTAACTAAAACTAGTATACATAGCTCACTAAATGCAACTGAAAATGGATACTAATACAGTGGGACTTGTTGATACTTACTGATACATGGTTGCTGAAATGACACAGTGTTGATGGTTTTCCTCTTCGGTTGCCTGCTCACTGTTGCAGACCTCCTTCTCACTGCCCACTACAAGGCTCGAGCATGCCATCCCGCTTATTCTAGATACCATCTTAGTACACTCCTATCTAACATCTCTAAACATCACTAACCTACATATCTATATATACCCTATTAACACTTGACTTTATACCTTGCCTGCATCAACTCCTACAATTGCCTGTACTGATACCTCACACAGTCCCTGATACGTATCAGTGTATAAGTACTGATGAATGATACCAAACTGAAACTGAGATGCACTAAGGCATGCCTCTGCACTGCCTAGGGACTGCCCCCAAGCCTAACTGACAGGCACCATTTGGGTGCACTGCTGCAGTGCCCCATGCCAGAGCCCCAAGTCTGTGTCCATGTGATATTAGTGTCTGTGTCCATGTGATATTAGTGTCTGTGTCCATGTGATATTAGTGTCTGTGTCCATGTGATATTAGTGTCTGTCTGTGTCCATGTGATATTAGTGTCTGTGTCCATGTCAAAAAACTTAATCCTAACCCTAGGTCCTTATCAGTGTCTGTGTCAGTGTGTGTGTGTGTCGTGTCGTGTCTGTGTCACCATCTGTGTGTGTGTGTCGTGTCTGTGTCAGTATCACATGTGTTCTGAGAGAGAGAGAGAGAGAGAGAGAGAGAGTTAGGCTTTACCTAGAGCTCGAGGAAGAGGAGGGGGATGCCGGAGTAGCCGCGGGGGAGGTCGACGGAGCAGGTGGTCGACGGAGCGGGGGGGGCGGGGAAAATTTTGTTTCGTTTCGAAATTTCAACACATGGGAAAAAACGAAACCGAGCCCTAATTAACCAAATTTTAGCGACGTTTAGCGACGTCAAATAAGGACGTCGCTAAATTAAATTATAGCGACGTTACGGTCGTCGCTAAACACGTTGCTAAATATTTCTAATATAAACGTCGCTATTTGCGTCGCTAAACGTCGCTAACTTAGATATATTAGCGACGTTTAGCGACCAAAATTGAACTTATAGCGACTAATCTTATAAAAACTGAACATAAGTCGCTAAACGTCGTTAAATGTCGCCAATTAGCGACGTCTACCGACGTTTTACATGGAGTCGCTAAATAAGCGACGTTTTTACCTGGAGTCGCTAAAAAATGTCGCTAATCCCGCTTATTCTAGTAGTGTCATCTCTTGTTGCATATGATCTCTTTTGTTAGTAAGCATTGATGCAAAAACAAAGAGTTTATATAGAGTAAACAACCCTTTAGCAACTATTATCGTCCACATCCGAGTCTGAGTGCTCCAAAAAAAAAATCTAGAAAATGGTGACAAAAAAATAAATGGTTGATAAAGAATCTTGAACCATAACTATTCGACCATTAAGATAATAAAAAGTAATTAACGAAAAAATATTGTTGGGTCTCAACTCAAAACCGGTAGTATAATTTGAATCAGTATTTGGTTTTAACATGTTCAAAACAATTACCTCCGTATATATTACTAATGTAAAATCTCTACTTTTTAGATTTAGGTCTCTATTTTTTATTTTTTAGAAACTACCGTAATAGAACCCATAGAATGTCAGAAAAATATCCTTTTGTAGAGTTATTAAAAAAAAATTTATTTTTTTAATATTTTTATAGGACCCTTAGAATGTGCCCTACCTATGTCCTTAATATCATCTTCCCTGGACAATCTACCTTTATTAAAAGGGATATTATAACATTCATGAAAAAGTTCTTATCGCCCAAGAAATTACCCACTCTACGATCAAAATCAAGGCTAAGAATATGATCATTCTGATCAAAATCGATATAGAAAAAGTCTTGGATATAGTTTCTTGAAATGCTATCTATCATGCTATGATCACTATAAATTTACCTATCCTATATATTGGTTTGTGTTATGCATTGTATTAATAGTCAACCTTCGTCTTATTTTAGGAGTAACTGTGATATTAGACAAGGAGATCCTATTTCCCAGTGCTTGGTACATTATTGTCACCTAGATCCTCATTACCATGCTGAATCAAGCCACTAACAGTCGTGACATTAGTCCTTTTAATCTCAAACGCTAATTTAAGCTATCTTACCTGATGCACACTGTTGATATTTTGTTATGTGCATGTACCCACAAAATAACCTGCGAGAACATCAGTAAAATCTTTAACATGTTCGAAACCATTACCGACCTTAAAAATCAATCGAAATAAGTCGAACAGTTACTTTCCGAAAAACACTGCGAATACGATTGAAGGCATTGTTTGCTAGGCCAAGTTCCTCTTGGTCCTGTAGACTGTTCTGTAAAATCCCATAAGCATTTGATTCCTTATCTCCAAAAGAACTTTGGTAACGGCAGAAATGTTATTCTCGGGACTTAATCAAAAAATGAATGAACAAGGCCAACAGAGTTTCTGATAAACTTTGCAGTCTACCCTCTGTTGATCCAAAAGTTGTAGTCAAAATTTAAAAGCTTCAGCAAACAAGTTTACCTTCCAAGATCTCGATTCCAACTAACTACTTTATATATATATTACTGATTAAAACTTGTCTCGATGAAAACGAAAGAATCATAAATCAATCTATGTGCTTCCTTGCAATCGCAGTTGCATACGGACAGAACAAGTTACAAATAGAGGAGAAGTAGAAGAGGAAGAAGAAGGATTATGGCTTGCTAGGGTGATGAAGATCACCGTTGTTCAAAGCAAGATTCGTCCAACACGATCTGCTCCCAAGAACTAGCAAGTTCTCGAAGAACTTCTGGAACGCTCGCGTCACCTCCCTCCTGGACTCGCACGATCTCCTGGAATCCTCTTGGTAGCGCAGTAGCCTCTCTTCAACTCTCTCTCTCTCTCTCTCTCTCTCTCTCTCTTAAATTCTGTTTGAAATTAATCTTCCTTTAATGAGGGCCGAGGAAAGAGTGTTTATAGAGGAGTTTGGCCACCTAGTCCGTTACAAAGAGATAAGAACAAAATTAATTCAAATCCTACAAAATCGGATCTGAATTAAAGATACAATATTTCCATAACTGAATCTAAACTTGCTTCTGTCTTCAGTACATCAGCGCATCAGCACAGCAGCGCAGTGGCGCATAGCCGCACATGGCTTGTCACGTCACAGTCCCAAAATACGTAGGACTAAAAATACGTAACATGCCAGCTACGCATTCGACTAGACTCTGGTCCGACTCGAATACGTATAAGCTGTATTATAATGGTCACTATCTATATAATCAAGTAAATATAAATATCTATGCCTCAATCCACAATGAATAGAATACACAAGAATGAGCTACATGTGCTAAAGTCGGCTGCCCAGTAACACACAAACTCGAATAGACTCGAGAAATAAATATGAGTCTATAAAAACTAGGCTACATCAGCAGATAAATAAATAATATGAATAAATAACTATAACTCTGATAGAAACGATATAAGTACCTGGCACCAATGTCCGCATGACAAGCAACATACAACAACAACTCCTAAGGCTCCATAATCGTCTATGCTACAAAAACTGGCAGGGGACCAGGTCCTCTGAGGGACGTAACAAGGTATAAGAAAACAACAAGCCAGAAGTAAACAGTGTAATAAAACCATAATCCAGCATAAACTACTGTAACCAACCATGTGACATGCAAATGAGAGTATGGTATCGTATCCCGGGCTGGTACTAACGAAAGATCCCAATGGACACTTTTGTACGCTAATAGTACACTCAAGGCTCCGTGTTGGAGAACTAGGAGAAAGATGGATATATATATAAATATAATACTTTAGATTCCGCATAGGGAACCTAAAGCCTAATACACATAAATAGTAATAGTAAAATACGTCCAGAGCACGATGAAGACTCTCCCCACCCAATGTAATCTCACGTTTCAATCAAGACACGCAAGACCATGACCTCTAACTATCAACGCAAGTCATAGTCAATATGTACAATTATAATTACCACTATAGCATGCATTATGTAGTCCTATCCAGAGTCCAAGTACCACGATCAAGTCGAGAAAGACTCTGCCACATGAATATCGTGTCAAGTGTCCTACGGTCGGATGTGCAAATAACATACGCACAAAACATGGGGTCGGAAGAATGACTCTCTAACTACAATACTCGACTCCGTTGGGGATATCGGTACCCGAATCTTGTTCGGACACAAAGTATCGTATAACGGCCCTAGGCTCACAAGTACAATAACCAAGCCACACAACTATAATATCTAATGCATACATAATATCAAATAAATAATGTATAACTGTAAATATCTTGGCAAGGTACACTTGCCTGGTTCTGCAGTCATTGGTGGTAAAGATGATCCCGCGTCCACTCCTTCGAAATTCAATTGACCTAAACACCAATTAAATACTTAAGGGTCCAATCATGAATTCTTGTAATTATAACTTAATTCTATAATTTCTTTGATTCCATACAAAACTAAGCTAGTTATTATTTCTAACAACTTTGCTTACTTTTATCGGGTATCGGGACCTAGTTTCTTGATTTTTGACTTCCAAAATTTAAGTTTAAGTCCATAATTAAAGGACATAGAAATAAATCATAATAAATTATATATTCCAGAATTAAACATGATTTATATGAATTTATAGCAATAAATTCCAGATTTGACAAAACATCACATTTTAAGATTTCGGTCACTTTAGGTTGACTAGTTTTGTCCGAAACTTGTTCGAGACGTAGCCAATCCATTATTATAGTTTATATCTATAAAAATTATTTTATATCATATTATATGCTTTTCTAATCTCAAAAAATAATTACCTATTTATTTCTTCCAAAATAACCTCTATTTACTAGCAAAACGATGTCATAAAGTCACCCAAAATATAGGTTAGTGGCCCTTATTTTTAGGGTTCAGATTTGACATGCAAATATCATAAATATAAATTTGAAATAATTTATTTCCAGAATTAAAACACATATAAATTTAGTTTTAGGAATTAAGATCAAACCCTCCCAAAATCGTATCACAAAGTCATGTTGTGTGTCGACTAGGTAATCTGGCAACTTGATGCTAGTTTGTACATGCAACATTACCAACATCCTTGGAATAGTTTCTACATATAAATGCGGGTTTCTCATGTATGGAGTTAATCCTAATTATCATCTAATATTATCATGAGTTACGCAATCTTTGGTTCATGGATAATAGGAAAAAGAATCTAAGTTGGAAGACTTACCCGTATGTGATTACGGCGTGGTCCTTTCTCGCGACACGGACCATTCGGAGCACCAAACGGACTCCAAACTCCACGAAACTTGAGGGGGGTGATTTGGGGATTAATATAGGAGGTAAATATTAAGTTTGGAGGTGGTTTTTAGGGCTATGATGGGGGTGGACAGCAGCTGCAACCAGCAGCAAGCAGTCGGCCTCTAGGGGTGGCTAATATCTTGCTCTAGGCTTGTCAGCTTGTGGGGGATGAAGTGGAGGTTGGAAAGGAGTGAAAAGGAAGTGGAGAAGGAGAGGGAGAGGCTGAAGGGGTCATGGAACAGAGGAGGGAGGATATAGGGGTGGCTACAAAGAGGGAAGTAGATGTTAGGGTTAGAGTTTGGCGATAAGTTGATATATATATATATATATATATATATATATATATATATATATATATATATATATATATATGGATTTTTTTAAATAGATTTAAATAAAGGAGGGGGTTTATCTTATTGCTAAGGGGTTCGACCAATGGGGGCTACTCTTGGACAAAATTTTGAGGATGTGGTTGGTTGTTATGGTTAGGATTGGATAAGCTTTGGTTGTTGGGTTGGTTAGGGAAGTGGTTAGGTAGTTATTTGCCAACTAGGATGCCATCTATACCACTTTCTATAGATAGAACTCCTACAAATAGAAATAAATTAATTTAAATATTATATATATATAATATATTTATATGAGGATATTGTGGTGCACTACATGCCCACATGTGTTTGAGTCAAGTTCTAGTCAAAATGAGACAATTTTACGGTAACCGTAATTCTTGACGTTCTTTAATAATTTTGGAGCATGTGGGAGATCAAATAAATGCAACATCCATGTTTCAATTATATTAGACTCAATTAAAATTATTATTATAAATTTTGTTGAAGGAAAAATGTCGTGCATTGCTCAAAATATCGAAGCCATGGCAAAGTGTCATATATATTAAAAAAAAAATTTAGAAATTAATTCTTTAAATCTATCTAATTAAATAAAATAATAAAAATAATTATAAATTATCAAATTATCCCTATTCAAAAATGAGGGGGCTTACAATCTACCCACCTTAAAAGAATTTCGTTCTCAAAATTTAAGATCTTCAATAACATATATATATATTTTTCTCCATCAAAATTCAAGGAATATAATCATGTAGTCAAATCACTTTTGTTATTTAACAAAGTCCACAAAATTTACTTTATCCTCACAGTTTAAAATTTTAAAGTAAATCTTTGAAATTTAAATTTATGTTCAAAATTTTAAAATCAAATAAATTTTTTTATAAAAAAAATCAGATTCTCAAGTCGTAAATATTAATTACAATCTAACATTATTTCCTCAAAATTTTAAATCTCATTTATGACTGTCTTAAAAAATTTAATAATTCAATCCTTCAAATTTAATTCCATATCCAAACTTAAAAAAAATTAAATCCAAAAATTTATTTTCATCCTCGAAAATTTGTATCTCATATTGTAGTCATTTCTCAAAATTTTCTAATAATTCGATTTGTTCTTATAGCCATAATTTGTCTTGTCCTCACTGCCATTACGTATATACGAATTTTCGGTATTTAAATTAATGGTCATCCTCAAACATCAATTAATGAGTCAATCCAAAATATTTAAAAGTTAAAAATAATTTCTCAATTTAAATCCTACTAATGCATATCTCATGAATAAATTTAAATATTCAAAGTCTCATCATCAAAATTTGAATTCGAAATCTACTCCATTAAGCGTTTCTCTCAAAAAAAAATCTTCAAATTTTGAATTCAAATTAAGTCCTTAAAAGTCAATTCTGTAAGTGATAAAGTCAATCTTTATATTGTTATTCTATTGGTATATCCCAACCCATAAATCAAATCTCAATACTATATTGGACTCCTAACACTCAAAATCCTCAACATTATCCTTGAATTCCTTAAATTATATCTTCAAACTTTTAATTAAATTTTTAAAATTAAATCTTCAAAATTTAACTACTTCAAGATTTAAACTCCTCAAATTTAAATTAAACTCAATTCTCACATTTAAAAATTATTATTATTCTACTCATTCAATTTTTTTTTAAATCCTCAAAATTAAATTCATAAGATCACAAGTCCTCAAATTCTTAAACTTGAATTTAATTCAAATCTTCCAAAATATAATTTGAATCCAAATATTGTAGTCCACTATCTATGATGTTAATGTTCTTAATTAATTTTTTTTTTCAAAACGATAATACCGATAACTTAATCAATTTTACCCTCTATAACATCATTAAACCTAGCAATCATAAAGCTACCCAATAAAATAATTCATATATGGCATATCTAATTCTAGCCAACCTTCTAAGATCAAATCAAATCTCCAAAATTTATAATCTTTAATACATTATATCTTTATCTCATCAAATCTCAAAACTTAATTTAATTCCATCTATTCTTAAAATTTAAATCCAATCACAAGGTTTAAAATAATCTCATCTAAAATTTTGAATTTCAAAAATTGTTCTATCAAATTTTGCTCCTCTATATTTTTTCTTTATATAATCAACCACAATTTTTGCACCATAATTTTTACTTACCTTTAATTCAACAATTATTGCAAAACTTACTCAAATTCACCAAATATTATTTAACCTCTAAATTTTTTTTCAAGGAAATATTAATCTATTTTATCAAACTCTTCTCAAAGTTTTAAAAGTTTAAATTCTATCATTTGAAATTTTTAATTTAAATCCAATTCCTCAAAACTTCATTTAATAACTCAATCTCAATAATTCAAGTTTAAATCCAATCCTCTAATTTAAATACAACCATTGGATATTTCCTTGAATAAATTTTAATTCAAATTTTAATTCCCAAAATTTAAACTTGAAACTATTCTCTCCATCCTTTTCCTTTATATTTTTATTTTCCATACAATACTCAAACTATAAAATAATTATGAAATCTTCAAATTGAGATTCACCAACATTCTGCCTCATCATATCCTAAAATTCTCAAATTTAGAGTCCAAGTCAAATCTTATCAAATCTTCAAACTTAAACCCCACAAAATTTAAATGCCTCAAGATTCTTAAAATCTAAATTTAAATTCATCACATAATCTCTTTTAAATTTAAACACAAATTCGATCATATCATAATTTTCAAAACTTATGGTTTAACAAAATCGTCAATGCTGTCATATCAAATTCTCAACCCTTTATTTAAATAAATATTTATCCTTAAAATTTTAAACTCCACAATATTTAAATTCATGCAAAATATTTTAATTTGAAATTTTAAATCCATTACATCATAATCGTCTTAAAATTCTAAATTAAATAAATCTCTAGCTCCTTATCACATCATTTTTTTCTCAATTCAAAACAAAATATCCTCTTTTTTTCAAATCACATAGAAGTGTAATCCTCAAAGCACCAAAATTTGATAATTCTCATCTTCATCAATTGATTAACCTCCAAACCAATTCGCTAGTCGAGAAGCCTACCCACCTTAGATAAAACTCTCTAATCAAAACACAATATTATATCCTAAAATAAAATTACTCGCATACATCTAAAATGTTTATCGAATAGTAACTTCTAATCTAGGCAATTGATAGAGTCCATCTTGTTAGGTTCCTACTGTTAATGTCTTAATCTATTCTCACTCTAATATCTAGAAATTATCTACCATAATATTCACTACTCAGGTAACCATCTACTACAAATAATCTATCAAATATGTCTTCTCCGTCTTGACAAAAATCTTCTCCTAGGAAGATCACCGTGCACGAGTGTTTGTCTCTCCGAGTTAGAGAAAAACGAGAATCAAAGAATAAGAGTTCAAAGAAAATATGGATGCTTACAATTTCGAGGTTCAAGGACGATATTAGAAATCAAAGAAAGTTCTAATAGCAATTGTGGATTGAGATCCTAATAACCTTATCCTAACTGCAGGCTCGTTCGGCACAATAACGTAACCGAAACGATATGCTCTGACCTACATTGGCCACCACAAAAATATGTCACTCTCCAGTCCCAAAATATGTAGGACTAGGAATACGTAACATGCCAGCTACGCATTCGACCAGACTCTGGTCCGACTCGAATACGTATAAGCTGTATTATAATGGTCACTATCTATATAATCAAGTAAATATAAATATCTATGCCTCAATCCACAATGAATAGAATACACAAGAATGAGCTACATGTGCTAAAGTCGGCCGTCCAGTAACACACAAACTCGAATAGACTCGAGAAATAAATATGAGTCTATAAAAACTAGGCTACATCAGCAGATAAATAAATAATATGAATAAATAACTATAACTCTGATAGAAACGATATAAGTACCTGGCACCAATGCCCGCATGACAAGCAACATACAACAACAACTCCTAAGGCTCCATAATCGTCTATGCTGCAAAAACTGACTGGGGACCAGGTCCTCAGAGGAACGTAACAAGGTACAAGAAAATAACAAGCCAGAAGTAAACAGTGTAATAAAACCATAATCCAGGGTAAACTACTGTAACCAACTATATGACATGCAAATGAAAGTATGGTACCGTACCCCGGGCTGGTACTCACGAAAGATCCCAATGGACACTTTCGTACGCTAATAGTACACTCAAGGCTCTGTGTTGGGGAACCAGGAGAAAGATGGAAATATATAAATATAATACTTTAGATTCCGCATAGGGAACCTAAATCCTAATACACATAAATAGTAATAGTAAAATACGCCCAGAGCATGATGAAGACTCTCCCCACCCAATATAACCTCACATCTCAATCAAGACACGCAAGATCATGACCTCTAACTATCAACGCAAGTCATAGTCAATATGTACAATTATAATTACCACTATAGCATGCATCATGTAGTCCTATCCAGAGTCCAAGTACCACGATCAAGTCGAGAAAGACTCTGCCACATGAATATCGTGTCAAGTGTCCTACGGTCGGATGTGCAAATAACATATGCACAAAACATGGGGTCGAAAGAATGACTCTCTAACTACAATACTCGACTCCGCAGGGGATATCGGTACCCGAATCTTGTTCGGACACAAAGTATCGTATAACAGCCCTAGGCTCACAAGTACAATAACCAAGCCACACAATTATAATATTGTCACACCCCAGTCCCAAAATATCGAGGGACTAGACACGTGGCAATGGCCAGCAGCATACACCGATGGACAGACCCAATTTAATGGACCCATCAGGGTGTACTTAAGCTGTAAAACAACATAAGGGTCTAATATACTAATCTCATCCACAGAAATGAATACATCAATATGAAATATACATCAACATCAAGTCTAAATAAAATATATCTCTGGGAACAACCCGATGATAAGTCTGATATAATAGTTCATTAAACAAGAAATAAAAGAGTCTAATAACAGCAAAGACTGAGTATAGAATAAGCAGATACTCAGGAGAAATTCTCAGCGATCACCTTATCCTCGGATTCTGGTACTGCTCCAAAGACTGCTCATGTCCCGTACACCTCAGGGTAGATATCCTCTGCTAAACCTGGGGACATAATCCGGATCCAGGTCCTCAGGGGACATAGCAAGGTACAAGAATAACTCAAGCCAAAATAAATGCAGTGCAATAATAAATGAATTAATAGGGTAAACTATATAACCAGCTAAGTGATATGCAATATGAGAGCATTAATCATACTCAGGCTGAGACTAATATAGGCTCTGTGTCGGGGAAACCCATAGCAGCATTTTCTCGAAGGGCCAGTAATGTGCCAAATTGCAAGATTGGCAAGGTACACTTGCCTGGGGTTCGGACTCCAACTGCTGCTCTGGTATCAGTGGGATCTGCAGGTGCTCCTCCGGTTGCTGAAATAAATATTACCATCATGTTCAGAAGATATCAAACAGCTAGAATTGCCTGTCCATAAGTTCAATTTGGACACAGGGGCAAAAGTGATAGTTTCTGGTCAAAGCGGGGTCCACATGTAATCCGCTTCGCACCGAAAAATGTGCCAGAGACAATATTCTCTAAATTCATCAAACTTAGTATCTACAAGTTCAGAACGACAATACAAACCCAACAAAATGTCCAAAACTTGATTTCGATGAGCCGATCACAAAATCGCCCGTCAAGTGGAACCGTAGGGCCTACGATATAGAATTTTGTCAACGTTCTCAGAATCGAACCAAACTTGGGTCACAGGACCAGGGTATTGCTACGAGTCCGATGGTGCAAGTTTTATTTTGAAACGATAAGCACACACGAAGTTACAACGAGTTTCATAACATGGCCAATACGGGACGTTGTCGACGGATACGCGTTAATTCCGGTGTGCACGCACATCCAAATCAACATTCGCGAAATCTCACACGTCCGTATCGACGGCGCGCACCTTTCATTGAAGTTCGCACACGACCAAGTCGTGCCGTTTAGCGAGGCGCACCCAGTTCTGAGAAAATTAGGGTATTTAAATAACCAATCTTTTGGACATTTTTACCCTAAAAAATATTACAAACTACAGCTCAATAAATTACACAAAAATAGGATTTTAAAACTTGGTCATAAGGTCTAAATAATTGTTCAGGTGGATTTTAAAAATAATTAACAGGTTGGTCACAAAATGGTCGCGAACTGGGGAGTTCAGGACAATTTCTGATTTTCAGAAATTAGGGTTTATTTTTCTGATTTTGCGTTGCAATTTGCGACCGACACAGGACGCGATACGCCGAACCAACAGCACGGGTATCGAGAGGGTCACGCAGTCTACGCGTCACAGCTGACAGAACAAAAAACAAGGTAGTGAGGAGAGAGAAACATTCACCTGAACAGGGGGTCAGAGACGACTGTTCTACCCGTCCACGTGGTGGCGCGACGGCCAATCGGCGGCGAGGCGCGGCACTGCTGCGGCTGCTGTCAGCGAGGGAACGGTGGAGATCACGACGGAGGCTCGAAGGATCTCGGGTTGAGGTCGTCGGCTGCGGGGTTCGTCGAGGTGGCTGCTGGAGGAGAATACGGGGAAACTCGACGGGTGGCTAGGGATTCGATGGTGGAGAGGAGCCGGGGTCATCGCCGGAGAGGGTCGAGGTTGCCAGGTGGATCAAGGTCTGTCACGACCCGCACCCGGAAGTTCGGGCACGAGTACGTGGGTACGTCCAGCCTACGCCGCAGAGCGGCGGTAGTACGCTGTCTAGGTCAATCCATCTAAACTAGTCTAACTCATTCACAAATAACATAGGCAAGATAATAATGGGAATGAAACTTAAGATTTGCAAACTGAAATAAATGTGACCACAATTTCAAATGTTTAATACAGGAATTCCAAATGAAATCGGGGACAAACCCGATTAAATAAGATAAGAACAGAAACAAAGATAACTACTAAAAGCTACTCGGCAGCAGGGGTCTCCTGGGGGGGTTCTGGTTCTTCATAAGTATCATCTGTCCCCTCATAGGGACCATAATAAGTAGGAGCAAGGTCCTCATCATCGCCTAAATCAACAGATCCAGTCAGGAAAGGAGCAAAGTACACAGTGCACAACAATATTAAACTAAATATTTATAACAATTAAACATTGAATATCATGTTAAGGAACTGCATAAAGAATGTTAATATTTCAGAGTCAAAACTATAAACCGGAATATGAGAAAACAGAAGTAAATGAGCAGGAAATGAAGCTACAACAGTCAGCAAGAAATATAACATGACTAGAAACTATCTGTATGAAACTTGTGTTTGTTTTTAGAATACTTAGTTGGCATGTAGGGGTTTATAAGGCTAATCCGGCCGTCATAAACGGCTATTATTCACGAATAATCGAGATCCGGCTGATGGACAGTCGTGTACCAACAGCTATTATTCACGACAAGGGGAAGGGTAAACTACATGCCTTTCAGTATTCTCCCACCCGACATGATAACAAGACATGAATTCCAAATATTCAAGACATGAAAATATAGTATTCTAACACTACGTGTAATCAGCAAGAGTACTAGTAAAACAGGAAATTAATTATCACAATATATAGATTTAACTTGAAGTGCAGGTACTTGCCTGTTGTTTGGATCTGTTTAATTTGGTTCTTGGGAGAAATTTCCACAGATGAGTCCAAAAGCTGAAATAGACATTACCATCATGCTCAGAAGATGTCAAATAGCTAGAAACGCCTGTCCTTGGGTCCAATTTGGAGACAAGGGCAAAAACGGTAATTTTGGGTCAGAACGGGGTCCGCCGGTGGGCCCGCTTTGCACCGAAAAACGTGTCCAGGTCAACGGTCTCCAAATTCACCAAACTTAGTGTCAACAGGTCAGGAACGCTGATACGAACCCAACGGAACTTCCAGATTTGAATTCCGATGAGCCGAACACAAAATCGACCGTCGAGCGGGGCCTGTGGGGCCCGCGACACGCGATTTCGTCAACGTTCTCAGAATCGAACCAAACTTGACCCACAGGACCAGCGTATCGCTACGAGTCCGATGGCGCAAGTTTCGTCTCGATCTGACGAGTGTACAAGAAGTTAGGGTGAATTACAGAAATTGCGGATACGGGGCGATGTCCGCGGATACGCGTTGATTCCGGTGTGCACGCACACCCGAATCAGCTTCCGCGAAGTCTCACACGTCCGTATCGACGCTGCGCACGTGTCTGTGAAGACCGCACGCGACCAAGTCGTCCCGTTTGGCGGGACGTACTCGGTTCCGGGGTGAAACAGGGTCTGGTTTTTCCTGTTTTTGGATCGCGGTGTGCGATCACCACAGGACGCGGTGCCCCGAACAGTTTGTCCGGACACCGAGAGGGTCACACAGGCTTCATAACATAATTTGCAGAATTAAAAATGGAGCTACGAGGCGAAAGTTACACATACCTGAAGGGGACCCGAAAACAGGGTCAAAAACGTGTCCGAGTCGTGTCCGACACAGTGTCCTGTGTCCGACACAGGAACAGTGATTAGGGCTAGGGTTTCGGCGGCACACGGCGGAGGGAGGCCGGAGAGACGCCGGAGAGGGCCGGGGATGGCTCGCCGAGGGGCGGCGCGTCGGTTGGCGGCGACGGCGGCGGCTCAGGGCGGCGGCCGGAGGCTGCGGCTGCTGCTGTGTGCTGCTGCTGCGGCTGCGGTTCGTCGACGGCGGCGGCGCCGAGGGAGGAGAGAGAGGGAAAGAGTCATCGGCGGTCGGCGGGTCACGGCGAGGAGCGAGGCGGCTGCGGCGCGTGGTGGCAGAGGCGGTGGCTAGGGTTAGGGCGAGGGTGGTCGAAGGGGACGGCCGGGTTCGGGGTATAAATAGGGGGAGAGAGGGGGAGCTGGTGGCCGTGGAAGGCGGAGGGGGTGGCGGAGAATGCGGCGGCGTGGCGAGGCGTGGCGGGGCGTGGCGAGCGGATCGCGCGGAGCTGCGCGCGGCGGCCGGCGGGGGAATCAGGCGTCGTGGGGGGGGACGGGGAACAGTCGTGCGGGTCGGGCTGCGGCGGGTCGGGTTCGGTTGAACCCGACCCGACCCGATAAGGGGCTGGGCTGGGGTTACGGGCCGGGCCGCGGCCCAATGGGCCAGGGCGGCCCGCAGAAATAAAATAAAAATAAAAAAAAGAAATAATAATAATAATAAATAAATAAATAAATAAATAATAATTAAGTAATTAGAAAAATGTTTTTAGGCATTTAAAAATATGTCTGAGGCCCAGAAAAATCCAGAAAAATTACCCTAAGTCCAATTTTTCATTTTATACCCAAAAATATTATTTTCATGATATTTTAATATTATTTATTGCTAATTAAAAATCATTTATTAATTGAAAAGCTTAATTTTAATTACAAAAAATTCCCAGAAAATTACAGAAAATTGGGAAAAATACAAGATTTAATAATTTGAGAAATTAGGGGGTTTACAACCTACCCAACTTACAAAAATTTCGTCCTCGAAATTTAAGAATAACAAGGCACGAAAAGAAAAGGCCGAGAAATAAAATACACCTCATGGTTCAAAAAGATAGGGGTATCGCTCTCTAATCTCGTCTTCTCGCTCCCAGGTGGATTCGCCGGGGGAATGGTGCTTCCAAGCTACGCGAACCAGTGAGATAACCTGGTTCCGTAGGACTTTCTCCGAGCGATCCAGTATCTCCACGGGTTGCTCCTGGTAAGTCAGACTTGGGCCTACTTCGAGCTCTGAGTGATCCAAAATGTGGCTGGGGTCTGACACATACTTTCTCAGCTGCGACACGTGGAAGACGTTATGGACTCCTTCCAGAGAGGGTGGCAATGCCAGACGGTATGCCACTTCTCCGATTTTCTCCTGTATGCCAAAAGGTCCGATGAATCTTGGGCTGAGTTTTCCACTCCTTCCGAACCTAATGGTGCCACGTGTCGGGGAAATCTTTAAGAATACCAGTTCTCCAACCTTTAATAAAGTCACAATCAAGTCTTAGTTCCATAAGCAAAATATTTAAATTGACTTGAATTTCATAAATTTAATTACCTCAAATTCCAAGGGCCTTCGGTGGCTATTTGCCCAATGTCGTTGCCTGTCTTGAGCCACTCGAAGTCTGTCCCTTATTTGCTTTACCTTCTCAGCTGAATCGATCACCATCTCTGGTCCCAGTAGGGCTCTTTCTCCAACGTCGTCCCATGATAGCGGGGTACGACATCTTCGGCCATACAGGGCTTCAAATGGAGTCATCTCGATACTGGCTTGGTAGCTGTTATTATAAGAGAACTCCACCAGATGTAAATAGTCTTCCCAGGATCCTCCAAAATCCAGAACACATGTACGGAGCATATCTTCAAGTGTCTGGATGGTACGTTCTGATTGTCCATCGGTTTGGGGATGATAAGCTGTGCTGAATTTGAGTTGAGTCCCCAAGCTGGCTTGTAAGCTCTTCCAGAAGTGAGAGGTGAATCTTGAATCTCTGTCGGAGACAATACTTACTGGAACTCCATGCAGCCTAACAATATGTCTGATATATAACTCTGCCAGCTTCTCTGTAGATAGCCCTACTTTGAAAGGTAGAAAATATGCAGACTTGGTCAGTCTATCTACTATCACCCAGATTGCATCCTTTCCACTAGGTGTCCTTGGAAGTCCGGAAACAAAATCCATTGTGATATGTTCCCACTTCCACTCCGGAATGGGTAGTGGTTGAAGCAA
Source organism: Iris macrosiphon (assembly GCA_036927795.1). Classification (NCBI taxonomy): domain Eukaryota; kingdom Viridiplantae; phylum Streptophyta; class Magnoliopsida; order Asparagales; family Iridaceae; genus Iris; species Iris macrosiphon. The sequence goes on from JAYESA010000012.1 coordinate 16,383,297, forward strand.
TCCTCCAGGTCTTTGTCTTTCTGCCTTGACTTGCTGGCACACTAAACAACGAGATACGAACCTGGCTACTTCTCTTTTCATGCCATGCCACCAAACATGCGTCCTCAGGTCCTTGTACATCTTGTTGGCTCCTGGATGTATGGAGTACTGCGATCTGTGCGCCTCTTGCATAATTTCTTCTCTTATGTCTCCTTGAGGTACACATAATCTATTGCCATGTCTCAGCGATCCATCTTCATGAATTCTGAATTCTTCTACTAATCTAGCTTGCACTTGACCTCGAAGGCTTCGCAGGCCTTCGTCTTGAAACTGAGTCTCCTTGATTTTGTCTATTAAGGTAGACTGAACCTGCAAGTTCATCATTTGGCCCTCTTTTCCTGGGATAATTACTTCAATACCTAAACTTTCCAAGTCCTCCAGCAGGTGTCTGTCCATAGTCAAGTACATCGCCATAGGATACCTGCTTAGAGCATCAGCAACTACATTTGCCTTCCCAGGGTGATATTGAAGAGTGATATCAAAGTCTTTCATTAGTTCCAGCCACCTTCTTTGCCTCATGTTTAGTTCTTTCTGAGTGAAGATATATTTTAGACTTTTATGGTCCGTAAATATTTCCACCCTTTCTCCATAAAGATAATGCTTCCAAAGTTTAAGAGCAAAAATAACAGCTGCCAATTCTAAATCGTGGGTTGGATAATTCTTTTCATGGGGTCGAAGCTGTCTAGAGGCATAGGCTATTACCTTCTTGTTCTGTTCCAGTACACAACCTAGACCTTTTCCAGAAGCATCACTATAAATAGCGAAACCTCCGGTTCCGGAAGGTAAGGTCAGAATAGGGGCAGAAGTCAGTCTTTTCTTCAATTCCTCAAAGGCACGCTGACATTCATCAGTCCAAGTGAACTCTTCATCCTTTCTTGTTAATTTTGTCATGGGCTCCGCAATTCTAGCAAAGTCCTTCACAAACTTCCGATAGTAGCCAGCTAGTCCCAGGAAACTTCTAATCTCAGCTACAGAGTCTGGAGTGGGCCAGGATTCTACTGCAGCTATCTTCTTAGGATCTACTGCTATTCCATCTCCAGTCACAACATGTCCCAAGAATTCTACTTTGTCTAGGAAGAAAGCACATTTGGATAATTTTTCATAAAGTTTTTCCTTCCTCAAAGTCTCCAATGCTAACCTCAAATGTTCTTCATGTTCTTCGGGGGTCTTGGAGTAGATCAAAATATCATCAATGAAGACTACTACAAATTTGTCTAGGTATGGCTGGAAAACTCTGTTCATTAGGTTCATAAAAACTGCTGGTGCATTCGTCAACCCGAACGGCATCACTAAGAATTCGTAATGTCCGTTCCGGGTATTGAAAGCAGTTTTAGGGATGTCTTCTTTCCTTACCCTTACTTGGTGGTAACCAGACCTCAAATCAATCTTTGAAAAGACCCGAGCTCCACTCAACTGATCAAATAAGTCATCTATCCTGGGCAGGGGATACTTATTCTTAATTGTTAAGGCATTTAAGGCCCTATAGTCAATACACATTCTGGATGTTCCGTCCTTCTTGGGCACAAAAAGTATTGGGGCTCCCCAGGGTGAGACACTAGACCTAATAAACCCTTTATCTTCTAGCTCTTTGATTTGTTCATTAAGTTCTATTATCTCATTCTTGTTGATTCTGTAGGGATTCTGAGATACTGGTGCTGCTCCTGGCACTAAGTCAATGGAGAATTCAACTTCTCGGTCTGGGGGTAAGCCTGGGAGATCCTCAGGGAAGACATCTAGGTATTCAGAGATGATAGGTGGCAACTCTTCTGTTACTAGGGCTCCACAAATTTTGTTATTACCCATTTCTCTAGAACCCCTAGCAAATTCAAATTCTGGCTGGCCAGGGGGTCTGAAGATTACACTGCCTCTGTGACAGTCTATTGTGGCATGATGTTGACTTAACCAATCCATACCCAGTATAATATCAAAACTGGGCACTGGCATTACAAGTAGTCTAGCATACAGTTCTCTTCCACATAATGTAATAGGGCAATTGTTACAGGCATCACTAACCGGAATGATTCCTCCACCGGTAATGATCTTATAACAATTCCTAAGGGGTTTAGTGGTTAAACTATGCTTCATAAGAAATTCTACTGACATGAATGAATGTGAAGCTCCAGAGTCAAATAAAGTAATAGCTGGTATTGAATTTATAAGCACGGAACCTGTGATCACGTCCGCTGTGGCCTTAGCTTCTTCCAGAGTCATTGCATAAGCACGGCCTTGCTGCGGTGCACCCCTCTGTTGTTGCTGTTGGTGCTGAGCAAAGCGTTGTTGTTGAGTTGGAAGCGGAGGTCCCCTCTGTTGTGCTGCTGGGGCCCTGGTCTGGGCTGGAGCCTTTGGTGCAGCTGGACGTCCTTGAGCAACAGGACAGTCCCTCAATTGATGTGCTGGGGAACCACAATAGAGGCAAGCACCTAGCCTCTTTCTACAGTCTTGCCAAGTGTGGCCTGGTTTTTGGCAATAGTTGCAAGGGGGAGCTCGTTGGTTCTGTCCTTGAGCCTGGGGTGCTGGAGCTCGAGGGGGAGGACGCTGATTTTGCTGCGGGGCCCTCTGCTGTTGTTGTTGTTGAAAAGGGCGTTTGTTGGGTCCCGTATTTCCGGTATCTCTTTCTCGCTTCAGTTTGTGCCCCATGTCTCTCTCGACTCCTTGTGCCACGCTCAGGATTTCTTCATAGGTGCGAGCTCGGCTGGTGGTGACAGCAAGGCGGATATCCGGAGATAGCCCCTTCTTGAATCTTCGGGCTCTGTCCTCCGGGGTACGAACCATGTACTCCGCAAAGTGGCTTAACCTGCTAAATTCAGCAGTATATTCATCAACAGTCATGTTACCTTGTTCCAGTCTCTCAAATTGGCTTTCGAGAGCTTCCCGAGCCACTTCGGGATAAAATTTCTCCTTGAATAGCCTCTTGAAGTCCTCCCAGGTGACGTCGGGAGCAGATAGTTGGGGTTCATCTCTGAACCAGGTTCGAGCAATATCGAACAGTTACAGGCTAGCGGATTCCACTTTGAGATCATCGGGAACCCGAGCAGTCTTCAGGAGTCTCTCGACATTCTCTATCCACTCATCAGCGTAGAGAATGCCCTCAGTTCCATAAAATTCCAGAGGCCTAAGGTTCTTGAAGTCTTTAGCACTTCCTGGCCTCTTGAGTGGCGACTCCTGGGACTTAATAGCTTCTGAGAGGCTGGTCCGCAGAAGTGCAGTCTGTTCCTTCTGGGATTCCACTAATCCTTGGAACACTCCAAGTAGTTGTGCCCCATCTAGAGTAACTGCCGGAACAGATGGAGGCGGTGGAAGTGCAAGAGTCTCGGGCACATTCTGCTCAGCTGGTTCCGATGTGCCTCCTACTGTGTTCCTGGTCTGGACCATTCTAAAAGATTAAGGGATAGGAAGATCAGAATAGAATACTTGGAAATCAAAGGCGATGGAAAAAATTGAGCAGAAATGATATCAAGAATTGAAATAAGAACCCTATACTGTGAATGAGCTTTTCCTAGAATCCTCAATTTTATTCCATACCCTGTCCTAGGGTATTACCCTATTTTAGGATAGGACCTGCATGGGCCACCATAAAAACGTGTCACGACCCGCACCCGGAAGTTCGGGCACGAGTACGTGGGTACGTCCAGCCTACGCCGCAGAGTCGGCGGTAGTACGCTGTCTAGGTCAATCCATCTAAACTAGTCTAACTCATTCACAAATAACATAGGCAAGATAATAATGGGAATGAAACTTAAGATTTGCAAACTGAAATAAATGTGACCACAATTTCAAATGTTTAATACAGGAATTCCAAATGAAATCGGGGACAAACCCGATTAAATAAGATAAGAACAGAAACAAAGATAACTACTAAAAGCTACTCGGCAGCAGGGGTCTCCTGGGGGGGTTCTGGTTCTTCATAAGTATCATCTGTCCCCTCATAGGGACCATAATAAGTAGGAGCAAGGTCCTCATCATCGCCTAAATCAACAGATCCAGTCAGGAAAGGAGCAAAGTACACAGTGCACAACAATATTAAACTAAATATTTATAACAATTAAACATTGAATATCATGTTAAGGAACTGCATAAAGAATGTTAATATTTCAGAGTCAAAACTATAAACCGGAATATGAGAAAACAGAAGTAAATGAGCAGGAAATGAAGCTACAACAGTCAGCAAGAAATATAACATGACTAGAAACTATCTGTATGAAACTTGTGTTTGTTTTTAGAATACTTAGTTGGCATGTAGGGGTTTATAAGGCTAATCCGGCCGTCATAAACGGCTATTATTCACGAATAATCGAGATCCGGCTGATGGACAGTCGTGTACCAACAGCTATTATTCACGACAAGGGGAAGGGTAAACTACATGCCTTTCAGTATTCTCCCACCCGACATGATAACAAGACATGAATTCCAAATATTCAAGACATGAAAATATAGTATTCTAACACTACGTGTAATCAGCAAGAGTACTAGTAAAACAGGAAATTAATTATCACAATATATAGATTTAACTTGAAGTGCAGGTACTTGCCTGTTGTTTGGATCTGTTTAATTTGGTTCTTGGGAGAAATTTCCACAGATGAGTCCAAAAGCTGAAATAGACATTACCATCATGCTCAGAAGATGTCAAATAGCTAGAAACGCCTGTCCTTGGGTCCAATTTGGAGACAAGGGCAAAAACGGTAATTTTGGGTCAGAACGGGGTCCGCCGGTGGGCCCGCTTTGCACCGAAAAACGTGTCCAGGTCAACGGTCTCCAAATTCACCAAACTTAGTGTCAACAGGTCAGGAACGCTGATACGAACCCAACGGAACTTCCAGATTTGAATTCCGATGAGCCGAACACAAAATCGCCCGTCGAGCGGGGCCTGTGGGGCCCGCGACACGCGATTTCGTCAACGTTCTCAGAATCGAACCAAACTTGACCCACAGGACCAGCGTATCGCTACGAGTCCGATGGCGCAAGTTTCGTCTCGATCTGACGAGTGTACAAGAAGTTAGGGTGAATTACAGAAATTGCGGATACGGGGCGATGTCCGCGGATACGCGTTGATTCCGGTGTGCACGCACACCCGAATCAGCTTTTGCGAAGTCTCACACGTCCGTATCGACGCTGCGCACGTGTCTGTGAAGATCGCGCGCGACCAAGTCGTCCCGTTTGGCGGGACGTACTCGGTTCCGGGGTAAAACAGGGTCTGGTTTTTCCTGTTTTTGGATCGCGGTGTGCGATCACCACAGGACGCGGTGCCCCGAACAGTTTGTCCGGACACCGAGAGGGTCACACAGGCTTCACAACGCAATTTGCAGAATTGAAAACGGAGCTACGAGGCGAAAGTTACACATACCTGAAGGGGACCCGAAAACAGGGTCGAAAACGTGTCCGAGTCGTGTCCGACACAGTGTCCTGTGTCCGACACAGGAACAGTGATTAGGGCTAGGGTTTCGGCGGCACACGGCGGAGGGAGGCCGGAGAGACGCCGGAGAGGGCCGGGGATGGCTCGCCGAGGGGCGGCGCGTCGGTTGGCGGCGACGGCGGCGGCTCAGGGCGGCGGCCGGAGGCTGCGGCTGCTGCTGTGTGCTGCTGCTGCGGCTGCGGTTCGTCGACGGCGGCGGCGCCGAGGGAGGAGAAAGGGGGAAAGAGTTGTCGGCGGTCGGCGGGTCACGGCGAGGAGCGAGGCGGCTGCGGCGCGTGGTGGCGGAGGCGGTGGCTAGGGTTAGGGCGAGGGTGGTCGAAGGGGACGGCCGGGTTCGGGGTATAAATAGGGGGAGAGAGGGGGAGCTGGTGGCCGTGGAAGGCGGAGGGGGTGGCGGAGAATGCGGTGGCGTGGCGAGGCGTGGCGGGGCGTGGCGAGCGGATCGCGCGGAGCTGCGCGCGGCGGCCGGCGGGGGAATCGTGCGTCGTGGGGGGGGGACGGGGAACAGTCGTGCGGGTCGGGCTGCGGCGGGTCGGGTTCGGTTGAACCCGACCCGACCCGATAAGGGGCTGGGCTGGGGTTACGGGCCGGGTCGTGGCCCAATGGGCCAGGGCGGCCCGCAGAAATAAAATAAAAATAAAAAAAAGAAATAATAATAATAATAAATAAATAAATAAATAATAATTAAGTAATTAGAAAAATGTTTTTAGGCATTTAAAAATATGTCTGAGGCCCAGAAAAATCCAGAAAAATTACCCTAAGTCCAATTTTTCATTTTACACCCAAAAATATTATTTTCATGATATTTTAATATTATTTATTGCTAATTAAAAATTATTTATTAATTGAAAAGCTTGATTTTAATTACAGAAAATTCCCAGAAAATTCCAAAAAATTGGAAAAAATCCAAGATTTAATAATTTGAGAAATTAGGGGGTTTATAAGGTCGGAGAGGGGTGGTAGGAGGGACTCGATCGAAGGAAATGCAGTGGAGACGGTAGTGGTCAGTGGCGGTGGAGTGGTGGTGAGGTTCGGGGGAGGCCGGGGTTTTATAGGGAGGGAGAGCCGGTAGGGGAGGTGGACGGTCGGAAGAGGGAGAGGAGCGGGAAACGGGGGAGGCAAAACCGTCGCGGGGTGGGGGCGGAGCTGTAACCGCGGGCGGAGGAAGGTGAAGCGGCGGCCGGCGGAAAGGGAAAACAGCGTAGTCGGGGGTAGGGATTTGCTATAGTTACTGTCGCTAAGGTAATGGGTTCGGGTTCGGGTCTAGCGGGTTCGGGTATGGATCCGACCCGACCCGCTAGAGTTTGGGTTGGGTTCAGGGTTGGTTTATTTTGGTTTGGTTCAGAATTAAACCTATTTTATTTGGTTTAAATTGGTTTATTTATAAACTTAGTTTTTAGGTCTTTAAAAATAGTTCTGGGGTCCAATAAATTCTAGAAAAATTATCCATGTCTAATATTTTATTTTACACCCAAAAATATTATTTTTATAATATTTTAATATTTATATTTAATACTTAAAAATATTTAATTCAGAAGAATATTTTATTTTAATTATTTAAAAATCACAAAAAATTCTCCAAATTTATTTTTAATTTTAGAAAAAATACGGGTGTTTATAATCTACCCCCCCTTTAGAGGATTTTATCCTCACAATCAAAGAATAACAAAATATAACCGGTCAGAAAAGATGACACGGTTGCAAAATATGTTCGAAGCATGACACAACAAAAATCATGATCAAGAGAGATCGAAGGATGAGGGTTAAACAAAACACATAGGGAGGGATAAAGTATTTTCCTAGATAATGAAAATTAGGTAAATTCAAGAGTGAAGGAAATCTGGTTAGAGAAAACTACAGCTTAGAAAAACTAGGTTATCAATTATTAACAGGTTCAAAATACCAGGTTAAGGCTAAGGAAATGAATTAACTAGCACATGCTAAAGCAATACTATGAATAGACATCTATGAATAACTTATGCGTGTTCGCTACTCCACGAGTCTGCGCGTCTTCCATGGTCATCGCATAAGCTTGTCCGCATCCTTGTGGTGGTGCCCTCTGCTATTGCTGGGCCTGCTGGAAGTGTGCTGCTCGAGGTGCCAAGGGTGGCCTCGGTTGATATCCGCCTGGTGCTGGTAGAGCTTGTTGCTTTACCATTGGTGCTCCTTCTCGACGCTCAGGGCATTCCCTCACTGAATGCTGACTGGATCCGCAAGCTAAACTTAATCTGAATTTACGTCTACACTCCTTCTCAACATGGCCTACCTTGCCACAGTAGTGACAAGTAGGAAGGGTTAGGGATTTGGATACAGCTCCATGTGGTGCTTGATGCAGGTGAGGTTTCTTTGCAGTTTCTCCATGTGGTGCTCTGGCTGGTGCTGATGTGAAAGGCCACTTTAGGTTAGACTCTCTCCTGGTGATGCGCTCCATACATCGAGCTGCAGCAAGGACGTCCGTGTATGAAGTAGGTGCAATAGATCCAATCATTCTCTGTAGCTCAAAGTTTAGTCCGTCGAAGAACTTCTCAGCCTTCTCTTCTTCTGTCGGGATCAAGGTAGGTACGAAGTGACTCAGATGAATGAATTCCGTATTATACTCTTCCACTGTCATACTGTCTTGAGTGAGGCGATTGAACTTGTCCCGAAGTTCTGATCGAGCAATAACTGGAATGTACATCTCCTGAAAGAGTCTGGAGAACTCCTTCCAAGTGACTCGGTCTGGTCCGAGCCGTCTCTTCTCAGACAGCCACCAGTGATGTGCATTGCCCGTCAATTGCATCCGAACGACAATCATCCAACGCTCTCTTGGAATCTCAGCTACTTCCAACTGGAATTGTGTGTTTGTGAGCCACTCATGAACTTCAGTAGGCTCCTCCTTGCCAGAAAAGGTATGAGGCTTCAGCTGTCGAAAATCAGTGATAGATCCCGTCGATGGTCGCCTAGCTGGTGGGTTCGCCTGCTCTAGTGCGGTTACTAGGCTGTTCCTCAAGTTCTTCGCCTCATGACGCTGAGCCTCTTTTTGAACTTGTTGTTGGGCTTGCATTATTGGATAAAATATTTGAAACATCTGCTGCCCATCCATGGCTTGTTCTTATGGAAATACGGGCATTGGTGGAGCAAACTGCGGCGGAGGTGAGATGTCATCACGCCGGAACCTTGAAGTATGATGGCCCACTTGATTGCCTTGAGCTGATTGTCCTCTATCTTCTGGTGTCACTCCCTCATCATAGGTGACCATAACATCGTGTGGTGTACCTAAAGGATTCTTGTCACCGGTTCTCGGATCCATTACTCTACATTGAAAGAAAACTATGAGAACGCACAGAGGAATTAAGACCAAAAGCAATTCAAGAAATTAATTCGAATCCGATATAGAGATCAAGAACGATTCAATCAAGTGGATGAGATCCTATAACTTATCCTATCATTATTGCATGCTTGCTCAGTCTCTCAGTTAAAACCGAAGTAATTTAGTTGTTGACCTGCATAGGCCACCACAAAAACCATGTCACGCCCCAGTCCCAAAATACCGAGGGACTAGACACGTGGCAATGGCCAACAGCACACACCGATGGGCAGATCCAATTTAATGGACCCATCAGGGTGTACTTAAGCTATAAAACAATAGAAGGGTCTAATATACTAATCTCATCCACATAAATGAATACATTAATATAAAATATACATTAACATCAAGTGTCAATAAAATATATCTCGGGGGACAACCCGATGATAAGTCTGATACAATAGTTCATTAAACAAGAAATAAAAGAGTCTAATAACAGTAAAGACTGAGTATAGAATAAGCAGATACTCAGGAGAAATCCTCAGCGATCACCTCGTCCTCGGGTTCTGGTACTGCTCCAAAGACTGCTCCTGTTCCGTACACCTCAGGGTAGATATCCTCTGCTAAACCTGGGGACATAATCCGGATCCAGGTCCTCAGGGGACATAGCAAGGTACAAGAATAACTCTAGCCAAAATAAATATATTGCAATAATAAATGAATCAATAGGGTAAACTATATAACCAGCTAAGTGATATGCAATATGAGAGCATTAATCATACTCAGGCTGAGACTACTATAGGCTCTGTGTCGGGAAAATACATAGCAGCATTTTCTCGAAGGGCCAGTAATGTGCCAAAGCTCTGTGTCAGAGTCTAAGGCACCTCCAGTAATGTAATATATATATATAATCAGCCTTTAGTATGGTAAGTCTCTCCCCACCCAATGTAATCACACGTCTCATGTCCATGACACACAATATCATATCTAATGCAGCAAGTCATAATGATAGCTAAGCACATGCAATATCTATGTCACGAATCATGTAACCTATACAGAATCACCATGAATATCTCAGAAAGATTTTGTCTCATGAATAGTGTCAGGTGTCCTGTGGTATGACGTACTTGATAATGCAAGCACGAAAATATATAGGGTCGCGATATCAATCTTTAGTGATGTTACACGTCTCCGCGTACAGCGTCGACACCCGAATGTTATTCGGACGCTAAGCAATATCACACGGTCCTAGGTTGAACAAATACCACATATAAATAAATCAAAGGAATATTATGTAACAAGAACTGCAAGATTGGCAATGTACACTTGCCTGGGGTTCGGACTCCAACTGCTGCTCTGGTATCAGCGGAATCTGCAAGTACTCCTCCGGTTGCTGAAATAAACGTTACCATCATGTTCAGAAGATATCAAATAGCTAGAATTTTATGTCCATAAGTCCAATTTGGACACAGGGGCAAAAGTGACAGTTTCTGGCCAAAGCGGGATTCACATGTGGCCCGCTTCGCACCGAAAAATGTGCCAGAGACAGTATTCTCTAAATTTGTCAAACTTAGTGTCTACAAGTCCAGAATGATGATACGAACCCAACGAAATATCCATAACTGGATTTCGATGAGCCGATCACAAAATTGCCCGTCAAGTGGAGCCGTGGGACCCACGATACAGGATTTTGTCAACATTCTCAGAATCGAACCAAACTTGGGTCACAGGACCAGCGTATTGCTACGAGTCCGATGGCGTAAGTTTCGTTTCGAAACGATAAGCACACACGAAGTTACAATGAGTTTCAGAATAGGGTCGATACGGGACGTTGTCGACGGATACGCGTTGATTTCGGTGTGCACGTACATCCAAATCAACTTCCGTAAAATCCTACACGTCCGTATCGACGGCGCGCACCTTTCGGTGAAGTTTGCACATGACCAAGTCGTCCCATTTAGCGAGGCGCACCCAGTTCCAAGAAAATTAGGGTATTTAAATAACCAGTCTTTTGGTCATTTTTACCCTCGAAAATATTACAAACTATATCTCAATAAATTACACAAAAATAAGATTTTAAAACTTGATCATAAGGTCTAAATAATTGTTCAGGTGGATTTTAGAAATAATTAACAGGTTGGTCGCAAAACGGTCGCGAACTGGGGAGTTTGGGACAATTTCTGATTTTTAGAAATTGGGGTTTATTTTTGATTTTGCGTCGCAATTTGCGACCGACACAGGACGCGATACGCCGAACCAATGGCACGGGTATCGAGAGGGTCACGCAGTCTATGCGTCACAGCTGATAAAACAAAAAAAAGGAGACGAGGAGAGAGAAACATTCACCTGAATAGGGGGTCGGAGACGACTATTCTACGCGTCCACGCGGTGGCGCGACGGCCGGTCGGCAGCGAGGCACGGCGCTGCTGTGGCTGCTTTCGGCGAGGGAACAATGGAGATCACGGCGGAGTCTCGGAGGATCTCGGGTTGAGGTCGCCGGCTGCGGGGTTCTTCGAGGTGGCTGCTGGAGGAGGCGACGGGGAAACTCGGCGGGTGGCTAGGGATTCGATGGTAGAGAGGAGCCGGGGTCTTCGCCGAAGAGGGTCGAGGTCGCCAGGTGGATCGAGGTCGGAGAGGGGTGGCCGGAGGGACTCGAGCGGAGGAAAGGCGGTGGAGACGGTGGTGGTCAGTGGCGGTGGAGTGGTGGTGAGGTTCGGGGGAGGCCGGGGTTTATAGGGAGGGAGAGCCGGTAGGGGAGGTGGACGGTCGGGAGAGGGAGAGGGAGAGGCGCAGGGAGCGGGGGAGGCGAAACCGCCACGGGGCGGGGGCAGAGCTGTAACCATCGGTGGAGGAAGGTGAAGCGGCGGCCGGCGGAAAGGGAAAACGGTGGAGTCGGGGGTAGGGATTTGCTACAGTTATTGTAGCTAAGGTAATGGGTTTGGGTTCGGGTCTAGCGGGTTCGGGTATGGATCCGACCCAACCCGCTAGAGTTTGGGTTGGGTTCAGGGTTGGTTTATTTTGGTTTAGTTTGGTTCAAAATTAAACCGATTTTATTTGGTTTAAATTGGTTTATTTAGAAACTTAGTTTTTAGGTCTTTAAAAATAGTTGGAAGACTTACCTGTATGTGAGTTAATCCTAATTATTCTTAGTGCGTCGTGTCCGTGTCATGATTATTCGATTTCCTTGGAATTATTTCTACATAGAAATACGGATTTCTCATGTATGGATTTAATCCTAATTATTATCTAATATTATCATGAGTTACACAATCTTTGGTTCATGGATAATAGGAAAAAGAATCTAAGTTGGAAGACTTACCCGTATGTGATTACGACATGGTCCTTTCTCGCGACACTGACCATTCGGAGCACCAAACAGACTCCAAACTCCACGAAACTTGAGGGGGTGATTTGGGGATTCATATAGGAGGTAAATATTAAGTTTGGAGGTGGTTTTTAGGGCTGTGATAGGGCGGAAAGCAGCTGCAACCAACAACAAGCAGTCGGCCTCTAGGGGTGGCTAATCTCTTGCTCTAGGGCTTGTCAGCTTGTGGGAGATGAAGTGGAGGTTGAAGGAGTGAAAATAAAGTGGAGAAGGATCGGGAGAGGCTGAAGGAGTCATGGAAGAGAGGAGGGAGGATATAGGGGTGGCCACAAAGAGGAAAGTAGATGTTAGGATTAGAGTTTGGTGATAAGTTGATATATATATGGGCTTTTTTTTAAATAGATTTAAATAAAGGAGGGGGTTTATCTTATTGCTAAAGGGTTCGGCCAAGGGAGGCTACTCATAGAAGAAATTTTGAGGATGGGGTTGGTTGTTATGGTTAGGATTGTATAAGATTTGGTTGTTGGGTTGGTTAGGGAAGTGGTTAGGTAGTTATTTGCCAACTAGGATGCCACCTATACCACTTTCTATAGATAGAACTCCTATAAATAGAAATAAAATAATTTAAATATCATATATATATATATATATATATATATATATATATATATATATATAAAATATATTTAAATGAGAATATTGGGGTGCACTACATGCCCATATGTGTTTGGGTTGTGTTTGGGTCAAGTTCTAGTCAAATGGAGACAATTTTACGGTAACCATAATTCTTGACGTTCTTTAATAATTTTGGAGCATAGGAGAGATCAAATAAATACAACATCCATGTTCCAACTATATTAGACTCAATTAAAATTATTATTATAAATTTTGTTGGAAGGAAAAAGGTCGTGCATTGCTCAAAATATCGAAGCCATGGCAAAGTGTCATATATATTAAAAAGAAAATTTTAGAAATTAATTCTTTAAATCTATCTAATTAAATAAAATAATAAAAATAATTATAAATTATCAAATTATCCCTATTCAAAAATGAGGGGGCTTACATGGCAGCGCATGCCCCCGCTCAGTACTCTGCTCAAGCACCATGCTCATGCACCCACGCTAGCAACAGGGCATGCAACTCGTGCATAACCGAGCGCATGAGCACATCAAATGCGTACAAGCGCCATGCGTCGATGCTGACGTGCTAAGTGCAAAATGTGCCAACAAAGTGCCACTTTGCGCCCTTGATCCTAAGTCCGAGTCTGAGTCGCTAAGCCCCTTTGGGGCTTAGCTCCTATGGAATACATTTCAAGAGCATGACAAAAATCTTAAAAGCTTTCATTAAGAAGTTAATCATTTTTTCTCCTAATAAAATACCCCCACATGGCACCCATGTGCCTTACCACACCCCATATGCACACCTCAACACAAGCAAATCATTATATTGAGATACTTACTTGGTGGTGTAGCCAATGTGGGACTATATTTCATAGTCCAAAGGTAAAAACACCAATAATCCCCTACATATCTCAATATATGGGTTGAGCGTACCCTACAGTGACTGCCCATGATGCATTATGATAGATGTCTCTTCGACTTAAATCTTTCCGCATGGGTCAAATAACAGTATGATACAAGAATGGACTAAGCCTTGAATTATGTCCCATAGTTATAATTCTTTCCACTCACATAATAACATCAACTGTGCTTCCGGTTGCACATTAAAAGACCTGTGCACGCCTGGTTTTGGTGTATATATATTGGGCATCTACAAGTTTTCCCTCAAGAGACGACATGTATCTTTTTTCATACACTCTAGGTGAGCTCTTTTAAAGAGTCCTTGGCATGAAGCCTTGCACTTTCTTGTGGTGCTACGCTGCTATGACGTGGTCTAAAGCCGAGGTTCACTCCCTTATGTGGTGTCATCTACTGTAGCATGAGGTCTCAGTCTCTTTGTAGTGCCAAACTACCCAACATGAAGTCTTGCACTTTCTTGCGATGTTACGTCGTTGTGACATGGCTTAAAACCAAGGATTTACATCTTTTACCCCTGGTGTCACACCACTATAACATGAGGTCACCGGCCTCTTTGTAGTGCTGCCTACCACTCTTCATTCTACAATATTAGGCTACCTGCCTATGTGCGGTGCTACGCCGCTTTGATATGGCTTGTAAAGCCGAGGCATTATCCTATTGTGAGACTCGTCTCACTGTTCTAGTATTCGTACCCGGTATACGCATATTATATATGTATAGCTTGCTTATTGTTTAATTTCTTATATCTTGCTTTATGCCATTCATGCATTGTTTAGGTTATTTTTGTAAGTTTTCCTTAGTTGTATGCTTTGTACCGTTGGTCCATTAGTTTTCTTGGTGGGTAGCTGCGATGAACCCGGATGAGAGGTATGGATTATGATCCAATAACCTACAATCAATCCCTTGGCTATATAAGCAATCCCATTCTCTTTCCTTTAATTTTATTTCCTTTTATTTCTCTTTCTTTCTTTATTTCTTTTCCAGCAGAGAGAAGCATTCGAGCTTGTCCTTGGTCGTGTGGATGACCTTGGTAGTATTGGTATTAGGCTAGAACTTGACCGTAGGCAAGTACATCTTGCCAACCGAAGGAACAACCTTGGATCTTGCTTTGATTTTTAGTATAACTTGTTTATCATTTGATCGATTTTATTTTTGGGTAACACTTATAACTTATCTCATTGATGATTTTGTGTTCCTTGGATTAGATTGCTCTTAGAGCCCGAGAACAGCAAGTCGGAGAATGCAAAGTTGGCCTGAGAATGTATACAAACAGTACGCAGGGAACCCTTGTCGCATAAGCGAAGTTCCAGTGAGCACATTTGTATGTGTTTTACAAATTCCTTAGAAAGTGCTCCATGATATGTTAAGTATTCGGGGCGCACTTCTCTACTCCTATGTACGTTTTATATTAAGGCAATTCCTTTAAAAGTATGCCAATCCCACTTGGCACTTTTGAATGGGTCTGCAAGTCATCAAGAATGTACGCCACTGCTTAAAAAGCCAAGTTGGCGCACTTTTCAAATATTGCAGAGTTGGCACACTTTGCAGATATTGCAGAGTTTGCGCACTTTGGTGAACTTTTCTTACTGGCGCACATTGTCCCTTCTGGAGAATGGCGCACTTTGCTACTTTGCATACTATGTGATATTCTCCAGAGACGACACACTTTGTAACCTTTTGTATTACTTAATGACTAAGCAAAGACTTCTGACCATTCTCGAGAATTATGTTCTCGACTGCAGAGTCATCTCAGCTGTTGTGCCAGGTCTTGAAACTTGTGTTTTGTCTTTTAGTAGACCTTCATGCATTTGTTTGTGCGCCAAACCTCACTTCTGGCATACTTGATGAAAGTGCGTCTTGGGTACTTTCATTTGTGCTCCAAAGATAGATTTTTGCGCCAAGCTCCTCGCTCACGCACTTCTATCATTATACGCCAAGATCCTAGAAGTGTGCTTTAGTATGATTGTGCACCATCTTTGCTTGGAGCACTTTTGTATCAAAGTGAGCCAGAACTGCCTGAATTAGTGGTTTGTGCGCCAAAACTATTTTTGACCATTTGTGCGCCAATACCCATTTTGGCCATTTATGCGCCAATAGTAGTTTTTGGCCCATTGTGCGCGGATGTTATATTCTTGCCTGATTTTATATGCTAACCCTGAATTATTAATTTATGCACCTGCATGCCAGTATTCTCTTTATTATGCTTAACTCTTGATGATATCCTAGTTCTCTTTAATCCCGCTATTTTAGTTAATCCTGGTTATTTCCTGAATATAACATTCTTGATATTTATCTTAATTTTCTGACATTATCTAGTAATTATATATTATAAATGAACTCCTGAATCCTGATCATGTATTGATAATTCTGATCCTATACTGATAATCCTGATCATGTACTAATAATTCTGATATTGTACTAATAGCCCTGATACTCCTGATCCTGATAATCCTGATAGTGGCTTGATGTAGCGCACTCATGACTTGAGAATTCCTTTAATTGTCCTGATCAAGGCTATTAGTAGCACATGTATTGCCTGACATATATTTCCGTGGTTGATTTTGATTATATCCGTCAAGTTACTTTCATGTCTTGCATCATGTAGGCAGATTCCTGAGCACCACGGTCAAAAATTCTTAAAAATTATCCAGGCTAATAACTATAATAATAATATAGAAAAACATCTAGAGAGATTTTTTGGCTACGTGCAATCCCGGTATCCCAGCGACACCTGATGGATTTGGAGCTCTTCGTCGTGAGGGGCATACTTTCAGCATACTAACGAGTGTTACACTACCAGAAAAGATAAGAAATGATTATACCTGATAAATTTATACTACGTAAATATTCGTTTGGATAACATGGATGGTCTGTAGGGCATGTGGTTGTAAGAAATCTTAAACTATATGTGTTAGTAACTAGGACTGTGATAACCCTAGTTAGATAATGATAACAAGCTGTAGGGCATGATTGGACGTGATCGCTTGATTTCCAGTCTAGTCTAGTCCTATCATGATTTTATTAACAGCTGATCTGGAAATGGTAACCGGAGTACTGATTCCAGATGCCCTTATTTAATTACTCCTGAACTGCTTAACTGTTATCTTACCCGTTGCACTTATTTAACTGTTTCTTATGCTATTTCTTACTAATTTGTCTATATGCTGGTTTTAGTTCATAAGTTTGGCTTCCTTATGGTACTTATTGTTTTGGGGTCTAACTCCACTGGTTTTGTATGGCCAGATTTTGGAGCAAGACCACACGATCTCTCGTACTTTCCGCCTCAAGATGGTGAATATGAGGAGCACCCAAGGACATGAGTGAATTTCTCCTTCCTCACCCACTTGATATTGTACATTATTCTTTTGAGGCATTTAGCCACCGAACACGTGTTTAGCTTGTGTTTAGGACTTGACATTTTAGCTTGCGGGACTACATATAAAGCATACTCTAGACTATAGCTAGAGTTGATCATGTAATATTGTACTATGCTAGTTCTTCATTTTAGTACTAGCTTCATGATCATCTGGGTATGTATAGTTTGGGACGCTTTACTATTATATTTTGGTGATCATATATCTTGTATGCTTGTTGCTTGCTTGGGATTGAGACACCTAGGATTCTTGACCCATGATTTCCTGATGGATTGTAGAGTAAAACCTCATATGTCTAGACAGCCATGACCGTATCTCGGGATGTAAAGTAACTCTGGTATACATAGCTGGCTTTGTCTGCCCCCTCTCTCTAGTATTCTGGTTCTGGGGCATGACACCTATCGAGGAACCCCATAGTGGTGTCTCCCACTGTAGTATGGAGATTAGTTCTGTACTACCGTGCTTCCTGTAAAGCACGCCGGACATTTACTTTGTCCGAGAACTCATTAAGGTGTCAAAGCCATCCTTCCACAGGAAATATTTTATTCAAAAACAAATAGTATACCATAGTGGTTTCTGGTACGTATCCCACAATATCCCTGAGGACTACCCATTGTACCTCATATTCTTCCAGTCAACGATCCTTTTTTAAACCAAAAGCTAGATGCCTAGTAGATTTCTTTTTGAACTAATAGCATAAAAATTTATGGTAGAATTACAAAGATATAATATCAGAGTGTCTTCAAGACTATTTTGATTGTTGTATCCTCGACCAGCTGGAACTTGAGACCTTTGGTGAACGGATCCGCCAGGTTCTTCTGGCTCCGAACATCAATCATGGCAATGATTCCAGTCTTTATCAGATCATTCACTGTCCTGTGCCTCAATCACACAGTCCTTTTCTTAACAATTAAAGAGGTCATTTGATTCCATCACTGCATCGCCTGGTTGTCACAGTATATCGGTACCGCTGGAATTTGTGTACCAACCATTGAAAGATCATACATGAGCTCCCAAAGCCACTCTGCTTCATTCGCTGCAGCCGTCAGTGCATAGAACTCAGATTCCATTGAGGAATGAGAGAGCATTGTCTGCTTCTTCAACTTTCACGATATAACAGCTCCACCCATGGATAAGACGTATCCTCATGTGGGCCTTTCGCTCTCTACTTCTGAACACCAGCTTGCATTAATGAAGCCCTCCACTACTATCGGATACCCGCTATAGTTTAGTGCATACTTCTGAGTCCTCCTGAGATATCTTATCACTCTCTTTATGGCATTCTAGTGCTCCACACCTGGGTTGCTTGTGAACCGACTCAGCATCCCTACGGTGAAAGCTATGTCAGGCCTTGTGGCAGTTGTCGCATATATCAAACTCCTGATGATGCTTGAGTACTCCAGCTGCCTGACATAGCTTGGCTTCAGCTTCTTGTCACACCTTGTCAGCCCCCTTTTTCGGTGCACTTTGGTGCATATTATCCTTGGCACATTTTTGGCGCATACAGTTTGCTAGCCCGGCTATAGCTTAGACCGGATCCGAGAGTTGTGGAGAGAGTGGGTTGGGTTGGGTTGGTGGCATTTGTGGCTTGGATGGGTTTGAGTGATCCAACGCTCCATATCTCAAACCTAAGCCTATATATTCCTATTTCTCTCTCTGCTCATTATTTTCTTTCCATTTTCTCTCTCCCTCCGTAGGCAAGTATATCTTGCACAAGAGAAGAACCATGGATTTATGCATGCTTTTAGTTCTTAATATTTTCTGTTTATTTTTAGCTCATATTATTGGGACCGAGCACCCCTTCATCTTTAATACTTGTTGTTCTTAATTTTCTTGGTTGGAATTGTAAGGACCTAAGTTTGGGTTTATGGGTTCACTTTTATTTTCCTGGGATTTGATCTCCCAAAATTTTATATTTTACAAAACTAATTAGCTCATAATATAGAGAACCATATTTTAAGTAACTTTGCTTTTGGCCATGCTTGATTTCGAGTCCAGCTAAGTTCAGTGCTGAAACTTGATACCATACGTATACCAAAATGGCTGACTGAAGAAGAAGAACATTGCTATATGAAGAGTATACAAGAGAACCCCTTTGGCGTAGAAATACGTATGTTTTACTTTGGGCGCATTGGTGTGCTATTCCAACTCTTTGTGCATACTAATCATACTGCACTCAGTCTCCTAGCAAAAGTGCGCCAGTCACACTCTTTGAGTCAGTGGCGCACTTTCAAGAGAAAACTCAGTTGGTGCACTTTGGTGCATATTCAATCAAAGTTCTCCCTGAAAAACCAAAAGAAAGTATGCTACAGTCAGTCATCGCACTTTCTTCGCGTTTGCCAATCTGGCGCACATTTTCTATATTTTGTCATCCGTTACACTTTTCTTACTTTTGGTCTGCTCGCGCACTTTCTTTCCTCTTCGTTTCCTTAGGGACGAAGCTTTGGTTGGTTTCTTGATTTATATTTTATTGATTTGTGTGCTCCTCGACTAACGAGTTTCTTGACTGTCGAGCTTTGACCTCAGATTGTGTGATTTGTCTTTTAGTTAGTTTGCTAGCGCACTTTCTTTGAAAGAACGCTTTATTCTTGCCCGTGTACTTTTTTCAAGTGCGCCGTGTTAGTTAACTTGACAAAGTGCGCCACCCCTTTGTAGCTCGCGTACTTTATGCGCCCTTGATTTTATGAGACTTTATGCGCCCCTGACTTCATGAGACTTTATGTGCCCCTGACTTAATACGGCACCCTGAGCATGCACTTGTTTGGTTCATGCGCCTGACCTTCAAGCATACAATTTCATGTGCGTGTCATTCTTAGTGACTCCATGCATGCACGTAGAACTTTTATTATGTGTTCACTTATTTTATTTGGAATATTTCTCATCATCCTCTATATGGTTGATCCTGGTATTGCTTGTGGTATTGACTCTAGGGGAGAATGTACTCAGTAACCTTCCTACAGAGATTCATTATAGTTCGATGTGGGTTGGCCTCCATAAATACTATATATCATCCGTCTTAGTGGAGTGCAATATCTGACCTATTATAAATAATGTCGAGCCACTGTTTCACTATAGGAACATTGGAACAGCTAATACCATGATTTAGCGTAGTGGCCCTACGGAGAACTGGTACAATTCGTGAAGTGCATGTATATTCCTCTATTTGGCTCGGTTAGCTCGTGTTCGACAATGGCGTGATCTGAGGATACCTTTTATGCATTATTCTGAGATAACCTCAGACTCCACAAATAGCAAGTCGTACAAGTGATTGGCCAATTTTTTTTAATTGGACTTGGTTATGATTGTATTATTCTGTTAATAGCCTCAGGAAATGGACTATCATTGTGTGATGGATTCAACCCTTGTCCTTGTTTGGTTGTAGGATTGGGCCTTTGTGCTAGGATATGCTATGGACCTAAGTTACGATGCAGAACCGTTATATATTATTATATTTTATTGCTTGGGTTGTTGGTTCTCTTTCTCGTGCTTCCTTTGTGGTACTTGCTATTTGGGGTCTGACTTACTGGTTTTGCATTGCCAGGTTTTGAGCCAGCACCCGAGGATCCAGTATGCTTTTCAACGACTCATGGCGCGTACCAGGAATATGGCCGCCGAGGATAACGAGTAGGTTTTCTTCTTCCCTGCTCGTCATTACACATTTTATCTTTTGGGCGTTTAGCCACCGACACCTGTTAGCCGGCACATCTGGATATTTAGTTTTCTTAAATGATTGTATTAAATCAGACTGTAGCTGATCACTATTATTTACTTTTTTACTCTACCAGCTTCTTATTTTGTGCAGCGGTCTCCAGAATATTTTGATGAAAGTATTTGGGACGCCTTATTTCTTTATCATATATGCTCTATGATTACTATTTCTTATTTGATTGATTAAGACATAGATACTTGTGTGACCCTAAGTGACCTGATTGTAACATGCACCCCTTGTCTAGTTACAGCCGTGATCGATGTACGAGTATAGTACCTTGTACGGGATAGCTGGCCGTGTCCGTCTTCGTATTCTGGTACTGGGGTGTGACAAGGTATTAGTGGTGCCCCATGCAGGAGTTTACAGTGGAACAAGGTCCTATAGAACCCCAGCCAGAGATCCAAGTTGAGCCTACGATAAATGCGACAGAGTAGCAGGCTCCAGATGTTCCCGTACCTCCAATATTACCGGCAGCCCTAGATACCCCGGCCTTGCTAGAGATTATCCGGGGAATATTGGCTGCCCAACAACATCAGATGGTGGTTCAGAAACAATAACATCAGGAACAACAACGTTAACGGCTTCAACAACAAGAACAGAATGTCCTGCTGAACCAAGGGTTGCAGACGACCGTGGAATGAGATGGGAAAGTAGATTTTGGGGCATCTGTTAGGTTTTGTAGACTAAATCCAAGATTTTTGATGGCACAGAGGATGCCATTTTGGCAGATGATTGGCTCCATGATATTGAGACTATTCTGGCAGTAGCTAAAGTTTCGGTTGAGGAACATGTTGACCTGGTTCGCTTGCAGCTTCAGGATCTTACAAGAGATTAGTGGGCCACTATGGAGGTAGGATTGAGACATTCTATTTCGTGGGACGATTTTAGAACCTAGTTCAGGATGAAGTAATTTAGGATTGTGGCTCATTGCAAGTTACAGTAGAGGTTTACTAACCTCAAGCAGGATGGAAGGACATTAGATGGCTACGCGACGGAGTTGTCGACTGAGCAAGTTTGCTCCAACCATGGTGGCAACAGAGTTGGAAAGAGAAATAAGGTTCCAGCAGAGAATTCACTTAGATATTTTATACATGGTAGAGGTGCATGACTATCAGACCTTCGAGGCAGTATTAATAGCGGCCAAGATGGTTGATCTTACCTCTCAGAGGATGACATCAAGAAGAGTAGACTGGAAGATGCCTCATGGATAAATTAGCAAAAGAGGAACAGTACCGCGAACGTCAACACCATCCCCTGGCATTCACATCCATGATGTAACACAGAGGAGGCCAGTGACCTTGACAACGGTAGCATCTACTCAGTAGCAGCAATCGAGGCAGCAGCAACAACAACAGCAATAACGGCGTGGAGTGCCGACTGATTGTACGTATTATGGTAAGGGAGGTCATACCTAGGATGTTTGTCGGGCAGCGAATGGACAATATTTGAGATATGGAAGCTCTGATCATAGGGTTTCCACTTGTCCTATAATACAGAGACTAGGAGGGCCAGTATAACAGTTTCCTACGTTGCCGGCTCCAAGAATAGTGCAACAAGTAGGACCAACAGTAGAGGTACGGCCTATAGCTCAGCATCCATTGCCGACGTAGGATCAATTGTACCAAAAATAACAATAGCAGGAATAACAGAGATCGCAACAACAACACCAGGAAAGGCAGCAATAAGGAGCTGGACAAGGCCAAGGGCAGGCGTTCACCTTATCTCTGGAAGAAGCTATGGCGTCAGGTGACGTAATGGCAGGTAACATTTCCGTTACAACCTATCTTGCCACAATATTATTTGATTCTGGAGCTTCGCACTCATTTATATCTGCACAATATGAGATACGTATTAGATTAAAGTTTGAGGCATTACCAGAGAGGCTGAATATACTCACTGGCAATGGGATCGTAGGAGTTAGTAGGGTGTGCCTAACGTGTCTAGGACTAGTATGTGGGCATTTATTACATGCGAAGTTGATCGAGTTCCCTATGGGTAACTTTGACGTTATCTTAGGCATGGACTGGTTGACAGACAGTCATGCGACGATAGATTGTCATGAGGGTATAGTGTTATTTAGAGTCCCTGGTCTAGAAGAGTTTGTTCTTAGCAGAATAGCAGAAGACCATCATAAGGAAGGAATCACAACAGTAGCAACGGAAGAGGACCCAATACCAAAAATAGTTAAAAAATTTATGGACTTCTTTCCCGACGAACTTCTCGGATTACCTCCAGTTAAAGAAGTAGAATTTTGTATAAAGTTGATGCCAAGAGCAGAACCAATATCCCAGAAGGTATATCCAATGTCACCATCAGATCTTGGTCACTTATATTGACACGTAGAAGAACTAAAGGCAAAGAAGTTTATTCGGACTAGTGGATTACCGTGGGGAGCACCAGCGGTATTGGTGAAGAAGAATGATGGATCGACACGGTTGTGCATGGATTACAGTGATTGAATACGGTGACTGTGAAGAAAAAGTATCCATTGCCCATGATTGATGACTTGTTTGACCAATTAAGTGTAGCAAGAGTCTTCTCCATGATATATCTGCAATCAGGATATCATCTGGTATGAGTTCGGGAGCAGGATATACCGAAGACAATATTTAGGTCAAAATATGGGCATTACGAATTCTTAGTTATGCCATTCAGACTGACTAATGCTCTAGTGATATTCATAGATTTGATGAACCATATTTTTATGCCATACTTAGACCAATTTATAGTAGTATTTATCGATGACATCCTTGTGTATTCTCGTAATGAGGAGGAGCTTGAAGAACATCTTCGGATAGTACTGCAGACTTTGAGGGAGCACCAGTTTTATATGCGAAGCTTAGTAAGTATGAGTTTTGGCTGGATTATATATCCTTTCTTGGACAAATTATTTCTAGAGTAGGAGTGTCAGTTGATTCCAAGAAGGTAGATACAGTAGAGAACTGGCCAGTTCCGAAGATAGTTGTGGAGGTGCGTAGTTTTATGGGCTTGATAGGATACTACAGAAGATTTGTGTCAGACTTTGCTAAGATCTCGGCACCTTTGACTCGGTTGACACGCAAGAAAGTTAAATTTGTGTGGTCAGCAGAGCGCCATATAGCCTTTGAAAAGTTGAAGAATAAGCTAATCTCTGCCCCGATCCTTACTCTTCCAGCAGGTTCCAGATGATTCACAGTGTATTGTGATGCATCTAGCAAGGGGCTTGGATGTGTTTTGATGCAGCAAGGGAAAGTGATAGCGTATGCTTCTCGACAGCTCAGAGATCACGAAAAGAACTATCCAACTCACGATTTGGAGTCAGCAACAATAGTGTTTACGCTTAAGCTATGGAGGCACTACTTATATGGTGATCGGGTGGAGATCTTTATAGATCATAAGAGTTTAAAATATGTATTCACACAGAAGGACTTAAACATGAGACAAAGGAGGTGGCTGGAGTTGTTAAAAGACTATGACGTGGAACTTCAATACCATATAGGCAAGATATCACGCCCCAGTACCGAAATACGGAGACGAACATGGCCAGCTTCCCGTACAAGGTATAGAATGTTGTATGGAGGCCACGGCTGAAACTAGACAAGGGGGTGCATACTACAATCAAGTCACCTAGGGTCAAGAACATCTATGTTTCAATCATCAACCAAGAACCAATAAGAATAAATATGTAAGATAAAGAAGTTAGGCATCCCTGACACTCTATTAGAATAATTATGAAACTAGTTATACAAGATGGTATACTAGTACATTGCCAAGAGCACATGACTGTAAGTCAGCTGCGGTCTGAATAATATATAATCATATAGAGGAACTAATGTCCAGATAAATCGACTAACAAGTGTCGTCGACTAAATGCCAAAAATGTAACATAAAATGATACTCATAGTAAGGGAGAAGAAGCCCACTCAAGTTCCTCGACGGACATCCTCCTGATGTGCGCCATCGGTCAGGTACAGGACAGGATCCTTGGGCTCTGTTACTAAACCTGGCCAAACAAAACCAACAGGGTCAGGTCCCGAGAGCAAGTACCATAAAGGAGCACAAGTGAATGAAGCAAAACCAACAAGTACATAAAATAGGAATCCGTGCCACAACTGCAAGCGTATGATCTTTCATCGGAGCAATAGGACACCTCTACAACCAAACAAGGAAAAGGGGTTTCGTACTATGTTGAGTTAGGGTACGACTTACTAATTATGGATACGCCACAGATGTCTGTATCGTATCTTTGGTCCATAGCCTACCGTAGCACAATAGTCCAACCCTACAACCAAACAAGGACAAGGGTTGAACCACTATACTATGATAGTCCACGTCCTCAGGCTACTAACATATGGCACAAATTATAATCAGAACTAAGAATATACATGCCATAATACAAGCCAAAATATAAGTATAATATGCAGCTTCGGTACATGACCTATTGTGACATATTGGCGCAATCCTATAATAAAATAAGGACAAGGGTTGAACCGTCGTACCACAATAGTTCATGTTCCTAGACTACCAGCACATACTCTTTTAAATCGGCCAATCAATCCTACAGCTTATTATGTAGAGTCTGAGTTATCTCAACAGAAATGCAATGTTAAAATCCTCAGATCGAGCCATGTTCTAGCAGGGGATAGCCGAGCCATGAATCGCCGTATAGCACATAGTAGTATGCATCGGTCCCTCGGAAGGCAACCGTGCTAAGATTGCATAGAACATATAGTACAATATAATAATCGGATATTGCCATCCAGTAATGACGATTTAAATAATATCAATAGGGGCCAGCCTTCACTTTCCATATGACTGAGGGTGGCTAGTTAAGCACGATCTCAGGATTTCGTCCCTTCCAATGCTCTAATATTTTAGTTGCCTAATTAACCCTATGGTCAGCTGGAATCACTTGGCGTGGTCATATGTTATTCCCCCTAAATATCGTACTGTAGTATGGGCATGCTAGATTCGAATCCACTTTGTCACTTGGTAGTTTAATTTGGATTCACCCCAGCGCGATACAACAATCAACACAAGTCCTAGCCATGCTTGATTATTGACCAACTATCATTTCCATGCTGGAGGAATTATATTATATCACATGTCGCATAGCACATAGGTATACCTCGGTGTAATACATGTAACATAATCACGTAGGAATACTTAGCACGTAGGAACACATAGTACGTAGTAAGGGTATCTGCACGGATACCAATAGTCGAGTCAAGTCACCAATCATTGGTAAATCACATGAGTTCTAGCACATAGAAACACATGGGTTAAGTCAGGCACATAGGTAGTCATAGTTACTTGGCCGCATAGTCTATTTGTACTCATAGTTGGATTAAGCATATAGTCTGGTACAACACATGGTCACTTAGTTCTCATACATTTACAATCATTTATAACACACATAGAATAACAAAATCTAATAAAACATTCAAACTAAGCAAAACAATAAAACATGCACATGGGGCTGCATAAGAACCAGGGACGCATGTAATCAATATCGCATACGTCAAGTCCGCATAAGGGGTCGGTGCCGCATAGGGGTCCAGGCCGCATATGGGTCATTCCGCATAAGTCAAAGCAAACTCCACTCCTTGGAACAAGTGCTGAGTGATGGTTATTAAATGTGTGTCAGTGAAGTGACTGAAGTGATGGATATGACAAGTCATAAAGTGTAAGGGAGAAAAGAGAAAACTCATAGAAAAGTGTGCAAGGACGAAGTAGAGTTATGCTTCAAAAGAGAAGAGGCCGTATAGGAGTCAGTGTCGCATAAGTCTACTTGTCACATGCTCTTCTTTCTGTATAGATGTGTCTTGCACGTAGCAAATTTCTCATTCGTTCAGTAAGTGAAACACAAGGAGTTCTGTAACTTAGGACTTTTTCAAGCACTTAGCTTCAGAACACTTTGTGTAATAATCGGTCATGCATCCAACAATATGGACGCATACCGGAAGGTATATGCGGCACAGAGCTCAGGCTGTATAGCACTCAGGCAGTATAACACTCTCTGCCACATATGATGCTGGCCACATAAGCACTTTGTCTTCTCTAGACAGCAAGTTCAGCCATGGCAGAAAAGCTCCAAAAACCAAAATTTTATTTTTTTCATAAAATTTTTATTTTAACTCCGAATCAAGTGAACCAAAAGCCAAAATGCTCGAAATAAAGTGCTCCATCAACCACAAAAACTATTTTGTTCTAAAATGCAATGTTTTAATAGGTCAAAACCAAGAAAAATTTTTGGAACCTATGAAAAACCTAACTTTAAAACTCATATCTACTTAAAACCGTTCATCAAAACCAAAAACTCCAAGAAATAAAACTAATAAGGACATCAAGGTGAATATTTCCTATTAAACACATTTTTATTACTACATATATGCAAAAATATGAAAATCTATGGCTTCACCACTTTGAGCAAGATGTACTTGCCTTGGTGGACTAACAAATCTCTTCCTAGAACCAAGTCTAGGGCTAGGGCTTAGGGTTTCGGTTGGGAACTCTTAAGGGAAGAAGGAAGAGGAAAGAAGAAGTAAAGGAAAGAAATGGAAAATGAAAGAAAGGAGAGAGAAAGACGAGTATATATACACAAGAGAAAAAATGGTATTATATTCATGACCAATCCTTATGCAATCCTAACCATCCAAAATAAGCATAATGGTTCCAAAAGTGAACGGGGTCAGATATCCATCCTACATACGGGTCCTAGCACGGATTCATGACAATTGCCAAGGTGTTCACTACTGGTCTCGGATAGTCTCCCTCAATAAACATAAACATAATTAAATAAAATAAAACATAATTAAAATGAACCAACATGCAAAATACAATATGAATACATCTATAGAAAAAAAATAAATTAAATATCATAAATTCAAGAATACAAAATCTAGGAACGTGTGTGACATAAAGCAAATGTAGTAGCTGATGCACTTAGTAGAAGAGGTAGAGAATTCATGTTGACCACTCAGAAGCACATTCTAAAAGACTTACGAGAGATGGGAATTGAGATAGTACTTTCACAGGATGTAGGAGTTCTGGCTAGCCTACAGATCCAGTCAAATTTGGTGGATAGAATCAAAATAGCTTAGGAAGATGACCCAAAGATTCAGAAGCTACGGACAGAATGTGAGTTCCATCTTCGAAAAGAGTTGACGATGCATGCAGATAGAACGCTAAGGTTTGGGAACTGTTTATGTGTACCAAGTGGGGATATCCGACAATAAGTTATGACTGAAGCACATAGTTTCTAGTACTTCATTCATCCGGGAGGCACAAAGATGTACCAAGATATCTGGCAACACTTTTGGTGGAACGAAATGAAGAGAAAAATATCATGCTTCGTATCGCAAAGTCTGATATGTCAACAAGTGAAGGTAGAACAACAGAGATCGGCAGGATTATTGTAGCCGCTTCTTATTCCTGAGTGGAAGTGGGAATACATAACCATGGACTTTGTGACCGGTTTACCTAGATCCCCGACTGGTCGAGATACAGTTTGGGTAATAGTGGATCGACTCACAAAAGTGGCATATTTTCTCTCCTTTAGAGTGGGACGGTCTACAGAGCAGTTGGCAGATTTATTTATGCGACAGATTATGAAACAACATGGCATGCCGATAAGCATAGTGTCAAATCGAGATACAAGGTTCACTTCTCATTTTTGGAGAAGCTTGCACGAGAGATTAGGTACCAGGTTAAGATTCAATACTGTGTACCACCTCCAGACAGATGAACAATCAGAGAGGACTATCCAGACCCTGAAAGATATGTTACGAGCATGTACCCTAGACTTTGGTGGATCTTGGTAGAATCATCTTCACTTAGTGGAATTCTCGTATAACAACAGTTATCAGGCCAGTATTCATATGACACCTTTCGAGGAACTATATGGTAGGAAGTATAAATCACCATTGGCATGGGAAGACATTGGTGAGCGAAAGATGTTAGGCCCCGAAATGATCAAGCAGACAATAGAAGTTGTCAGGCAGATCAGAAAGCGACTTCGGGTTGCGCAGGATCAGCATCGTCACTAGAAAGATCAGCATCGTAGGCCTTTAGAGTTTTGTGTCGGCGACCATGTATTCTTGTAGATTTTGCCAACCCATGAAGTTATTAGATTCGGGATCCGCAGGAAGCTTAGTCCGTGATACGTTGAGCCGTTTAACATTCTCGATCGGGTAGGCGATATGGCTTATCATCTTGCCCTTCCACCTTCGCTACGTGAGGTGCATAATATATTTTATGTATCTCAGTTGTGTAGGTATGTTCCGCATCTGAGTCACATCCTCGATCACTCTGAATTAGTCATTGGTACCGACTTATCTTACAAGGAGCAACTCGTATCCATTATGGACCGAAGGAAGAAGGTACTCAAGAACTGGACTATTTCTCTTGTTCAAGTTATTTGGGACCATCACACTCTTGGAGAATCGATGTAAAAGTGCGAGAATGATAAACGGTATCGGTACCCATACCTATTCGATTCGAAAGATTTATTCTACCTTATGTCTTTGTATCTTAGATTTCATGATCAGGCGATCACCTATGTGTTGTGATATTATTGCTTACATGTGTAGATTTGCTAGTAGATTTGTATCGTGCTTGTCCTGACTTCTCTAGCCTTACATTGGATTTGAATTCAGAGGACAAAATTTTTCTAAGGTGGGTAGAGATGTCAGCCCCTTTCCAGGTGCACTTTGGTACATATTGTCCTTGGCACAACTTTGGCGTATATTTTTGCTAGCCCGACTATTGTGTAGACCGGACCCGTAGAGAGAGTGGGTTTGGTTGGGTTGGTGGCATGTGAGTGATCCAACGGTCCACATCTCAAACCTAAGATGGGTTTGAGTGATCCAATGGCGTATATTCCCATTTTTCTCTCTTTCTGCTTGTTATTTCCTTTCTACTTTCTCACTTAGGTTTTCTCTCTCCCTCCGTAGGCAAGTACATCTTGCACAAGAGAAGAATCATGGATTTATACATTCTTTTAGGTCTTAATATTTTTTTTTAGCTCATATTGTTGGGACCGAGCACTCCTTCATCTTTAAAACTTATTGTTCTCAATTTTTTGGTTGAAATTACATGGACCTGAGTTTGGATCTATGAGTTTACTTTTATTTTCCTAAAATTTAATCACCCAAAACTTTGTGTTTTATAAAACTAATTAGCTCATAGTTTAGAGCACCATATTTTATGTTATTTTGCTTTTGGTCGTGCTTGATTTCGAGTCCAGCTAAGTTCAGTGCTGAAACATGATACCATACGTATACCAAAATGGCTTATTGGAGAAGAAGAACAGTGCTGTGTAAAGAGTATGCAAGAGAACCCCTTTGGCGTAAAAATACGTATGTTTCACTTTGGGCTCATTGGTGTTCTGTCCCAACTCTTCGTGCATATTAATCATATTGCACTCAGTCTTCTAGCAAAAGTGTCCCAATCATACTCCTTGAGTGAGTGGCGCACTTTTGAGAGGAAACTCAGTTGACGCACTTTGGTGCGTATTCAATCAAAGTTCTCCCTGGAAAACCAAGAGAAAGTGCGCCACAGTCAGTCAGCGCACTTTCTTCCTGTTTGGAAATCTGGCGCACTTTTCCTATGTTTCGTCAGCCGACGCACTTTTCGTACGTTTGTTCTGCTTATTTACTTTCTTCCCTCTTTGTTTTCTTAGGGACGAAGCTTTGGTTGATTTCTCGATTTCTGTGTTATTGATTTGTATGCTCCTCGACTAACGAGTTTCTCGACTGTCGAGCTTTGACCTCGGATTATGTATTTAGTCTTTTAGTTAGCTTGCTCGCGCACTTTCTTTAAAAGCACGCATTATTCTTGCCCGCGTACTTTTGTAAAGTGTGCCGTATTGGTTAACTTGACAAAGTGCGCCACCCCTTTATAGCTCGTGCACTTTATGCGCCCCTGACTTCATGCGGCACCCTGAGCATGCTCTTGTTTGGTTCATGCGCCTGACCTTCACACATACAATTTCATACACGTGTCATCCTTAGTGACTCCATGCATGCACGTTAAACTTTCATTATGTGTTTTCTTATTTTATTTGGAATGTTTCTCATCATCCTCTATGTGGTTGATCCTGGTATTGCTTGTGTTATTGACTCCAGGGGAGAATAGACTCAATAACCCGACCAAGTGCTATAACTCATGCTTATGATCTTGGTAATTGGACTCGATTACTGTATCCATGCTGATACCATTATTGCCTAATATTGTTCATGATCTAATGTTCACCGAGGTATGATATACTGTGTTACGTGTTAAGTAATTTATATTTGGGTTATGCATCGAGAATGCCTCCAAATTTCTGAACGCATGATACTATAAATATACTTTTGCCCCAGCACGAGCATGATATGCGAGTCAAGTACCAAAGTGTGGCTAGGATATTAATTTATTGAATGTTTTATACACGCTCGGATGAATCTAGATTGAACTTTCGTGGATTCGTATCTAGCGTGCCCGTGCAAAGACATCTTAAGAAAAATTCTCATGTGGCTATGCCTTGAGATTTCAAAACAATATAGGGTTAATTAAGCAACTAAAGGTAATAATAAAATTATAAGAAAATGGTATCCCGAGATCATGCCAACGAACCTTCCCACAGAGATTTATTCTAGTGAGCTGTGGGTTGGCCACCACAGATACTGTATATCATCCGCGTTAGTGGAATATTGTATCTGACCTAATATAAATAATGTCGAGCCACTATTTTACTATAGGAATATTTGAACCGCTAACACCGTGATTTAGCACAATGGCCCTACGGAAAACTGGTACAATTCGTGAAGTCCTTGTATATTCCTCTATTTGGCTCGATTAACTCGTGTTCGGTAATGGCGTGATCTGAGAATACCTATTATGCATTATTCTGAGATAACCTCAGACTCCACAAATAGTAAGCCGTACAAGTGATTGGCCGATTTTTTTTAATTGGACTTGGTTGTGATTGTATTATTCTGTTAGTAGCCTCAGAAAATGGACTATCATAGTATGATGGATTCAACCCTTATCCTTGTTTGGT
The DNA here is from genome assembly GCA_036927795.1 of Iris macrosiphon. NCBI lineage: Eukaryota > Viridiplantae > Streptophyta > Magnoliopsida > Asparagales > Iridaceae > Iris > Iris macrosiphon. The sequence goes on from JAYESA010000012.1 coordinate 16,415,001, forward strand.
TGTAGGGTTGGGCCTTTGTGCTAGGATATGTCATGGACCTAAGTTACGACGCAAAACTATTATATATTATTATATTTTATTGCTTGGGTTTTTGGTTCTCCTTTTCGTTCTTTCTTTGTGGTACTTGCTATTTGGGGTCTGACCCTACTGGTTTTGCATAGCCAGGTTTTGAGCCAGCACTCGAGGATCCAGTATACTTTCCCATGACTCATGACGCGTACCAGGAACATGGTCGCCGAGGACAATGAGTGGGTTTTCTTCTTCCCTGCTCGTCATTGTATATTTTATCTTTTAGGTGTTAGCCACTGACACCTGTTAGCCGGCACGTCTGGACATTTAGTTTTCTTACATGATTGTATTAAATCAGACTATAGCTGATCACTGTCATGTACTATGTTACTCTACCAGTTTATTATATTGTACAGGTGCCAGAATATTTTGATAAAAAAATTTAGAATGCCTTATTGCTTTATCATATATGCTCTATGATTACTGATTCTTGTTTGATTGATTGAGATATAGATGTTCGTGTAACCCTAAGTGACCTGATTGTAGCATGCACCCCCTTGTCTAGTTATATCCATGATCGTCGTAAGACGTATAGTACCTTGTACGGGATTGCTGGCCACGTTCGTCTCCGTATTCTAGTACTGGGATGTGACACACCTGTACGGAGTATCCATCCCTGGAAGATACTGATATCCATTGCATATAAGCATCTTCTCAATATAATGAGACTGTGATAATGCCACTCCAGTGTTCATCCGGATGATCTTTATCCCGAAGATAATACCAGCTTCCCCCAAGTCCTTAATACTGAACTTGGATGAGAGAAACTTCTTTGTATCATTGACTCATGCTAGATTAGTGTCTAGGATCCGCATGTCGTCCACATATAGACAAATGATGACTCCTCTCCCATCAGCGAACTTTGTGTAAACATATTTGTCCATCCCACTGACCCTGTAGTTGTTTGATCTAATGACTTTATCAAACTTCTCGTGCCACATCTTGGGAGCTTGCTTTAGACCGTATAAATTTTACCAACTTACAAATTTTGTCTTCAAGGCCCTTGATGATGAATCCTTCTGGTTGTTGCATATAAATCTCTTCGATCAACTCCCCATTCAGGAATGCTATTTTGACATCCATCTGATGTATAACTAGATTATGAATTGGGCTAAGAGCAATCAGCAACCCGATGGTCATCATCCGTGCTACTAGAGCATATTTGTCAAAATAGTCGATCCCTTGGCAACAAACCTTGCCTTAAACTTGTCAACAGTTCCATCGGCCTTCATCTTCTTCTTGAAGATCCATTTACATCTGATTGGTTTAGCTCCTTCGGGTAGATCGACCAATACCCAAATATTATTGGAGGTTATTGAGTCATACTCGTCATTTATAGCCTCACTCTAGAAAATAACGTCTCTGGTCTTCATCGCCTCATCATAGGTAAGCAGATCTGCTTCCACATGATAGCTGACAAAATTATCTCTGAAGTCCTTCGGTCTCCTCACTCTCTTAGACAACAGTTCTGTGAGTTCTGGTTTGAATGTTGTCTCTGGAATGACAACTTCTTCTTGGACTACATCATCATTGGAAGCATTAGCCTCCTGTGCACCCACACTATTCTCCAAAATATCCATGATAACAATGTCCTTATGCCTTGCAAATTTATCATAAAAGAATTCTGTGTCGCGAGATTCAATGATATGATTTGATTCTATATCAAAAACCTTCGAGCATCACTCTTCTCAGCATAACCCATAAAGATGGTCTTCGTAGTCCTCGTACCCAGCTTCTGTATCTTCTAGTCCAAAAGATTCACATATGCCAAACATCCCCACACTCGAATGACATTCAAGTTGGGTCTGACTTTGTCACACCCGTTTCCAGATTTGGTATTTCTTTAATTTTTGATATTCAAATTTATTTTCTGATAATGTATTTCTGTTGTATTTGCATGATGCTTCATGTCATTTATATTTATTCCTTTTATCTAGAGAGACTATCCGAGACCCGTAGAATATCTATTGACATTGCCATAGACCTGGTTTAGGACCCACATGTAGAATGGATACTTGGTTCGGTTTATTTTGGTTGGACCCATAACTAAACCATATTCCTTTTTCCCTTAGTATATACATGAGAGTTTTCTCTTTCCTCCCTCTTTCTTCTTTATTTCTACTTTTCTTTTCCTCTTTCTTCTTCCTATCTCCCTAGACCGAACCCTGACCCTAGAAGAGGTTGTGATCACTTGGAACTTGAGAGGTAGAGGCTAAGAAGCCACTCCAGGCAAGTACATCTTGCATAAGAGAAGAACCATGGATTTATGCATGCTTTTAGTTCTTAATATTTTTATTTATTCTTAGCTCATATTGTTGGGACCGAGCACCCCTTCATCTTTAATACTTGTTGTTCTTGATTTTCTTGGTTGGAATTGCATGAACCTGAGTTTGGGTCTATGGGTTCACTTTTGTTTTCCTAGAATTTAATCTCCCAAAACTTTGTGTTTTATAAAACTAATTAGCTCATAGTATAGAGCACCATATTTTATGTAACTTTGCTTTTGGCCATGCTTGATTTTGAGTTCAGCTAAGTTCAGTGCTGAAACTTGATATAATATATATACCAAAATGGCTAACTTGAGAAGAAGAACAATGCTCTGTGAAGAGTATGCAAGAGAACCCCTTTGGCTTAGAAATACATATGTTTCACTTTGGGCGCATTGGTCTGCTATCCTAACTATTCGTGCGTACTAATCATACTGCACTCAATCTCCTAGCAAAAGTGTGATAGTCACACTCCTTAAGTCAGTGGCACACTTTCGAGAGGAAACCCAGTTTGCGCACTTTGGTGAGTATTCAATCAAAGTTCTCCCTGGAAAACTAAGAGAAAGTGCGCCATAGTCAGTCAACGTACTTTCTTCGTGTTTGACAATCTGGCACACTTTTTCTAGGTTTTGTCAGCCGACGCACTTTTCTTACATTTGGTCTGCTTGCAGACTTTCTTCCCTCTTTGTTTCCTTAGGGACGAAGCTTTGGTTGGTTTATTGATTTCTGTGTTATTGATTTGTATGCTCCTCGACTGTCGAGCTTTGACATCGGATTGTGTGTTTTGCCTTTTAGCTAGCTTTCTCGTGTACTTTCTTTGAAAGTATGCCTTATTCTTGCCCGCGCACTTTTGTCAAGTGCGTCGTGCTGGTTAACTTGACAGAGTGCGCCACCCCTTTGTATCTTGTGCACTTTCTTACGAAAGTGTGCCAACCTTGCTTCTGTAAGTTTGTACGCCAACCTTGTTTCTGTAAGTTTGTGCGCCAACCTTACTTCTGTGTGTCTGTACGCCAACTTGCTTTGTGCGCATACTGTTTCCTTCGTACTTTGGGCCCTTTGTTTGGTTTAACATTTATGTTGGTGTGGTTAGCTAAGGCGTTCCTCTGCTAGCCAGTATTCTGGATCTAGGGCGTGGCATTAACCTATTTTATTTAGCATCGGGCAATCGAGTATAAGTATTGCCCTATGTATTGCGTGTCGCGGATACGATAAGTTTGCCAGTGATAACTCGCGAATAGCTCGTACTCGTAACTCGTTATTCTAGGTAGTTCTTGAGTGTCCACGACTCAAGAACTTGAAATAATGATTAAAAGAGATAAATTTTGACATGATCATTGGGAGAAAAGAATATTGCGCTACCGGCTACCCCTATCTTTAATGGCCCCATGCAGCATGGACCAATCCTGCTAGACAAGGGCTCCATGACTGACCAAGTTTACGTGTGTTGCGGCACTACAAGTTGTTATTGGGCTACAGTTCATAACATTATGTATTTCAGTATATGCATTCCAATATATATTCCAGTTATGTTTCAATTTCAGTTTATGTTACAAGACAATTTATAGATAAGTTATGTTTACAAAACCATTTTATGTCTACAAAACCTCGTTATGTTTGCAAAACCAATTTATGTTTACAAAACCAGTTTATGTTTACAAAATCTCTTTACGTTCACAAAACCAGTTTATGTTTACAAAACCTCTTTCATTTATAAAACCTCTTCATGTTTTCAAAACCAATCTTATTTACAAAATTTATTTATATTTTCAAAAACCAGTTTATGGCTACGTTATGTTGTGTTATGATATCAGTTTTCTGCTTTAGTTCTTTATCCATCATTGTTTGTGATGTGCACTATAAGTACTAGATGAGCGTATACTTGGCCATCCGGGTTGACTGCAGTACCGGTGGTAGCGATATTCTTTAAAACATGCATTTGTTAGTAAATAGGTATGTGATAACCCTAGTTAGTTAATTATAACAAGTCGTGGGCATGTTTGGCCATGATGTGTTGTTTGCCTTGTCTGACAAACTTGCCCTGTTATATTCTATTTACTTTTGACGCGTGGTTAGAGTGTAAAGTTCTGTTCGGGTGAAGGTCTGCAACCCCTGTCCTTGTTTGGTTTAAGGGTTGTGGTCCTAATCCAGAGTAGTTTTTATGCCCTCTTGCCGGTTGTCGCCTTATCTTTCTTTATAATTAGTTTGTTATCAATGCACCAGTTCTTATAGTTATTTTATCGAGACAAGTACATTGGTACAGTACATAGCTCGATCCACATTTATTTATTTATTCATTCTCTTATTTTTACTTATTATGGTTTTGGTTAACACCTTGAGATCCTTTGTGGTACTTGTTTCTTGGGATTCTGAATCCACTGGTTTTGTTTGGCCAGATTACCCTGAGGAGACACAGGATCCACCATACTTCTAGCAAGATGGCTCGCACTCGTAGGACTGCAGCCAAAATTTGCGAGTGAGTTTTCTTCTTCCACCCCTCGTAGTGTTATCTTGTTTTGTGGGGTTTAGCAAGGGCCAGTATTAGCCCTTTTATTCTAAGATTACTCCTCTGACTTCGGTCAACATGATATATATATATTAGACCATGTCTGGTATATTTGATTATGTATAATTATATTATGCTAGTGTATCATTTTGTATTCACTAGCTTCATGATCATATGTGACATATAATTTGGGATGCCTCTTTACTTTCATGTATGATATACTCTTGAAATTATTGTTGATAGATTAAGATACTAGATTATCGGCCTTAGGACTGACGTCATAGCATGCTAGAGTCCACCCATTTGTCTTCTAGACAACCTTAGCATATTGCGGCTTACTTCTGTGTTCTGCAATGTGTGGTTGGCCATGTCAGTCCTCGTATTTATCTAGTATTCTGGGATCTGGGAGTTGTAAAAGCATAGAAAATCTATAGTCATGCGGCTTATATGCAGGCCGTACCCTCATACTGAAGACAGGCCATATAGTCATCCCCCATGTGGCCTGGACGGACAAAGAGAGCCGAGTCGCATACATGCCCTCTGACACGACTCCCAAAGGTCTGCCACAGTTCCAAACAAATCACTTATTGCCCTGACTACCTCAAAAAGTGTGAGAGAGACGGCGACACACAATCCGACAGAAAAGTCACGTCAGGCATTAATGACTTTGTCAGACGTACAGAGCCATGCGTCGAATACTCTATGGCCTCGTCTCTCTGTGGCCTCGACTCCATGCAGTTCCCATATGCGGCCTCAACCATATGCGGCCACAATATCCATCAGACCAAGGCCAAATAGAAGCTCATTTTCGGCAGTGATCCTATGCATCCAAGAAAATGCTCAGTCGGTGGGATATTTTCTGTTGCAACCAACAAGATCTTCGTAGACTCAGTGCTGACTATGTGGCCGGTTGACCAAGTCACGCATACAACGGGTTAAAACGACTCCGAGATCTCATCAACCAAATATCTTAACCAAACCTACGTGGCGGCTTGCCCGTATCATGCGGCTACCATTACAACCGCATACTGTCAAGGTGGCCCTATGAGACCACCTAATAGGTAAATATATGCGGCATCCACAGCACGTTCGCAGGGCGGCTATAAATAGCAGGGTACCACACCCAAACCCCAGGCTGGCTATCTGCAGATCTACACTTGAGCAATAGAAAAGAGCTTCTGCATCGGATCATCCACAGAGTAAAGAGATTTTCTACACTCCTAACCCTCCATCTTCACCCTCCAGAAAAGAAATTTGTACATAGATCGTCTTCTAGGACTTCTCTATACTTTCTCTTAGTTTGTTAATCAAATCCAGTTCTTTCAGTTCTCTTTTTGATTTAAATGTCAAATTAGCGTGACAAGGTTTTAGTGGTGGCCCACACAGGTCTATTTTTCAGACTTGTAGGGGGGCTCATCTTGTTAGAATCGCAATCCTTTACTTTTCTTCGATTGAACTCTACTTGAACCTGCATCCTTCCGTTTCCCTTGAACTGAAAATTTGCTCGACATGATTGTTCTATTCCCATCCCTTATTGATTGCCTTGTATCCTTATCATTCAGGGATACCTCACCTGCTCCTCCTTCTGAGGGTTCCATCGCTCTAGTAGTTTCAGTAGTAGGCCAGAACTAGACTTCGTTGTCAAGTCATAATCAAGAGCCAGCAACCTCTCAACATCGGTCAGCTCTGCCACTCATACCAGGCCAGCCAGTTCCACTGGTTTTTTAGCACAACCAGAGTAGTTAAGCTCATAGGTTATGCTAGAGATGATCAGGACCATGATGGTGACATAGCAGCAACAACAACAACTTCAACTTCAGCAACAATTGTTCCAGCTTTACCAGGAGTCCCAACTAAAGCACAATTGTAACATCCAATAGAGTATTCAGATGTTGTTAGAACTCAACATGCATAGTTTTTCAGGGAAATTCCAAACCAAAGACTTGCATCCAGATGGAGTAGGGATTGAAGAAGGACAGTACCAGCCGTTCAGTAAGTCGGCATGTCCAGTCCGGTCTACCGTAGAAGCATTTCAAGGACATGAGTATATAGTCAGGGGGACCACATCAATAACTGAGGGCCATAAGAGGAATCGTGCACCCCGTTAGGCTCTTTATTTCATCATTCCTCACCAGTATCAGCTTACAGCCATTCATATCAGTGCCCGGAGGCTCCAGTCGTATGTTCCTTCTACGGAAAGGCAGGACATACCAGTGTAATATGTCGGAGGGCTAATCATCTATGTATTCTATGTGGAGCACCTGATCATATGATTGCTTCCTGCCCAGGACTAGACAAGAAGTGCCCAGACCTCGATACCAAAGTTTTACCCGCAACAGCACCCGACAGAACCAGAAGGATGTACCTACTATGGGAAGATGGGGAATTTTAGATCAGGTTGTTGGAAGGCTAATGGGCGATGTTCTCACTGTTTAGCTATAGGTCATACAGTTAGAAATTGCCCGTAATTGTTGCCTCAAGAACGACCAGCTACGCCCGATATGTTATCTCAAATATTTCAGCCACCTCAATTATCAAATCCTGTAGTGGTAGACCAAGATGAGCCAATACTAATAGTACAACCATTGGCACAACATCCTCCCCCATCTCGAGCTCAGAGGGTCAAGCAGTGCAAAGCCCGGTTATATGCACAATCCCAGATGCAGTTTTCGTATCCTAGTCAGCCAAAGGACAGTACCTCGATGGTCGCAGGTACCATCTTCTTGAGTTTTTCCAGTTTTGTCTTTTAGTAACAAATTAGGTAGTGGCAGTATATCTTGGGTTCTTGTCGATGGCCTTGTATTCCATTATGTCCGGAGTGCAACGGTTAGCTCAACTTTTTTGGCGAGTGAAGATGAGTTTTTTGTCCCGCTCTTCTGCCTCCGTATCTCGTGGTACGTGATGTCCATCATGTGTCCCGACTGCGAAGGTAAGTCCTGGATTAGAGTCATATCCTCGATATAGTCATTGGTACCGACTTACCTTAAGGCTTGGTCCTTGTACATTTTTGTTAGTATAGGCAAGCGAGGATGAATTCCTATTTGACCAACTTAGGGGTATATGTATCCATATGCCTCCTTTTTTTCTTGTGTTATTTTTTGCAATTATTTACTTTCTGTAGTTTTCTCTTCTATTTTTGTTATTTGTTTGATGTGATTCATTTCCTGATAAGTGATTTATGATTTCTTGAGCCTTCTAGTGTATTTTCTAGCTCGACTAGCCTCAGTGAAATTTTGAGGACAAAAAATTTCTAATGTGGGTAGAGATGTCACACTCGTTTCCAGATTTGGTATTTCTTGAATTTCTGATAATATATTTCTGATGTATTTACATAATGCTTCCTGTCATTTGTATTTATTCATGTTGTCTAGAGAGACTACCCGAGACCCGTTGTAAACCCCCTCAACCAATTTAGGGATTATTTTGAATTAAAACTAGAGACTATGGATAATCGAATTTAATTAGGATTAATGTGCGACAACTATATGTCTTATTATACCGCGCCGTTGCTACGAGGATGGAAAGCCACACTAGCATTTACCTTCAACCTAATGTCACAAATTTTTTTTAGACAAGCCAGACTACCCCTCTGACCATTGTGCAGCAATAGATACTCGTTATTGCGTTTCGACTTAGCTACGCAATATCCCTTAGAGGACACCCTGCATTTACTAAATTAATTAAACTCGAGGTCAAGATCACCTCAAACAAGCCTGACCAAGCCCACATGCACTCTTCCACGTGGACCAGCCCCACCCCAACAAGGCAAGACAGGCCCAAACCCCGAGGCTAGCCCACAAACTCCATCACCATATAAATATACATGATTCTCTTTAGAAACCCTAAAAACCCTTCTCTTCGTTGCCTTGAGCAAACCCTAGCCGACTTATTCAAACCCGAGCCCCCTCCTCCGACTTCGCAAACACCTCGCCGCCACCTCAGTCGCCACTCCGGCAGACTGACCGTCCGACCACCCTCTCCAGCTCCTCCCATCACCATTGGCCGACCGACCGCCACCTGCATCCCACGACCTGACCCCGGACCCTCCAACCTACCACCCACCGAATCTAACCGTCCGGCCACCCCATCCAGCTCCTTCCATCACCCTTGGACGGACGACCATGATGCTCCCCCGACCTGACCGACCTTCCAGAGCCGCCCCAGGCCGCTGCCACCTTCATCAGACCGTGGTTACCGCTGCCACATCCGCTGCGGGCTGCCACTGACCGCTGCCGACCAATCCGTCGGTCGATGCCGGAACTCCTCTGCGAGGAAGACGACCAGGACGAGCAGACTCTCGTCCAATCAGTCAGGTACTCGACCCTAGCTCGCTTCTCGCTTTATATCGTCGTATGGTTGCTTTATTAAATCGTCGTGTCGGTGTGTCGACACAAACCAGTATGAATGAGATAATCCAGAGATGTATGCGTGCTAATAATTAAATGAAATGATAATAAACTAAATCAATCCTAATTATATGCATGCTAGTATGATGATTAACAAGAGGTAAATTTTGTTTAATAACTAGCAACCACATAAAATATGAGACATGTCACCAAGGTTAGTAATTCACCTGAACGCCTTGACACAAACCGAGTACGTTTGGGCATGGGAACCAAAGACATGTATTCGTATAAATTAAATTAGTGGTAACCCCCTTAACTTTAGTAATTATTGTCTCAAAACACATGCTGACAAGGACAAAACACGCGTACATCCTAGCTACGTGCACCTGTGAAGCCATCCTCGATCAGTCGTGAACTTGTGACAATTCCTAAGAGCAACGTAGAGTCTGTTTATTGTCTTAGTGTCTGATATTAGATTGTTATATTATATTATGTTTTTAGGACCATTGGACCAGCCAGGAGACACTGTAGGAACCGGCTTCTGGCATTCACAGCTTGAGGACTCAGGCAAGATACCTTGCCATATTTACTGTTTGATTTAAATAATGCACATGTTGTATGATTCTTGTTGCTGTAGTTCATATGACTGTGTGCGTCCGAGATTGACTCGGGTGCAGTCGACGGATACGTCGATGATTAGTGTACTTGACCTAGTCATTAGCAGACTCACCCCATTGGAGGATACTCTGATATCTTCCGTGACCTGACACCTTAGATATTTCACTGTGACATATTCATATTGGGATGCGGGTTCGCGTACTCGACTAGCTATCGGTACGTGTGACATGCATCACAGTTTAGTACGTAATCAGGGATTATATAATTAGTAAAGACTTGGCATATAGATACATGGTATGCACACCGAGTATTCGACTTGTATATCTACATTGGGCGGGGAGGACAGCTAGTAGGCGTATGGGATACATATATTGGATTTTGTAGTATCCGGAGGAGCCACGGATCCAGTGACTTCCTTTATTGCAGACACCGCGCTCTTCGGAGTGATACGGACGTATATATATTATAGATACCTAATTCTTCGGAATGATGGACGTTACAGATACCACGCTCTTTGGAGTGTTGGACGTTATGCCTACGCCTACCCATACGTACCAAAGTTGTCTTCATATTGCATTCACTTAGATGGTTAGCACACCCTTTTACTTTATTGCATTTATCTTATTCAGTATTTATATATATGGCATGCTTCTATGTATCTTGTTACGTCCCTCTGAGGACCTAGTACCTTTCCAGATTTGGACAAGGCATATTACCCCACAGTATACGGCCCAGGATAAGAGACGAGATACGCTACAGCTGAGGAGTTAGAGGTGCTACCGTCAGAGTTTCCGTGATCATTTGGTAGGATTTCTGCCTAGGATTGGGAGCATCATTATCTAGACAGTCGATGCCCTAGTCTTTACTCTTTCATCTATCATTTCAGTATTTTATTTTGTCATAGTAGTGGGTTTGTTTCCACCAGACATTATTGGTTGTACTATGATATCTTGAGATTGGTGTTTATCTTCCAGCAGTTTATCCTGTACTTCTTGCTCTTTATATTGTGGATGAGGTTAGATTGCCTGTTATTGACTGATATTAGACATGTTAGTATTTTAGGACAGCGTAGCACTCTTCGCTAGGATCCATTAAATTAGGATATCCTCGAAGACATGACAGCTGGCTATTGCCACGTGGCCTGGTTCCTTGTATTTTGGGACTGGGGCGTGACACCCGTAGAATATCCATTGGCATTGCCATATACCCGGTTTATGACCCGTATGTAGAATGGATACTTGGTTCGGTTTATTTTGGCTGAACCCATAATTAAACCATCTTCCTTTTCTCTTAGTATATACATGAGAGTTTTTTCTTTCCTCCATATTTCTTCTTCATTTCTACTTTTCTTTTCCTCTTTCTCCTTCCTCTCTCCCTAGACCGAACCCTAACCCTAGAAGAGGTTGTGATCACTTGAACCGTGAGAGGTAGAGGCTAAGAAGCCACTCCAGGCAAGTACATCTTGTATAAGAGAAGAACCATGAATTTATGCATACTTTTAGTTCTTAATATTTCCTGTTTATTTCTAGCTCATATTGCTGGGACCGAGCACCCCTTCATCTTTAATACTTGTTCTTAATTTTCTTGATTGGAATGTTACATGGACCTGAGTTTGGGTCTATGGGTTCACTTTTATATTTTTGGGGTTTGATCTCTCAAAATTTTATGTTTTATAAAAATAATTAGCTCATAGTGTAGAGCAACATATTTTATGTAACTTTGCTTTTGGCCGTGCTTGATTTCGAGTCCATCTAAGTTTAGTGCTGAAAGTTGATACAATACGTATACCAAAATGACTGACTGAAGAAGAAGAACATTGCTCTATGAAGAGTATGCAAGAGAACCCCTTTGGCGTAGAAATACGTATGTTTCACTTTGGGTGCATTGGTGTGTTGTCCCAACTCTTCGTGCGTACTAATCATATTGCACTCTGTCTCCAAGCAAAAGTGCACTAGTCACACTCCTTCAGTTAGTGGCCCATTTTTGAGAGAAAACACAGTTGGCGCACTTTGGTGCGTATTCAATCAAAGTTCTCTCTGGAAAACCAAGAGAAAGTGTGCCACAGTCAGAAATCGCACTTTCTTCGCGTTTGGCAATCTGACGCACTTTTCCAATATTTTGTCAGTCGGCGCACCTTTCTTACGTTTGGTCTGCTCGCACACATTCTTTCCTCTTTGTTTCCTTAGGGACAAAGCTTTGGCTGGTTTCTCGATTTTTGTGTTATTGATTTGTGTGCTCCTCGACTGATAAGTTTTTCGACTGTCGAACTTTGACCTTGGATTGTGTGTTTTATCTTTTAGATAGCTAGCTCGTGCACTTTCTTTGAAAGCATGCCTTATTCTTGCCCGCTCACTTTTGTCAAGTGCATCGTGTTGGTTAACTTGACAGATGCGCCACCCCTTTGTAGCTCGCACAATTTTCTTGCGAAAGTGCGCCAACCTTGTTTCTGTGAGTTTGTGTGCCAACCTTACTTCTGTGTGTTTGTGCGCCTACTATTTTCTGCGTACGTTGGGCCCTTTGCTTGGTTTAACATTTATGTTGGTGTGGTTGGCTGAGTTATTCCACCGCTCTCCATTATTTTGGATTTGGGGCATGACATTAATCTATTGCATTTGGTAACGGGCATCGAGTGTGAGTATTTCCTAATGTATCGCGTATCGCGGATACGATAAGTTCGACAGTGATAACTCGTGAATATCTCATACTAGTAACTTGTTATTCTAGAAATTTCTCGAGTGTCTACAACTCAAGAACTTGAAATAATGATTAAACGAGATAAAATTTGACTAGATCATTGGAAGAGAAGAATATTGCACTACCGGGTACCCCAATTTCCAAGGGCCCCATGCATCATGGACCAACCCTGCTAGGCAAGGGCTCCATGACTGACCAAGTTTACGTATGCTGCGGTACTAAAAGTAATTTTTATTGAGCTGCGGTTCATAACATTATGTATTTCAGTAAATGCATTCCAGTATATGTTTCAGTTATGTTTCAGTTTTAGTTTATGTTACAAGACAATTTACAGATAAGTTATGTTTACAAAACCAGTTTATGTCTACAAAACCTCGTTATGTTTACAAAACTAGTTTATGTTTACAAAACCTCTTTATGTTTACAAATCAGTTTATGTTTACAAAACCTCTTTATGTTTAAAAATCAGTTTATGTTTACAAAACCTCTTTATGTTTGAAAAACCAGTTTTATTTATAAGACCTCTTTATGTTTTCAAAACTAATCTTATTTACAAAATTCGTTTAAATTTTAAAAACCAGTTTATGCCTATGTTATGTTGTGTTATGCTATTAGTTATCTGCTTTAGTTATTTATCCATCATTGTTTGTGATGTGCACTATAAGGACTAGACTAGCGTACCCTTGGCCATCCGGGTTGACTGTAGTGCCGGTGGTAGCGATATTCTTCAAAATATGCATTTGTTAGTTAATATGTTTGTGATAATCCTAGTTAGTTAATTATAGCAAGTCGTAAGCATGTTTGGCCGTGATATATTGTTTGCCTTGTCTGACAAGCTCGTCATATTATATTTTATTTTATTTTGGCGCGTGGTTAGAGTGCAAAGTTCTGCTCGGGTGAAGGTCTGCAACCCCGGTCCTTGTTTGGTTTAAGGGTTGTGGTCCTGATCCAGAGTAGTTTCTATGCCTTCTTATCGTTCGCCGCCTTATCTTTCTTTATAGTTAGTTTGTTATCAGTGCACTAGTCCTTATAGTTATTTTATCGAGACAAGTACATTAGTACCATACAAAGTTTGACCCACATTTATTTAGTTATTTATTGTCTCTTATTTTTGCTGATTGTGGTTTTGGTTAACACCTTGAGCTTCTTTGTGGTACTTGTTCCTTGTGGTTCTGACCTCACTAGTTTTGTTTGGCCAGATTACCCTGAGGAGACACATGATCCACCATACTTCCAGCAAGATGGCTCGCACTCGTAGGACTGCAGCCGAAACTTGCGAGTGTGTTTCCTTCTTCCGTCCCTCGTAGTGTTATCTCGTTCTATGGTGTTTAACAAGGGCCAATATTAGCCCTTTTATTCTGAGATTACTCCTCTGACTTCAGACAACATGATGTATATATAGACTATGGCTGGTTTATTTGATCATGTATAATTATACTCTACTAGTACAATATTTTATATTTACTAGATTCATGATCATATGTGACATATAATTTGGGACACCTCTTTACTTTCATGTATGATATACTCTTGAAATTATTGTTGATGGATTGAGATACTAAAAATTATCGGCCTTAGGACTGACGTCATAGCATGCAAGAGTCCACCCATTTATCTTCTAAACAACCTTAGCACATTATGGCTTACTTCGATATTCTGCAAGGTGTGGTTGGCTATGTCAGTCCTCGTATTTATCCAATATTCTGGGAGCGGGGTATGACAGACTTTGAACCATATTTCATGAGGAGTGACATCAGAAGTTGCGTATGACACTCTGTTCAGAATGAACATAGCCGTCAAAGCAGCTTCTCCTTAGAAGAAGTTTGGAAGACCCGTAGTCAACAACATTGAGTTCATTATCTCTGTTAATTTCCTATTCTTCCACTTAGCTACTCCATTTGATTGAGGAGAATACAGAGCAGTTATCTCATTGACAATTCCATATTCTTTGCAGAACGATGTGAATTCAATAGACCTATACTCTTCGCCCTGATCACTTATGAGTCTCTTGAGTTATTGTCTTGTTTGACATTCAGTCTCAGTCTTGAACTCCTTGAACTTCTCGAATATTTCGTCTTTTAACTTGAGCAGATAGACGAACACATACTTCGAGTCATCGTCGATGAAGGTAATAAAATACTTCATCTTGGCCTTTGTGGAGAACTAATTAAAGTCACAGATATCTGAGTGTACCAACTCCAGAAGATCTGTGCTCCGATTTACCCATTTAAATGGTTTTCTTGTGATCTTTGTCTGCGCACAGACCACACACTTTGTAAACACCCTGATTTTTCAGTATAATTTTAATATAATTTTTCTCCAATTTTTCGGTATTTTTCTGGATGAAGAACCAAGGTAATTGTGATCAGAGGATTTTTAAATGCAGTTAATTGATGTTAAAATATTATGGAAATAATATTTTATGGTGTAAAATGGAAAATCGGACATAGGGTAATTTTCTGTGAATTTATTGGACTCTGAAAACGTGTTTTAAGCCCTAAAAGCTATTGGTTATTTAAACTGAACCAAACCTGACTGAACCAAACCGACCCGCTGCCACGACCCGAGCACTCCGCTCGACTCCCCACCGCCGAGTCCAGCCCACGACCCTGACGCTGCTTCGCCCAGCAGCCGACCCGACTCCTCGCCGCCTTCGCTCGGCCCTCCTCCGACCCGCTGAGCAAAGCAAGCCCTAGCCACCTCCGGCCGCCCGCGGACACGGACACATCAGCCCCTGAATCAGACACAATCAGAAACCCTAGCCTGGACTCACAGTAGACGACCAGGACACGAGCAGGACACGAGAACTCAGATTCACGGAGCCCTGTTCAGGTAACGTTTCCTCTTACCTCGTAACTCTGTTTTCAATTCCGTCTGTTGTAACGCGTAGACTGTGTAACCCTCTCGGTGCCCGTGCAACCCGCTCGGTGCATCGCGTCCTGTGGTGATCGCAAACTGCGATCCAAAAAAAGGAAAAACAATGCCCTGTTTCACCCCGGAACTGAGTGCGCCCTACCAAACGGGACGACTTGGTCGCACGCGGTCTTCACCGATACATGCGTGTCGTTGATACGGGCGTGCGAGATTTCATAGAAGTCGATTCGGATGTGCGTTCACACCGAAATCAACACGTATCCGTCGACAACGCCCCGTATCCGTCCATTCTGGAACACGCTGTAACTTTGTGTACACACGTCGAATCGAGACGAAACTTGCGCCATCGGACTCGTAGCAATACGCTGGTCCTGTGACACAAGTTTGGTTCGATTCTGAGAACGTTGACAAAATCGCGTATCGTGGGCCCCATAGGCTCCACTTGACTGGCGATTTTGTGATCGGCTCATCGGAATCCAATTCTGGAAGTTCCGTTGGGTTCGTATCATCGTTCCTGACTTATAGACACTGAGTTTGAGGAATTTGGAGACCTTTGACCCTGATACGCTTTTCGGTGCAAAGTGGCCCACAGGTGGACCCTGCTTTGACCCGGAAATGTCATTTTTGCCCTTGTGTCCAAATTGGACTTAAGGACAGACGTTTGTAGCTATTTGATATCTTCTGAGACTGTTGGTGATGTTTATTACAGCTTTTGGAGGAGTACCCACCGGATCCACTGATACAGGGACAACTGTTGGTATTCAAACACCAGGCAAGGTACCTTGCCAAACTTTGCAGTATTGTTACATATTTTCCTTGCTTTATTTATATTGTTGTGCAAGCTTAACCTAGAACCGTGTAACGTACTTAGCGTCCGATTATTAGTCGGGTGCCAACACCGTACGCGGTGTTGTGTATTATCATTTAGAGATGGACATTCGTGACACTTTATATTCTCGTACTTGTCTTACCAAGTACACTTTGACCCAGGACACTTGACACTATTCATGAGACAGGATCCTCCTGAGATATTCATGGTGATTCTGTATAGGCTACAGGACTTGACAGAGATACTATATTCATAGATACTTTATGACTTGTTGCATTAGCTATGATCCCGCTTGACATGGACATGAGATATTATGGTCATGATATGCGTGGTTACATTGGGTGGGGAGAGACACACAGGCTACAGGATGTTTCATATATATATCTACTACTATTGTGAGGCCGTAGACTCTCGTAGCAGAGCTAGGCACATTACGTGTTATTACCGCTACCGGCTCCCCGACACAGAGCTTGTAGTGGCTCAGCCTGAGTACTCGTGATGCTCTCATCTTGCATTTCACATAGATGGTTACATACTTACCCTATTTATTTTATTTACTTTCTGTAATGCATTTATTTTGGCTTGTATTTTCTGTACCTTGCTATGTCCCCTGAGGACCTGGATCCGGATTATGTCCCCAGGATTTGCAGACGAGATCTTTCCCGAGGTATACGGGACCGGAGCAGAAGCAGATACAGGAGTTGTACCGACACCCGAGGACGAGGTGTTAGCTGAAGACTTTTCCTGAGCATATATGTTCTATGCTCAGTATTTACTTTATTCTGCCATTTATATTTTGGTCTGTTGAACTATTGTATCAGATATTTATTGGGTTGTTCCCCGAAGCACTTTGTTGAGACTGGTTGATGATTTATATTCCTTATATTATGTGGATCATATTTATATCTTGTGTGGATGAGATTAGTTGTGTCATGTTGTCGTAGACTTGTTTTACAGCTTAAGTATGCCCTGATGGATCCATTAAATTGGGTTTGTCCATCGGTGCGTGTCACGCCCCAGTCCCAAAATACCGAGGGACCAGACGCATGATAATGGCCAGCAGCACACACCGATGGACAAACCCAATTTAATGGATCCATCGGGGCATGCTTAAGCTGTAATATAAGAATAAGTAGGTCCAATGATACAAGTCACAGTCTAAGCTAATCTCATCCACAACAGATAATCACAGATCAAATGCCAGAATAATGCAAATAGGAATAACTAACAAATCTCAATAAAAGTGTCTCGAAGAACAATCCGAGAACAAGTCTGATACATAAATGCAATAGACTGGAAATGTAAAAGAACTAAAAATGGAAATAAATGAGTATATAAAGCCAATACTCAGGAGAAGTCCTCTGGTGTGATCTCGTCCTCGAAGGTCGGTACAGCTCCTGTATCAGCTCCTATATCTGCTCCTGCTGCGGTCCCGTATACCTCGGGATAGATCTCGTCTGTAAATCCTGCGGACATAATCCGGATCCAGGTCCTCAGGGGACATAGCAAGGTACAAGAAAGCTCAAGCTAAAATAAATACAGTGCAGAAATTATGAAATAAATAGGGTAAGTATGTAATCATCTGTGTGAAATGCAAGAGAGAACATCAATAGTACTCAGGTTGAACAACTACAAGCTCTGTGTAGGGGAGCCGGTAGCAGTGATATCATGAGGTGGTCTAGCTCAGTGGGAGACTGAGTAGCCGACATAATATAGTCAACCTGTAGCCTGCGGGTCTCTCCAGCAATAGATGGAACAATAAGGGAATACTAAATAACCAGCTAAGTGATATGCAAGATGAGAGCAGCACTAGAACTCAGGCTGACGCCACTACAAGCTCTGTGTCGGGGAGCCGGGTAGCAGCAGTAATAATGAGTAATGGGCCAAGCTCGGGCTTCAGAGTCTTGTGCCTCACAATAATAGGGGTGTATATATATGGTCAGCCAGTAGCCTGTGTGTCTCTTCCCACCCAATGTAATCACACGTCTCATGTCCATGATGCCTCATGTCCATGTCACGCACGATCGTATCTAATGCACAAGTCATATAATATCTAGGAATATAATGTCAATGCAATAAAGTCTGTATCCTATACAGAATCACCATGAATATCTCAGGAAGATCCTGTCCATGAATAGTGTCAAGTATCCTAAGTTATAGTATACTTGATAAGACAAGTACGAGAATGCAAAGGGGTCATGAATGTCCATCTCTAGATGACAATACACAACACCGCGTACGGTGTTGGCACCCGACTAATAATCGGACGCTAAGTACGTCACACGGCCCTAGGTTAAGCATGCAGAACAATATATGAATCAAGGAAAATGCAACAAGAAATATAAAGTTGGCAAGGTATACTTGCCCACTGATGTATAACTAAGTCAAGGAAATAAGTAGCAAAAACTGCAGGATTTGGCAAGGTACACTTACCTGGGGTCCTGGCTCCAACTGTAGCTCTGGTCTCAGTGTGATCTGCAGGTACTACTCCGGTTGCTGAAATAAACATCACCATTAGATTCAGAAAATATCAAATAGCTAGAAACGCATGTCCTTAAGTCCAATTTGGACATAAGGGCAGAAATGACATTTCCGGGTCAAAGCGGGGTCCACATGTGGGCCACTTTGCACCGAAAAGCGTGTCAGGGTCAAAGGTCTCCAAATTCGCCAAACTTAGCGTCAACAAGTCAGGAACGACGATACGAACCCAACGAAACTTACAAAATTGGATTCCGATGAGCCGATCACAAAATCGCTCGTCAAGTGGAGCCTGTGGGGCCCACGATACGTGATTTTGTCAACGTTCTCAGAATCGAACCAAACTTGGGTCACAGGACCAGCGTATCGCTACGAGTCCGATGGTGTAAGTTTTATCTCGATCCGACGTGTGTACACAAAGTTACAGCGTGTTCCAGAAAGGACGGATACGGGGTGTCGTTAGTGGATACGCGTTGATTCTGGTGTGCACGCACATCCGAATCGACTTCTGCGAAATCCCACACGACCGTATCAACGTCGCACATGGTTCGGTAAAGACCGCGTGCGACCAAGTCGTCCCGTTTGGCGGGGCACACTCAGTTCCGGGGTGAAATAGGGCGTTGTTTTTCCTATTTTTGGATCGCGGTGTGCGATCACCACAGGACGCGATGCACCGAGCAGTTTGCACGGGCACCGAGGGGGTCATACAGTCTACGCGTCGCAACTGACGGAATCAAAAACTGGGTTATGAGGTGAGAGGAAATGCTACCTGAACAGGGCTCCGTGAAATCTGATTTCCACGTGTCTGAGTCGTGTCCGAGTCCTGATTCGCGTCCTGCGTCGACCGAGTCCTGTGTCCAGGCTGTGTCCGCGCTGCGTTAGGGTTTCTGGTTGTGTCCAATTCAGGGCCGATGTGTCCGTGTCAACGGCTGCTCGACGGAAACGACGGAGGGGCTGTTGCTCAGGCGACCGGGGGAGAGAAGAGATCTGGTTCGTCGAGGTGCTGTTGAGGGGATGGCCGGTCGGGGCTACTCGCTGCTGCTGCGGGGTCGACTCGCCGGGGAGGGTCGAGGCGAGAGGAGGAGGAGGATGTGCGGTGGAGACGCGGCGGAGGGCTCGTCGGGGAAGACGGGTCGAGGAGAGGGAGGATCTCTGGGGAGGCTGTGGAGGTCGTCGGGTCTGGGCGGTAAGGAAAAGGGGATCGGAAGCGGAGCAGAGGCGGAGGCGGAGCAGTTAGGGCTGCCGGTGCTAGGTGGAGGACGGCGAGGCTGGCTGTGGAGGCTAGGGCACGGGTCGTCGAGGGGGCGTTGAGGGTTGCTGCGACGGACTTGGGTGGAGCGGGGAGAACGGAGGGAGGTGGTCGGGCTGTTGTGGAGTCGTCGTCGAGGGTTGGTGGTGGTGCTTGGGCACGGCGAGGGGAGGAGGAAGATGAGGCGGAGGCGGGGCTGAGCTAGGGTTCAGGGGAGGAGCACGGCGGGGCTACGGGGCTGTGGAGGGGAGCGGCCAGGGTTAGGGTTAGGTTTTTGTAATTAGGGATTAGGATTAGGGATTTGGGTTAGGGATTTGGGGAATTTGGGGAGTTTGGGATTTGGAGATTTGTTTTCTTCTTTTTATTTTGTGGAAAAAAACTAGGAGAAGTATGTATTTATACATACGAAAATTGGACTAGGGTTTGACCTAGGATTTGGGCTGGGTCAACGCTCCTTGGGCTTGGCTTCGGCTCTCATGGGGATGTCGGGCGTTGGCACGGGTTTAATTCGGTTTAATTCTACATCAGTTTCTAGGGCTTTTAAATGGGTTTCCGGAGTCCAATAAATCCGTAGAAAATTATCCCATGTCCGATTTTTCATTTTACACCATAAAATATTATTTCCATAATATTTTAATATAAATTAACTGCAATTAAAAATCATTAAATTGCCAAAGGCCTAGGTTTTAATCACAGAAAAATCCCAAAAAATTCCAGAAAATTATGAAAAGTCCGAATTAATAATTCCTGAAAATCAGGGGGCTTACAATCTACCCAACTTATAAAAATTTCGTCCTCAAAATTAAAATATGGTAGGGTTCTCCCTATCCAATCTCACTTGATTACAGTCTAAAGGATTTCTCTCAAGTGAACATTGCGGTCTCTACCCAACTTAGAATTTACCCATCTATCATCTAAGACTATACATTTACTAAAGCTATGCCCCAACTTATTTAATCATGTCATTGCATCCTCAAGTCTTTAACACCAAACATATCACTTATGATATTCCCTTAATCATATATAAAAGGGTCATCAACAATGCGACCGGCCTGTGGGGTATATCTAGTACTGTCTATATATCAAACTTATACTGAGCACGATGTTTCGTCTTTCCGAAATAAGGGAAGACGAAGATCAATAATAAAGAGTTCAAGGGTGAGGTAATAGAATAGAAGTATCACGGTCAAGGCGTTTAACGAATTCAAATGGGATTTGTCAAGATAATTATGGATTGAAATCCTATTTTGGTAATCCTTTGTTCGCATGCTCGTATTAGTACAGTTATGTAACTGATACGATATGCTCAGACACATCTAGAGGGCAAGTATACTAGTCAACTATATATCTCAATCCACGTGAAGTAGTCGTGCGAAGAGCGAACCAAAGTGCACTAAGATTATCAGACCGTAATACACTGATTCTGAATAGACAATTGTATTAGTGTGTCGACCCAATAATACATATGTCATGAACAAGCTCGATAAAAGGATAAGCTTGCAAAACTAGGCTATATTAACAGCATAAGTCAAGGTGGTACAACAAATATAAGTACGCTAGATGATGATGAAAGGAGGCACAACTTAATTCAAGTTCACAAAACAACCCAAATTAAGCACAATAACAAAAGACTCTAAAATCTCTACAGTTATCAATTATAAGCAAGTTCAAAATTACATAGGTTAAGGCTAAGGTCACGAACAAATAGGCACAAGATAAAACAAACCTATAAACAGATAACTACGATAAATTACGCGCATTAGCTACTCAATGGGTCTGTGCGTCTTCCAAAGTCATCAATGGAGCTTGTTCACGTTCTTGCAGTTGATTCCTCTGCTGCTGTTGAGCCTGCTGGAAGAGTGTTGTTTGTGGTGCCAAGGGTGGCTTCGGCTGATTCCCTTCTAGGGCTGGTGGTCTGACTCCTTCAACTCTCGTTTGCGGTGCTTCCAATGCTGGAGAGGCTGGCGTTGGTGCTGGTGACATTAGCGCTCTTTCTCGACGTTCGGGGCATTCCTTTAATAAATGCTGACTGGATCCGTAAGCTAAACATAGTTTTCTTTTGCGTCTGCACTCGTTCTCTATGTGGCCTCGCCTGCGACAATATGGACAGACAGGTAGTACTTGCGGAGATGCTTCTGGTGGCTGGTGCATGGGAGAACTCTTTCCAACTTCTTCCTGGGGTGCTCCGACTGGTGCTGATGTGGCTGGTTGACGAATCATCAATGCTTTCTCTCGATGCTGAGAACATGTCATGCCCCAGTCCCAAAATGACGAGGGACTGAGCACGCAGCAATGGCCAGCAGCACGCACCGATGGACAATCCAATTTAATGGATCCATCAGGGCATGCTTAAGCTGTAGTCTAGCAGTAATATGTACCAGTCTCAGGTATTTCTAATCTCATCCACAGAACAAACACAGATTAATGCCAGGAATAATGCAATGGAAATAAATAAAAATAAATAAGATTATCTCGGGAAACAATCCGAGAATCAGTCTGTTACATTAAGGAAATAGACAGGAAATAAAATACTGGAAATGGAAATACTGAGTGAATGAAGCCGGTGCTCAGGAGAAGTCTTCTGCCACGATCTCGTCCTCAGGTTCCTGTTCTGTTCCGAGAAGTGCTCCTGTACCGTACACCTCGGGGTAGTTCTCCTCAGCTATACCTGGGGACATAGTCCATTCCAGGTCCTCAGGGGACATAACAAGGTACAGAAAATACAAGCCAAAATATATGCAGTGCAGCAATAATGAAACAGCAGGGTAAATATGTAAACCAGCTAAGTGATATGCAAGTGAGAGTTTTAGTCATACTCAGGCTGAGACTACTACAAGATCAGTGTCGAAGAAACCATAGCAGTATTTTCTCGACAGGGCCAGTAAGGTACCAAAGCTCTGTATCAGAGTCTAAGGCACCGCCAGATAACAGTATTTATATTATAATATATTCAGCCTTGATATGATAATACACTCCTCACCCCATGAAATCTCACGTCACAGTTCCAGAAACTATCAGGTACAAGTTACGCAAGTTGGAACTAAGGCAATGAGTCAGGATAGAATCTAAGCAGGTAAACTGTATATGTCATGAAAATGTAACCTATACGGAATCACCAGGTATATCTCAGGCAATTCTGTCACATGAATAGTGTCAGGTGTCCTGGGTTGAGCAGTTAAACAAGTTTACATATGAATCTAAGTAAAATATCATAACCAAAAATATCTGAGAATTGGCAAGCTTTACTTGCCCACTGATGTATAACTAAGTCCAGGAAAATAAGTAGCAAGCTGCAGGGTTTGGCAAGGTACACTTGCCCACTGATGTATAACTAAGTCCAGGAAATAGGTAGCAGAGCTGCAAGTTTTGGCGAGGTACACTTGCCTGCGGTTCCGGCTCCAATTGCTGCTCTGTCTTCAGCTGGAATTGCAGGCGGTACTCCGGTTGCTGAAACAAACATTACCATCAAACCCAGAAAATATCAATCAGCTAGAAACGCCTGTCCTTGAGTCCAATTTGGAGACAAGGGCAAAAACGGCAGTTTCGGGTCAAAACGGGGTCCACATGTGGGCCCGCTTTGCACCAAAAAATGTGTCCAGGTCAAAGGTCTCCAAATTCACCAAACTTAGTGTCAACAGGTTAGGAACGATGATACGAACCCAACAGAACTTCCAGAATTGGATTTCGATGAGCCGATCACAAAATCGCCCGTCGAGCGGGGCCTGTGGGGCCCACGACACGCGATTTCGTCAACGTTCCTAGAATCGAACCAAACTTGGCTCACAGGACCAGCGTATCACTACGAGTCCGATGGCGCAAGTTTCGTCTCGATCCGACGTATGTACAAAAAGTTAGGGCGCGTTCCAGAAAGTACGAATACGGGACGGTGTCCGCGGATACGCGTTGATTCCGGTGTGCACGCACACCCGAATCGACTTCTGCGAAATCCCACACGTCCGTATCAACGACGCGCACGTATCTGTGAAGACCGCACGCGACCAAGTCGTCCCGTTTGGCGGAGCGTACTGAGTTCCGGGGTGAAACAGGGTCTGGTTTTTCCTGTTTTTGGATCGCGGTGTGCGATCACCACAGGACGCGATGCCCCGAACGGTTTATCCGGGCACCGAGAGGATGATACAGGCTTCGCAACGCAATTTACGGAATCAAAATCCGAGCTACGAGCAAGAAGATACACGCACCTGAACGGGGCCCAAAAACCGGGGTCCGAATCGTGTCCAACACGTGTCCGACACGTGTCGGATTCGAAGAATTAGGGTTAGGGTTAGGGTTCCGGCGGCTCAGGGCGGAGACGGCAGCTGGGCTGGCTGGGCTGCGGCAGAGGGGGCCGGGGGCAGCGCGGCGGCGCTGGGGGACTCGCCGGCGGCGGCGGAGGGCCTGCCGGAGCTGCCGCTGTGCTGCTGTTGTTGCTGTGGCTGCGGCTGCGGTGGCTGCCGGAGGGGAGGAAGGAGGAGGACGGGGAGAGGCGGCATCCGGCGGGCTGGGCAGCGGCGCTGCGGGCGGTGGCGGGTCCGGGCGTCGACGGGGAGGGGAGCCGTTGGTGGAGTGGTGGTCGGGGGATCGAAGGAGGAGGAGAACGGGGTTAAATAGGGGAGAGAGGAGGCTGGGGGGGCCGAGACGGGCGGAGCGAGGGGGTGGTTGTGGCGGTCGTGGGGTGAGGTGGCCGGCCGGAGCGGGCTGTGCCGGCGGCGGAGGCGGCGTGAAACACGGAGAAGAGGGGGCGTGGTCAGCCGGGTACGGGCGGGTCGGGTGGCGGGCAGACCCGACCCGACCCGACCTGGTAGGGGAGCGGGTGGGCCGGCCCAAGGGGCTTGGGTCCAGTGGGCCGGAGCGGTGGGTCGGGCTGGGCTGGGTTGGGCCGGGCCGGTCTGAATTATAATAATAATAATAATAATAATAATAATCAGTAAATAAATAATAAATAATTAAATAAATACTTTTAGGTGTTTTAAAAATAGGTCCGGGGCCCAATAAATTCCAGAAAAATTATCCTAACTCCAGTTTTTTATTTTACACCCAAAAATATTATTTCCATAATATTTTAATATCATTTATTATCATTTAAAAGTCATTTAATAATTAAAACCCTGTTTTTAAATTACAGAAAATTCTCAGAAAATTCCAGAAAATTGTAAAAATCCAGTTTTGAAAATTTTAAAAAAATCAGGGGGTTTACAATCTACCCCCCTTAAGAGGATTGCGTCCTCGCAATCAAAGAATAATCGGTCAACAGAGATGACGCGGTCGCAAGCATCGTTTAAAAACACATCACAAGATACTCAGGGAAATACCGTTTCCCTAACAATGAAAGTTATGCACTTCCAGAGAAAATCTAGTTAAAGCAAGAAAACTACAACTTTTATGAAAACCAGGTTATTATTAACAAGTTACAATTTACTAGGTTGGGGCTGAGGTTACGAACCAATAGGCACGAACTATAACAAGACTAAAAGCGGATAACTACGAATCACTTACTCGCATCAGCGTCCTGCACAGTCATCGCGTAAGCTTGCCCTCGTCCTTGAGGTAGATTCCTCTGCTGCTGCTGAGCTTGCTGGTAGGGTGCTGCTCGAGGCGCTGGTGGAGTTTGCTGGTTCGCCCTTGGTGCTCCTTCTCTACGCTCAGGACAGTCTCTTACTGCATGCTGTCTGGATCCGCAGCCTAAGCATAGTCCGAGTTTACGTCTACACTCCTTCTCGACATGGCCTATCTTGCCGCAGTTGTAACAGGTAGGAAGGTAGAAGGCTTTTGGTGCTGCTCTTGGTGGCGGGCTTATTTGTTGACGCTTTGCAGACTCCTCTTGTGCTGCTCTGGTTGGTGCGGATGTGGAGGGCCGCTTCAGACTGGTCTCTCTCTTGGTGACGCGCTCCATGCGTCGAGCCGCAGCAAGTACGTCCGAGTATGATGTTGGTGCGACGGACCCAATTAGTTTCTGTAGCTCAATGTTCAGTCCGTCGAAGAATTTTTCGGCCTTCTCCTCCTCTGTCGGGATCAGGGTGGGGGCAAAGCGGCTCAGACGAATAAATTCTGTGTTGTATTCTTCCACCATCATGGAGTCCTGAGTGAGGCGATTGAACCTGTCCCGCAGTTCTGATCGAGCGATGGCAGGAATGTATATCTCTTGGAAGAGCCTGGAGAACTCCTCCCAAGTGACTCAGTCTGGTCCGAGTTGCGTCTCCTCGGATAGCCACCAGTGATGAGCATTGTCCGTCAATTGCATTCTGACGGCAGTCATCCAGCGTTCCCGTGGAAGCTCAGCTGCTTCAAGTTGATGCCGTATGTTGGTGAGCCACTCATGAACTTCTGTGGGCTCCTCTTTGCCAGAAAATGTGCGGGGCTTCAGTTGGCGGAAGTCAGTAATTGAGCCTGTAGATGGCCGTCGAGCTGGTAGGTTGGCCTGCTCCAGTGCAGTTACGATGCTGTCCCTCAAGAAATTAGCTTCGCAACGCTGAGCCTCGTGTTGGACTTGTTGCTGTGCTTGCATCATCGCGTAGATCATTTGGAATATCAGCTGCCCGTCAATTGACTGTCCTTGTGGTAGTACGGGCATTGGTGGGACGAACTGCGGCAGAGGTGGGATGTCATTGCGCCAGAATCGGGTGGTAGGTTGACCTGCCTGCTGGCTCTGTTGAGTGGATGGAACTCCTCCGACTGGTGTCACTTCGTCGTCATAGGTGACACCTGTAGCTTGTGGTATTCCGGCGGGAGTCTCGTTGCATTCTTGTGGGTCTATTTCCCTGTATCCAAAATAAACAATAAGAGGCGCACAGGAATCAAGGCAGGATGCAAGTCAAAATTAGTTCGAATACGATATAGATATCAAAAACGATTCAAGCAAGTGGATGAGATCCTAAAACTTATCCTAGCTTATTGCAGGCCTGTTCGGTCCCTAAGTTGAAACCGAACAATTTAGTCGTAGACCTGCATGGGCCACCACAAAAACCATGTCACGCCCCAGTCCCAAAATGACGAGGGACTGAGCACGCGACAATGGCCAGCAGCACGCACCGATGGACACTCCAATTTAATGGATCCATCAGGGCATGCTTAAGCTGTAGTCTAGCAGTAATATGTACCAGTCTCAGGTATTTCTAATCTCATCCACAGAACAAACACAGATTAATGCCAGGAATAATGCAATGGAAATAAATAAGCAATAAATAAGATTATCTCGGGAAACAATCCGAGAATCAGTCTGTTACATTAAGAAAATAGACAGGAAATAAAATACTGGAAATGGAAATACTGAGTGAATGAAGCCGGTGCTCAGGAGAAGTCTTCTGCCACGATCTCGTCCTCAGGTTCCTGTTCTGTTCCGAGAAGTGCTCCTGTACCGTACACCTCGGGGTAGTTCTCCTCAGCTATACCTGGGGACATAGTCCATTCCAGGTCCTCAGGGGACATAACAAGGTACAGAAAATACAAGCCAAAATATATGCAGTGCAGCAATAATGAAACAGCAGGATAAATATGTAAACCAGCTAAGTGATATGCAAGTGAGAGTTTTAGTCATACTCAGGCTGAGACTACTACAGGATCATAGTCGAAGAAACTATAGCAGTATTTTCTCGACAGGGCCAGTAAGGTACCAAAGCTCTGTATCAGAGTCTAAGGCACCGCCAGATAACAGTATTTATATTATAATATATTCAGCCTTGATATGATAATACTCTCCCCATCCCATGAAATCTCACGTCACAGTTCCAGAAACTATCAGGTACAAGTTACGCAAGTTGGAACTAAGGCAATGAGTCAGGAAAGAATCTAAGCAGGTAAACTATATATGTCATGAAAATGTAACCTATACGGAATCACCAGGTATATCTCAGGCAATTCCGTCACATGAATAGTATCAGGTGTCCTGGGTTGAGCAGTTAAACAAGTTTACATATGAATCTAAGTAAAATATCATAACCAAAAATATTTGAGAATTGGCAAGCTTTACTTGCCCACTGATGTATAACTAAGTCCAGGAAAATAAGTAGCAAGCTGCAGGGTTTGACAAGGTACACTTGCCCACTGATGTATAACTAAGTCCAGGAAATAGGTAGCAGAGCTGCAAGTTTTGGCGAGGTACACTTGCCTGCGATTTCGGCTCCAATTGCTGCTCTGTCTTCAGCTAGAATTACAGACGGTACTCCGGTTGCTGAAACAAACATCACCATCAAACCCAGAAAATATCAATCAGCTAGAAACGCCTGTCCTTGAGTCCAATTTGGAGACAAGGGCAAAAACGACAGTTTCGGGTCAAAACGGGGTCCACATGTGGGCCCGCTTTGCACCGAAAAATGTGTCTGGGTCAAAGGTCTCCAAATTCACCAAACTTAGTGTTAACAGGTCAGGAACGATGATACGAACCCAACGGAAATTCCAGAATTGGATTCCGATGAGCCGATCACAAAATTGCCCGTCGAGCGGGGCTTGTGGGGCCCACGACACGCGATTTCATCAACGTTCACAGAATCGAACCAAACTTGGCTCACAGGACCAGTGTATCACTACGAGTCCGATGACGCAAGTTTCGTCTCGATCCGACGTGTGTACACAAAGTTAGGACGCGTTCCAGAAAGTACGGATACGGGACGGTGTCCGCGGATACGCGTTGATTTCGGTGTGCACGCACACCCGAATCGACTTCTACGAAATTCCACACGTCCGTATCAACGATGTGCACGTATCTGTGAAGACCGCACGCGACCAAGTCGTCCCGTTTGGCGGGGCGTACTCAGTTCTGGGGTGAAACAGGGTCTGATTTTTCCTGTTTTTGGATCGCGGTGTGCGATCACCACAGGACGCGATGCCCCGAATGGTTTGTCCGGGCACCGAGAGGGTCATACAGGCTTCACAACTCAATTTACAGAATCGAAATCCGAGCTACGAGCAAGAAGATACACGCACCTGAACGGGGCCCGAAAACCGGGGTCCGAATCGTGTCCGACACGTGTCGGATTCAAAGAATTAGGGTTAGGGTTAGGGTTCCGGTGGCTCAGGGCAGAGACGGAAGCTGGGCTGGCTGGGCTGCGGCAGAGGGGGCCGGGGGCAGCGCGGCGGTGCGCTGGGGGACTCGCCGGCGGCGGCGGAGGGCCTGCCGGAGCTGCCGCTGTGCTGCTGCTGTTGCTGTGGCTGCGGCTGCGGTGGCTGCCGGAGGGGAGGAAGGAGGAGGACGGGGAGAGGCGGCGTCCGGCGGGCTGGGCAGCGGCGCTGCGGGCGGTGGCGGGTCCAGGCGTCGACGGGGAGGGGGAGCCGGTGGTGGAGTGGTGGTCGGGGGATCGAAGGAGGAGGAGAACGGGGTTAAATAGGGGAGAGAGGAGGCTGGGGGGGGCCGAGACGGGCGGAGCGAGGGGGTGGTCGTGGCGGTCGTGGGGTGAGGTGGCCGGCCGGAGCGGGCTGCGCCGGCGGCGGAGGCGGCGTAAAACGCGGAGAAGAGGGGGCGTGGTCAGCCGGGTACGGGCGGGTCGGGTGGCGGGCAGACCCGACCCGACCCGGTAGGGGAGCGGGTGGGCCGGCCCAAGGGGCTTGGGTCCAGTGGGCCGGAGCGGTGGGTCGGGCTGGGCTGGGTTGGGCCAGGCCGGTCTGAATTATAATAATAATAATAATAATAATAATAATAATAATAATAATAATAATCATTAAATAAATAATAAATAAATAAATAATTAAATAAATACTTTTAGGTGTTTTAAAAATAGGTTCGGGGCCCAATAAATTCCAGAAAAATTGCCCTAAGTCCATTTTTTCATTTTACACCCAAAAAAATTATTTCCATAATATTTTAATATCATTTATTATCATTTATTATCATTTAAAAGTCATTTAATAATTAAAATCCTGTTTTTAAATTACAGAAAAATCCCAGAAAATTTCAGAAAATTGTAAAAATCCAGTTTTGAAAATTTTAAAAAAATCAGGGGGTTTACAGAACAGTCCCTAGCGAAGTGTTAACTGGTTCCGCAAATCAAGCATAATCCTAACTTGCGTCTGCATTCTTTTTCAATATGGCCTATCTTGCCACAATAGTAACAAGTAGGAAGGAATGAGGCTCTGGGTGCTGCTCTTGGTGGTGGATTAATCTGTGGTCGCTTTGCAACTCTTTCTTGTTGTGCTTGGTCTGGTGTTGATACATACGGCCGCTTCTGGCTGGACCCTATCCTTGTGTCGCACTCCATGGGTCTTGCTGTAGTAAGAACATCCTCGTCTAAGGTAGTTGCAGCGGGGCTGATTAACTTCCGTAACTCTGAGCTGAATCTATCGATGAACTTCTCCGCTTGGATCTGCTGAGCTTCTTCCTGAACCTTCTGATGGGCTTGCATCATCGTGTAGAATATTCGAAACATTTGTTGTTCGTCCATAGCCTGCCCTTGTGAAACGGTAGGCGTCGGTGGAGCCAACTGCGTCGATGGTGGAATGTCATCTTCCTAGATTCTCGAGGTATGCTGACTTGCTTGCTGTGATGATGGACCTTCACTAACTGGTGTCACTTCATCTTCGTGTGTAACCACAATCCCTTGTGCTGTTCCTGGAGGAGTCAATTCGTCGGCTTGGGGATTCATTGCTCTGCACCCAAAATAAACTATAAGGGCGCTCATGAATCAAGGCAGGATGCGAGTCAAGAAATAAATTCGAGTCTGATATAGATATCAAGAACGTTTCAAGCAAGTGGATGAGATCCTAAAAACTTATCATATTCCTATTGCAGGCTTGTTCGGTCCCTAAGTTGAAACCAAAAAATTTAGTCGTTGACCTGCATGGGCCACCACAAAAACCATGTCATGCCCCAGTCCCAAAATACCGAGGGACCAGACGCGTGATAATGGCCAGCAGCACACACCGATGGACAAACCCAATTTAATGGATCCATCGGGGCATGCTTAAGCTGTAATATAAGAATAAGTAGGTCCAATGATACAAGTCACAGTCTAAGCTAATCTCATCCACAACAGATAATCACAGATCAAATGCCAGAATAATACAAATAGGAATAACTAACAAATCTCAATAAAAGTGTCTCGGAGAACAATCCGAGAACAAGTCTGATACATAAATGCAATAGACTGAAAATGTAAAGGAACTGAAAATGGAAATAAATGAGTATATAAAGCCAATACTCAGGAGAAGTCCTCTGGTGTGATCTCGTCCTCGAAGGTCGATACAGCTCCTGTATCAGCTCCTGTATCTGCTCCTGCTGCGGTCTCGTATACCTCGGGATAGATCTCGTCTGTAAATCCTGGGGACATAATCCGGATCCAGGTCCTCAGGGGACATAGCAAGGTACAAGAAAGCTCAAGCCAAAATAAATGCAGTGCAAAAATTATGAAATAAATAGGGTAAGTATGTAATCATCTGTGTGAAATGCAAGAGAGAACATCAATAGTACTCAGGTTGAACAACTGCAAGCTCTGTGTAGGGGAGCCGGTAGTAGTGATATCATGAGGTGGTCTAGCTCAGCGGGAGACTGAGTAGCCGACATAATATAGTCAACCTGTAGCCTGCGGGTCTCTCCAGGAATAGATGGAACAATAAGGGAATACTAAATAACCAGCTAAGTGATATGCAAGATGAGAGCAGCACTAGAACTCAGGCTGACGCCGCTACAAGCTCTGTGTCGGGGAGCCGGTAGCAGCAGTAATAATGAGTAATGGGCCAAGCTCGGGCTTCAGAGTCTTGTGCCTCACAATAATAGGGGTGTATATATATGGTCAGCCTGTAGCCTGTGTGTCTCTCCCCACCCAATGTAATCACACGTCTCATGTCCATGATGCCTCATGTCCATGTCACGCACGATCGTATCTAATGCACAAGTCATATAATGTCTAGGAATATAATGTCAATGCCATAAAGTCTGTATCCTATACAGAATCACCATGAATATCTCAGGAAGATCCTGTCCATGAATAGTATCAAGTATCCTAGGTTATACTGTACTTAATAAGACAAGTACGAGAATGCAAAGGGGTCACGAATGTCCATCTCTAGATGACAATACACAACACCGCGTACGGTGTTGGCACCCGACTAATAATCGGACGCTAAGTACGTCACACGGTCCTAGGTTAAGCATGCAGAACAATATATGAATCAAGGAAAATGCAACAAGAAATGTAAAGTTGGCAAGGTATACTTGCCCACTGATGTATAACTATGTCAAGGAAATAAGTAGCAAAAACTGCAGGATTTGGCAAGGTACACTTACTTGGGGTCCTGGCTCCAACTGTAGCTCTGGTCTCAGTGTGATCTACAGGTACTACTCCGGTTGCTGAAATAAACATCACCATTAGATTCAGAAAATATCAAATAGCTAGAAACGCCTGTCCTTAAGTCCAATTTGGACATAAGGGCAGAAATAACATTTCCGGGTCAAAGTGGGGTCCACATGTGGGCCACTTTGCACCGAAAAGCGTGTCAGGGTCAAAGGTCTCCAAATTCGTCAAACTTAGTGTCAACAAGTCAGGAACGATGATACGAACCCAACGGAACTTGCAGAATTGGATTCCGATGAGCCGATCACAAAATTGCCCATCAAGTGGAGCCTGTGGGGCCCACGATATATGATTTTGTCAACATTCTCAGAATCGAACCAAACTTGGGTCACAGGACCAGCGTATCACTATGAGTTCGATGGCGCAAGTTTTGTCTCGATCCGACGTGTGTACACAAAGTTACAGCGTATTCCAGAAAGGACGGATACAGGGTGTCGTCAGCGGATACGCGTTGATTCCGGTGTGCACGCACATCTGAATTGACTTCTGCGAAATCCCACACGACCATATCAACGTCGCGCACGGTTCGGTAAAGACCGCGTGCGACCAAGTCGTCCCGTTTGGCAGGGCGCACTCAGTTTCGGGGTGAAACGGGGCGTTGTTTTTCCTATTTTTGGATCGCGGTGTGCGATCACCACAGGACGCGATGCACCGAGCGGTTTACACGGACACCGAGGGGGTCATACAGTCTACGCGTCGCAATTGACGGAATCAAAAATGGGGTTACGAGGTGAGAGGAAATGCTACCTGAACAGGGCTCCGTGAAATCTGATTTCCACGTGTCCGAGTCCTGCTTCGCGTCCTGCGTCGACCGAGTCCTGTGTCCAGGCTGTGTCCATGCTGCGTTAGGGTTAGGGTTTCTGGTTGTGTCTAATTCAGGGCCGATGTGTCCGTGTCAACGGCTGCTCGGCGGACACGACGGAGGGGCTGTTGCTCAGGCGACCGAGGGAGAGAGGAGATCTGGTTCGTTGAGGTGCTGTTGAGGGGATGGCCGGTCGGGGCTACTCGCTGCTGCTGCGGGGTCGACTCGCTGGGGAGGGTCGAGGCGAGAGGAGGAGGAGGCTGTGCGGTGGAGACGCGGCGGAGGGCTCGTCGGGGAAGACGGGTCGAGGAGAGGGAGGATCTCTGGGGAGGCTGTGGAGGTCGTCGGGTCTGGGCGGTGAGGAAGAGGGGATCGGAGGCGGAGCAGAGGCGGAGCAGAGGCAGAGGCGGAGCAGTTAGGGCTGCCGGTGCTAGGTGGAGGACGGCGAGGCTGGCTGTGGAGGCTAGGGCACGGGTCGTCGAGGGGATCGTCGTCGAGGGTTGCTGCAGCGGACTTGGGTGGAGCGGGGAGAACGGAGGGAGGTGGTCGGGCTGCTGTGGAGTCGTCGTCGAGGGTTGGTGGTGGTGCTTGGGCACGGCGAGGGGAGGAGGAAGATGAGGCGGAGGCGGGGCTGAGCTAGGGTTCAGGGGAGGAGCACGGCGGGGCTACGGGGCTGTGGAGGGGAGCGGCCAGGGTTAGGGTTAGGTTTTTGTAATTAGGGATTAGGATTAGGGATTTGGGTTAGGGATTTGGGGAATTTGGGGAGTTTGGAATTTGGGGATTTGTTTTCTTCTTTTTATTTTGTGGAGAAAAACTAGGAGAAGTATGTATTTATACATACGAAAATTGGACTAGGGTTTGACCTAGGATTTGGGCTGGGTCAACGCTCCTTGGGCTTGGCTTCGGCTCTCATGGGGATGTCGGACGTTGGCACGGGTTTAATTCGGTTTAATTCTACATCGGTTTCTAGGCCTTTTAAACGGGTTTCTGGAGTCCAATAAATCCGCCATAAAATATTATTTCCATAATATTTTAATATAAATTAACCGCAATTAAAAATCATTAAATTGCCAAAGGCCTAGGTTTTAATCACAGAAAAATCTCAGAAAATTTCAGAAAATTGTGAAAAGTCCGAATTAATAATTCCTGAAAATCAGGGGGCTTACAGTGCGTGCTGCTGGCCATTGCCACGTATCTGGTCCCTCGACATTTTGGGATGGGGCGTGACATGGTTTTTGTGGTGGCCCATGCAGGTCTACGACAAAATTGTTCAGTTTCAACTTAGGGACTGAACCAGCCTGCCCTAAGGATAGGATAAGTTATAGGATCTCATCCATTATTTGAACCATTTTTGAACTCTATATCGAACTCAATTTTGTTACTTGATTTGCATCATGTGTTGATTCCTCTGAGCGTTCTTATAGTTTATCTTTTGGTTGCAGAGTAATGGATCCCAGTAACGGAGATGAGATTTCCTTGGATACGCCACACGACGCTGTGGTTACTTATATAGACGGAGTGACACCAGGCAACGGAGGACAAACATCGCAAAATGATCAAACCGGCCAGCCTAATCCAAGGTTCCGGAGAGATGACATCCCACCTCCACCACAGTTCACTCCCCAGATGCCAGTTTTCCTGCCAGGACAAGCCATGGACGGGCAATAGATGTTCCAGATGATGTATGCCATGATGCAAGCCCAGCAGCAGATTCAGCAAGAGGCCCATCGTCAGGAGGCAGAGTATCTAAGAACCAGCCTGGTATCCGCATTGGAGCAGGCAAATCCACCAGCGAGGCGATCAGCGACGGGATCTATCATCGATTTTTGTCAGCTCAAGCCTCGTACATTCTCTGGTAAAGAGGGGCCAACAGAAGTTCATGAATGGCTCACGAACATACAGCACCAGTTGGAAGCAGCTGAACTTCCAAGGGAGAAATGGATGACTGCAGTAAGGATGCAGTTGACTGAAAATGCACATCATTGGTGGTTAGCAGAAGAGAGAAGGCTCGGACAGGACCGAGTCACTTGGGAAGAGTTCTCCAGACTCTTCCGAGAGATGTATATTCCAGCAGTTGCACGATCAAAGCTCAGAGACAAGTTCAACCGCCTTATCCAAGGCAATATGACAGTGGAAGAATACAACGCGGAATTTATTCGCCTAAGTCGCTTTGCCCCAACCTTGATTTCGACAGAGGAGGAGAAAGCTGAGAAGTTCTTTGATGGACTGAAATTTAAGCTCCAGAGATTGATTGGATCAGTCGCACCTACATCATATACCGACGTCCTCGCAGCAGCACGACGCATGGAGCGCATCACTAGAAGGGAGTCAAATCTGAAGAGGCCAATCACATCGACACCATCTAGAACAGCACATGGGGATTCTGCAAAACAATCCCAGAGGAGTATGCCAGAGAGAGCAGCACACAGGGCCATATCCCTTCCTACTTGTCACCACTGCGGCAAGGTAGGACACATTGAGAGAGAATACAGGCACAAATTGGGACTATGCCTGCTTTGCGGATCCGACCAGCATCTATCCAGAGACTGCACTAAACATAGAGAGGGAGCACCAAGACTAGCTTTACCTGCACCACGACCAGCTTATCCAGCAGGGGAGCACCGTAGACAGGAGCTGGAGGAGTCAGGCCACCAGCTACAGGAGGGAACTAGCAAAGACCACCACTGGCACCACAGGCAGCCCTATTTCAGCAGGCTCAGCAGCAGCAGAGAGGTCCAGCTTAGGGACGAGGACAGGCATTCACTTTGGCTGTTGAGGAGGAAGCTACTGCAGGCAAAGTTATCGCAGGTACTATTTTAGTAGCTTCATTACCAGCTGTAGCTTTATTTGATTCTGGGGTATCGCATTCATTTATAGCAGCTAGCTTTGTAGCCACACATAGAGTAGCTACCGCACCCCTTCCGAAGATGAAGAGAATTCTTACGGGAGGTGGAATTATTCCGGTTAGTGACGTCTGTAGATCATATTCTGTAGTAGTCTGTGGAAGAGAGATGCGAGCTCAATTTCTAATCTTTTCCATGCCGGATTATGATGTTGTACTTGGTATGGACTGGTTAAGTCAGTACCATACGACTCTTGATTGCCGACTTGGACGGGTTATATTTAGACCGCCTGGACATCCAGAATTTGAGTTTCTTCGAGGAGCAGTAGAGCAAGGAGTTCAGCCTACTCTTAGGGTACTATCTGTAGAAGGGGAGACAGGTTACCCAAGAGTTATATCAGAATTTGTGGATGTATTTCCTGATGATCTTCCAGGTTTACCGTCTGATCGGGAAATAGAATTCACAATAGACTTAACTCTAGGAGTCGAGCCTATCATTTCATCAGTATATCAGCTAGCACCTAAGGAGTTAGTGGAGTTGAAGGAACAAGTTGATGATCTTTTGGAGAAGGGTTTTATCCTGTCCAGTGTTTCACCTTGGGGAGCACCCATATTATTTGTACCGAAGAAGGATGGAATAGTACGGTTGTGCATTGACTACAGGGCACTAAATATTGTGACCATCAAGAACAGGTACCCCTTACCACGCATTGATGATCTATTCAATCAATTGAGTGGAGCTAGGGTATTCTCGAAGATTGACCTTAGATCCGGCTATCATCAGATCAAAGTAAGGAAGGAAGACATACCAAAGACAGCTTTCAGGACCAAGTATGGACATTATGAGTTCTTGGTAATGCCGTTTGGTTTAACCAACGCGCTAGCAGTGTTTATGAGTTTAATGAACAGAGTCTTTCATCAGCTCTTGGATAAATTTGTGGTTGTGTTTATTGATGACATTCTAATATATTCCAAGAGCCATGAAGAGCACGAGGAGCATCTCAGAATCGTGTTAGAGACCTTGAGGCAGGAGAAATTATATGCCAAACTCAGTAAGTGTGAGTTTTGTATGGATAAAGTGCCTTTCTTGGGACATATCATCTCAGGAGAAGGACTTTCAGTTGATCCAGAGAAAGTTGCTGCAATAGAGACTTGGCCTACACCCACATCAGTTGCAGAGGTAAGAAGTTTTCTCGGACTTGCGGGATATTACCGAAGGTTTGTAGAAAATTTCTCAAGAATTGCAGAGCCTATGACGAAGTTGACACGTAAAGACTAGAAGTTCATATGGATAGAAGACTACCAGAAGGCTTTTGAAGAATTGAAGAGAAGATTAACAACAGCACCTGTCTTGACTCTTCCTTCAGGGTCAGGAGGTTTTGTTGTTTACAGTGATGCATCAGGTAGTGGACTAGGATATGTTTTGATGCAACACGGCAAAGTTATTGCTTATGCATCGAGACAGTTGAAGGTCCACGAGAAGAACTACCCAACTCACGATCTGGAGTTAGTAGCAGTTATATTTGTATTGAAGATTTGGAGGCACTACCTTTATGGGGAGAAGGTAGAAATCTTCACTGATCACAAGAGTCTGAAGTATGTATATACTCAGAAGGAGCTCAACATGAGACAGAGACGT
This sequence comes from Iris macrosiphon, assembly GCA_036927795.1. NCBI lineage: Eukaryota > Viridiplantae > Streptophyta > Magnoliopsida > Asparagales > Iridaceae > Iris > Iris macrosiphon. Next base: position 16,452,486 of record JAYESA010000012.1, read on the forward strand.
TGGCTGGAGTTGATGGTAGACTTTGATATAGATCTGTAGTATCATCCGGGAAAGGCGAATGTCATAGCAGACGCACTCAGCAGGAAGCCTACGGCTTATTTCTAGATGATGCAGCCCGAGTTATTGAGAGATCTACAGGAGCTTCAGATAGAAGTCATTTTACCAGGACAGAATGGCTTGCTGGCTAATCTTGAAATTAAGTCATCACTTGTGGAAAGAATTAAAGAGGCATTGCCCACCGATGCTAGATTCTGAAGACTCAAAGAGAGGACAGAAGCAGGCATGCAGACAGGACTTCGCATACATGAAGATGGGACATTACGGTTTGGGAATCGCCTGTATGTTCCAAATGGAGAATTGAGACAGGAGTTAATGACTGAAGCACATAGCTCTATGTACTCTGTTCACCCAGGAGGAACCAAGATGTACCGAGACTTGAGACAGTATTATTGGTGGCATGGAATGAAAAGGGAGATTGCAAGATTTGTGGCTAAATATTTAGTCTGTCAGCAAGTAAAGGCCGAGCATCAGAGGACTTCAGGTATGTTACAGCCGCTTCCTATACCAGAATGGAAGTGGGAACATATCACGATGGATTTTGTCACAGGATTTCCAAGGAGCCCCAGCGAAAGAGATGCAGTATGGATTATTGTGGATCGACTCACTAAATCGGCACACTTCTTGCCATTTAGAGTTGGACAGTCCACAGAGGTACTAGCCGACATGTATATGCGACAAATCGTAAGATTACCTGGAGTGCCGGTTAGTATTGTATCGGATCGAGATTCGAGATTCATATCTTATTTCTGGCGAAGTATGCAAGAGAGTCTTGGCACCAGATTTGTGGCTAAATATTTAGTCTGTCAGCAAGTAAAGGCCGAGCATCAGAGGACTTCAGGTATGTTACAGCCGCTTCCTATACCAGAATGGAAGTGGAAGCATATCACGATGGATTTTGTCACAAGATTTCCAAGGAGCCCCAGCGGAAGAGATGCAGTATGAGTTATTGTGGATCGACTCACTAAATCGGCACACTTCTTGCCATTTAGAGTTGGACAGTCCACAGAGGTACTAGCCGACATGTATATGCGACAAATCGTAAGATTACCTGGAGTGCCGGTTAGTATTATATCGGATCGAGATTCGAGATTCATATCTCATTTCTGGCGAAGTATGCAAGAGAGTCATGGCACCAGACTCAAATTCAGCACAGCTTATCACCCACAGACAGATGGTCAATCGGAGTACACAATTCAGATCTTGGAGGATATGTTACGATCGTGTATGCTAGACTTTGGGGGATCTTAGGAAGATCATTTGCACTTAGTGGAGTTCTCCTACAACAACAGTTATCAGGCCAACATTCAGATGATACCATTCGAGGCATTATACGGAAGGAAGTGCAGATCGCCAATATGTTGGAGTGACGTTGGTAAACGTCAAATACTGGGTCCAGAATTGGTAACGCAGATAGTGGAGAAGGTAAAACAAATTCAGAATCATCTTCGAGCAGCTCAGGACAGACAGAAGCATTGGGCTGATACGCACAGGCGTCCCCTAGAATTCAAAGAAGGAGAGCACGTATTCTTGAGGATTTTGCCCACTCGAGCTACTATCAGATTTGGGAGCAGAGGCAAGTTGAGCCCACGGTATATCGGGCCATTTGATATTCTAGAGCGCATTGGTGAGGTGGCCTATCGTCTTGTATTACCTCCATCCTTAGAGGGAGTGCATGACGTATTCCACGTCTCACAGCTGAGAAGGTACGTGACCGACCCAAGTCACATAGTCGATCATTCAGAGATCATAGTGGGCCCTAACTTGAGATATGAAGAGCAACCAGTTGGCATCCTTGACGTCAGTGATAAGACATTGCGGGGACAGACAATCAGACTGGTCCGTGTAGCTTTGAAACATCATTCCCCTAGCGAATCGACTAGGGAACGAGAGGATAGTATGCGCCAGCGTTATCCTCACTTATTCGCGGATGCAGTTACAACCTAAACATTCTTGTAATTTCCTAGTTCTTCCTTAGTAGCTTATTCTTTGATTGTGATGACGCAATCCTCTTAAGGGGGGTAGATTGTAAACACCCTGATTTTTCAGTATAATTTTAATATAATTTTTCTCCAATTTTTTGGTATTATTCTAGATGAAGAACCAAGGTAATTATGATCAAAGGATTTTTAAATGCAGTTAATCGATGTTAAAATATTATAGAAATAATATTTTATGGTGTAAAATAGAAAATCGGACATAGGGTAATTTTCTGTGAATTTATTGGACTCCGAAAACGTGTTTTAAGCCCTAAAAGCTATTGGTTATTTAAACCGAACCAAACCTGACTGAACCAAACCGATCCGCTGCCACGACCCGAGCACTCCGCTCGACTCCCCGCCGCCGAGTCTAGCCCACGACCCCGACGCTGCTCCGCCCAGCAGCCGACCAGACTCCTCACCGCCTCCGCTTGGCCCTCCTTCGACCCGCTGAGCACAGTAAGCCCTAGCCACCTCGAACCGCCCGCGGACACGGACACATCAGCCCCTGAATCGGACACAATCAGAAACCCTAGCCTGGACTCACAGTAGACGACCAGGACACGAGCAGGACACGAGAACTCAGATTCACGGAGCCCTGTTCAGGTAACGTTTCCTCTCACCTCGTAACTCTATTTTTAATTCTGTCTGTTACAACGCGTAGACTGTGTAACCCTCTCGGTGCCCATGCAACCCGCTCGGTGCATCGCGTCCTGTGGTGATCACAAACCGCGATCCAAAAACAGGAAAAATAATGCCCTATTTTATCCCGAACTGAGTGCGCCCCGCCAAACGGAACGACTTGGTCGCACGCGGTCTTCACCGATACGTACGCGTCATTGATACAAACGTGCGAGATTTCACAGAAGTCGATTCGGATGTGCGTGCACACCGGAATCAACGCGTATCCGCCGACAATGCCCCATATCCGTCCATTCTAGAATACGTTGTAACTTTGTGTACACACGTCGGATCGAGACGAAACTTATGCCATCGGACTCGTAGCAATACGCTGGTCCTGTGACCCAAGTTTGGTTCAATTCTGAGAACGTTGACAAAATCGCGTATCGTAGGCCCCACAGGCTCCACTTGACGGGCGATTTTGTGATCGGCTCATCGGAATCCAATTCTGGAAGTTTCGTTGGATTCGTATCATTGTTCCTGACTTGTAGACACTGAGTTTGAGGAATTTGGAGACCTTTGACCCTGATACGCTTTTCGGTGCAAAGTGGCCCACAGGTGGACCCCGCTTTGACCCGAAAATATCATTTTTGCCCTTGTGTCCAAATTGGACTTAAGGACAGGCGTTTGTAGCTATTTGATATCTTCTGAGACTGTTGGTGATGTTTATTACAACTTTTGGAGGAGTACCCACCGGATCCACTGATACAGGGACAACTGTTGGTATTCAAACACCAGGCAAGTGTACCTTGCCAAACTCTGCAGTATTGTTACATATTTTTTTTGTTTCATTTACATTGCTGTGTATGCTTAACCTAGGACCGTGTGACGTACTTAGCGTCTGATTATTAGTCGGGTGCCAACACCGTACGCGGTGTTGTGTATTATCATTTAGAAATGGACATTCGTGACACTTTATATTCTCGTACTTGTCTTACCAAGTACACTTTGACCCAGGACACTTGACACTATTCTTGAGACAGGATCCTCCTGAGATATTCATGGTGATTCTGTATAGGATACATGACTTGACAGAGATACTATATTCATAGATACTTTATGACTTGTTGCATTAGCTATGATCCCGCTTGACATGGACATGAGACGTTATGGTCATGATATACGTAGTTACATTGGGTGGGGAGAGACACACAGGCTACAGGATGTTTCATATATATATCTACTACTATTGTGAGGCCGTAGACTCTCGTAGCAGAGCTAGGCACATTACGTGTTATTACCGCTACCGGCTCCCCGACACAGAGCTTGTAGTGGCTCAGCCTGAGTACTCGTGATGCTCTCATCTTGCATTTCACATAGATGGTTACATACTTACCCTATTTATTTCATTTACTTTCTGCACTGTATTTATTTTGGCTTGTATTTTCTGTACCTTGCTATGTCCCCTGAGGACCTGGATCCGGATTATGTCCCCAGGATTTGCAGACGAGATCTTTTCCGAGGTATACGGGACCGGAGCAGAAGCAGATACAGGAGCTGTACCGACACCCGAGGACGAGGTATTAGCTGAAGACTTTTCCTGAGCATATATGTTCCATGCTCAGTATTTACTTTATTCTGTCATTTATATTTTGGTCTGTTGAACCATTGTATCAGATATTTATCGGGTTGTTCCCCGAAGCACTTTGTTGAGACTGGTTGATGATTTACATTCCTTATATTCTGTGGATTATATTTATATCTTGTGTGGATGAGATTAGTTGTGTCATGTTGTCGTAGACTTGTTTTATAGCTTAAGTATGCCCTGATGGATCCATTAAATTGGGTTTGTCCATCGGTGCGTGCTGGTGGCCATTGCCACGTATCTGGTCCCTCGACATTTTGGGACTGGGACATGACACACTTATCTACCTCCTTACCCCCACATTTGTAGATAAGCCCTAGACTAGACATTTTGTTTATTCTTTTACAATGAACATGTCCTAGTCTATTATGCTATAACTCAAGAGAATAACTAGAAGAAGGACTGTATCTATAATTTTATGCGGAGTTACAAGTTGAAGTTTAAACATCCCTTCGGTACAAAATATTTTTTTAAAGTATGTTCCTTTGTAGGACACCACCATCTGTCTAGCATTGATATCCACCCTCAAGCCTGTATTGCAGAGCAGACTTCCCGAGACCAGGTTCTGGGCAATCATCGGTACATACTTCACATCCTGAAGCGTCAGCGACTTTCCCAAAGTCAGGTTCAGTACCATCATTCCGGTCTGAAGTACTTCAGCTTGTGCCTGGTTCGCCACCATAACCTTCTCAGATGTAGGCTTGTAGGTGGTTAACAACTCCTTATTTGAGCAAATATGGCATGATGTGCCAGTGTCTACCTACCAGTCGGTGTCGACGCCAATCGTGACAACCTGTATAATCATAGTGTAATATCCCGCAACCGTACGGTACATTACGCTGAGATTTGGGAATGGAAGAAGTATTGATTCAAGTTGGTTTTCTTGTGCAGATGGTGTACAGAGTTTGGTACAATCAAAGTGGTGCCTCGTACGGGCTGAGGCATGGGCATCGTGCTATGGAATCAGATGTTCGTTCAGAGAAGTGCAGTAATATCTGGATTAGAGCGATAATATCGTCTTCCTTAGTTCGATCGGTCGGATGATTTTGAGATCAAGGCCTACTCGCACGGTCATACCAATTGAGTAAATCGTACTTCATATCGGACCACAGATTCAAGGAATCGGCCATATCGACAAGGCAGAGTGCTTAGCGGATTTAACTTGGTGAGTGTGTTCTATCCCTTCTCCTCTAGTCCTTCATGACTAATAATATGTAACACATGTAATGATTTGAACACTTGGACTGGAATATTAGAAACACCGCACTGTGGCGTGCATAGAGTGTGCGCCATTTGGATGTATATAATTTATAGCTTGAGTTAGACTTATGTTTGGGCAGTTGGGGGGCTTTGTGTGGATCATCATGGTTGGAACATTGAGGAACTTCAGCGAGCGAGTGTACATCCGTGCATGAGTATCAAGTTGGATGCTTTGTCAAGCAAAACGTGCATTTGTGGTTCAAAACCGGGCAACTGCACCGGAGAGGGCATTGTGCCACTGTTGGGGCATTGTGCCATGAAGCTTTTGGAGCGAGGGGGTATTGAACCAACCGGAGCACTGTGTCGAGAAGCGGCATGGGGCCTTGGGCTATAGTTGGAGAATGGTTATGGTGAATCGGATGGAACATGGCATGTATCATTTGGTGGGATGAGAAGGCTCGATTCTCTCGACGTACCTATTGGTTGGAGTATTGCATTGGTCATGGACAACCTGTTGTGCACATGGTTTTGTTTTCTCGAACGGGAGAGGCTTTGGGGATCGGGACTGTTCGGCCATGGAGAAAATAAATTGGTAACGTGCTTTGAGCACAGTACTAGTAGTTCGAGACCACCAGGCGGGCTAGCTACTCAGCGCTGGATCAGGCCAAACTATAGTTGGATAGTCCTATATGGCTTGGCCAGTGACCTTTATATAGATAAGAGTTGGCTCGGTTTAAGATTTATGCATTCGTGTAGGCGGCGGTGTCACCTTGCCTCGGACAAGAGTGTGCATATCGATGATTGGATTAGCAAGGTTTGGATTATGTCATGATGCGATAGATTTGAGACTTGTAATGCGATGTGGTTTGATAAGTTCACGCTTTGCTTCGGGGTTGAGTAGAATGGATTGAATTCTTAGTTTTATTTGAGTTGGATATAACTGCTAGTATATTTGCTTGAGTTGAATGCCTGCACACTTAACCTGGTTTACAATTTTCCTTAACATATCATACCTCTGCCATGAAATGAATCTAGGATTCAAGTAAAAAGATCACCATATAACTTTTTGCATTCACTATCTACTTAGTATCTATTTGGACGAGTGGGTTACCCCGCTCACCAGTATGATTGTGTACAGACCCATGTTTGTGGGCATTATTTTCAGGTATGCAGGTATAGTGGCTCGGCTTGGATATACATGATATGATATATGGAACTGTAAGTACCTTTGTGGGTAAGAGAAAGAGAAAGAGTGTTGTATCGCCTTTGTAGCATTCTCCTTTGTGGCATTCTCCTTTGTGACATTTTTATTTGGACCCTTCGAGAGCTTTGCTACATATACTCAGATGTGTGCTTGGTACACAATACTTCACTTTCGCTGCAACTTGATCATTTTTATGATAACCATGACGTTTGACGTTATTGCCTTGTGCTAGCGCAACTTTAGGCTCGTACGATATCACGTCTCGATGAAAACGATTGTCCTGCAGGAGAGCTGTAACGTGGCGATTAACGTTCAGCGGGGATGATCGAACTTGCGGGAGATTGGGGCATGACATTTTGGTATCAGAATTCCCGGTTCATTTCCTCGGACTTTGTCCTTTACTCTATCACAAACTCTAAATAGCTTCCGCTTGTTGTTTGGCTCTTGGCTCTACTCAGTGCCGCATTAGATGTTTCATATAATAAGTATATATATTTGTTGGTTGTGTGTGCATGTTGTTCTTTGTTAGTTTGGCTTTCATAGAATTTCGATAGGATCGTGTAGCATCGTTTGGCGTTGTTGCATTCGTGTAGCAAGTTGTGTGGCATTGTTGCATTCGTGCAGCAAGTTGAGAGGTATCGTTACGTTGGTTTGGCTTATCGTTGGGGAGATTTTTGTTGCATCAAGGAGCAATTGGTTGTCAAATGAGATTGGATATGTGGCATGCTATGAGTAGAAACAACGGATGCGAATGGAACATTGCACGAGTTGCTCGCGTAGCGAATGTGTTGGACGGAGTTTGAGTTTTGGCTAGAAATATCAGAGAGAGCATTGTACGAGTTGCTCGTACGACACATGTGTTTAGCAGATTTGAGCAGTGGCTTGGAATATCAGAGGGAGCGTTGCACGAGTTGCTCGTACGTCGAATGTGTGGAACAGTTGGATATTGGCTTGGATTACTTGGAAGAGATCGTTGTAGTGAAGCGAATGTGTCGAACGGTTTGAGAAATAGTTAGAAGTATCAAGAATGAAACATGGCAAGTTACATCGAGCGAGATCGACAAAAAGAGTTAGATAGTTCATGCATTGGCTGAGTTTCGTATCAGACTTTATTTTGTGAATGGCAGGATCACGCAAAATGGATAGCTTGAACGGATCTTGGATCAGTGCAAAGAAGAATAACGTAAGAAGTGACTTAAATTAGAATGGTATATGATATACCATGTAGTTAAGTGGCGTTGGAATCTTTTGGATAGACATCAAAAGAATTTTCGCAACGGACGCGGGTAACAGGAATATAAGTTGGTTGGTGCACATCGGTTGAGTTATGTATCAAAATATGGAGCAAGCGAATGTTAAGTTGCAATTGACATGATCGCCACATAATTATTGGTTTGAAAGAGACGTTCATCAATGTAGAGTAAGTCTAGAGCGTGCGCGACTCTATTTCTAAGTGGTATATACGTGCTACGGAGTGGTGCGCACGTTGGAAATATTCGGAACAAGATAGGCAATAGGTTTGCTCGCAATAGATGGGCTAGTGCATGATTGTGTCAGAAATTGGTACAATAGAGTTTGACTCAGGTATTCTTCGATACATTAGATTTGAGCGATCAGGAACGGACTCGCATAAATGAAAGTTTTGTTGGATGAGAACGAAACAAGTAATGGAACGAGTGTTGACAATCCGAAGGAGTGATGCGGACCAAATATTGAAGATCAGATACGATCGATCAAATGGAATATATGAATATCAGAGTTTTGTTGCGCAGTTTGGAAGATTCGGTGGAGCATTCATTGATGTAAAGAGAGAGTTGAGCATAAGAAACGAACAGTTGGGGCACGCATGAGCGAACTATGGATGTATCAAAGAGTAGCGAGCACGGACTACGAATTTTGGCAACACAAGGAAGCAGTTGGTTGAGCAGTGGAACACAATTTGGTTTTGGAGGAGCAATGTGATGGAGTCGCACAAACTTAAAGGATTTCGGATATTGGCGCTCGAGAAGTTTGACTCAAAGTTTAGCGGAAGCAAAATTGGCAAAACGATGCAACGATGGTGGACGTGTTGTTTGGAAGACGTAAACGAGCATGATGTAAAACTAGTCGATGTTGAGTCAGATTGAAAGTTAACACTTATAGTATCAAGTTGGACGTGCAGTGTTAAAGGATGGCAAACAGATAAGAAACGGAGTAAGTCAACAAGATTTCAAAAATTATGGCAAGTCATAGTGCAAGAAGTCAAACAAGACGGTTCAAAATTTTGATGGATTCAGGACAGAACGACGGAGTGATGTAAGATGGTTTCAACGAGCGCAGTTCGACGATTTGTGGCTTAGATAGATAGTAAGACTCTAGGTGGTTAGGTGACGTTTGGTTAACAAATGCATCAGAGGTAGTGCATAAAGTGCTCGGATTCAAAAGTTCGTTCATATTGGATGGTTGGATTATGGCTCAGATTTGCAGATGAGACATAGCCTGATTCGTAGTAATTGTCTATCGTGATAAATTACAACTATCGAGCTTAGCTTCCGGACAGCTAACCCTAGAGACTTGATCGCCAAATTGAAATGAATATTGTATACCATATAATAACCCTTGCAAAGAAGCATTTGGGAATGCGTTGAGGCGGATGTGAGTGGTGTATATTGGAGATAAGTCTAGGAGACTGAGTGTTGGATTCGAGAGATCCTTGGGATAGTATTCAGCTGAAGATTGTCACGCCCCAGTCCCAAAATACTTGGAACCAGGCCACGTGGCAATAGCCAGCTGTCACGTCTCCGAGGATATCCCAATTTAATGGATCCTAGCGAAGAGTGCTACGCTGTCCTAAATACTAACATGTCCTATATCCATCAACACAGGTAATCTAATCTCATCCACAAAATAAACGGCAAGAAATACTAAATAAACTGCTGAGAGATAAACACCAGTCTTAAGATATCATAGTACAACCAATAATGTCTGGTGGGAACAAACCCACTACTATGACGAAATAAAGTACTGAAATGAGATATAAAAGATAAATACTAGGGCATCGGCTGACTAGGTAATGATGCACCCAATCCTACGCGGAAGGCCTACCAACTGATCACGGAAATTCTGACGGTAGCACCTCTAGCTCCTCTGCGGTAGCGAACCTCGTCTCCTGTCCTGGGCCGTACACTGTGGGGTAATATGCCTCGTCCAAATCTGGAAAGGTACCAGGTCCTCAGAGGGACGTAACAAGATACATAGAAATATGCCATATATATAAATACTGAATAAGATAAATGCAATAAGTAAAAGGGTGTGCTAACCATCTAAGTGAATGCAATGTGAAGATAATTTTGGTACGTATGGGTAGGCGTAGGCATAACGTCCAACACCCTGAAGAACGTGGTATCTGTAACGTCCATCATCCCGAAGAATGAGGTATCTGTAATATATATACGTCCGTATCACTCCGAAGAGCGCGGTGTCTGCAATAAAGGAAGTCATTGGATCCGTGGCTCCTCCGGATACTACGGAGTCCAATGTGTGTATCTCATACGCCTACTAGCTGTCTTTCCCGCCCAATGTAGATACGCTAGTCGAATACTTGACGTGCGCACCACGTTTCTATATGCCAGTCTCTACAAATAAAATAATCCTGAGTACGTACTAACCGTGATGCATGTCACACGCACCGATAGCTAGTCGAGTACGCGGACCCGCATCCCAATATGTATATCTCCCCGTGAAACGTGTAAGGTGTCAGGTCACGGAAGATATCAATGTATCCTCCCCTGGGTAAGTCTACTAGCGACTAGGCCAAGTATACTAAATCATCGACGTATCCGTCGATAGCTCCCGAGTCAAAATCGGACGCACACAGTCATATAAAATACAGCAAAAGAATCATACAACATATGCATCATTTAAATCAAACAGTAAATATGGCAAGATATCTTGCCTGGGTCCTGAAGCTGTGAATGTCAATAGCCCGCTCCTGCAGTGTCTCCTGACTGATCCAATGATCCTAAACACACTAATGTAATGTAACAAATACTGATGTCAGACACTAAACATTAAATACACGCGACTACAACGTGATGCTTGAATATTGTCGCAAGTTCATAGCTGCTCGAATACAGTGTCACATGTGCGCGTAGCTAAGGTGCACACGTGTTCTGTGCTCGGGTATCCTGGGCCTTGAGACAATAATTTCAAGTTACTGTTTGACCACGATTTCTGTTCTGTGCGAACACATGTTCCTTGGTTCTATGCTCATTGTACGTGGTTTATGTACAGGTATTTGGGTGAAACACTAGTCCTTGATGTTAGGTCTCATGATTTTAGGTGTTTGCTAGTTAATACACAAATCCTAAATCTTATTAGTCATTAATCCAGCATGTATATAATTAGGGTTTAATTAGGTTTGTGTCCAATATCATAATTATCGACACGACGACACGACAATACAATAGTATTATGAAGAAGCAGAGAACTTATATAGTTACCTTGACGTGGCTGCTTGGATAGGGCTTGCGCTCGTCGAGGGTGCGTACTCCGGCGGAAGAGCGGCTCCGGTTGGCGGCCAGTAAGGTGGCAGCGGCGGTGGCGACAACTGCAGTAGGTACGGCAGTGGCAGCAATGGCAGTAGTGGCTTTGGCGTGCGGCTGCTTGGCGTGTGGCGGCGGGGACGGCCGTGTAGGGGTGTGTGGGTGGTCGATGGGGTAGTCGGGCAGGGTGGTCAGGCAGGGGAGGCCGGTGGTTGTGTTAGTGTCGGGTTGGTTTGGGTGGTGAAGGGAGATGGTTGATGATGGAGGAGGGTGGTGATAATGGTAAAGATGGAGGCGGTGGTGTAAGGAGTAGTCCGGCGTCGAGGGGGTGGTCAGGCGATGGCTTTGTTTAATTTTTAGGGTTTACATGAATAAGATTATGTATTTATATAGGGAGTGAACTTTGGGGTTGGCCTCGAGGTTTGGGCTGGCCAGGGTTCATTGATATGGGGCTGGTCAGGTCCTGTTTGAGGTGCAATTAGCCATAAGTTAATTAACTAGATTAATAATTAACTGCGCAAAGCGAAGTTAATGAACATTGCGTAGCTAAGGTTACACTATGGTCAGAGGGTACCTATAATTGTCTCACATAATTCTAATTAAATTCGTTTATCCCTAGTCTCTAGTTTTAACAATAAAAATATAATCCCTAAATTGGTTGAGAGGGTTTACAATCTACCCTCCTTAGAGCATTTCGTCCTCGAAATTAAAACATACGCATGACAAGAATTTCTAACTGAATAAATAAGGTGCTAATACGTACCTAGTCCTTTGAAGAGGTGGTGATAGCGCTGTCTAATATCCTCCTCACGTTCCCAAGTCGACTCACCTGGTGCATGATGTCTCCATACGATGCGAACTAGGGGAATAGTCTGACCTCGCAATACCTTCTCACTCCTGTCCAGAATCGCAACAGGCTCCTCTTGGTATGATAAGCTCAGGCCGACTGTGATCTCTGAATGGTCAAGTACATGACTCGGATCTGGTATGTACCTCCTTAGCTGAGATACATGGAAGACGTCATAGACTCCTTCTAAAGTCTGCGGCAAGGCTAATCTGTAAGCAACCTCTCCGACGCATTCTAATACGTCGAATGGTCCGATGTACCTCGGACTCAGCTTTTCTCTGCCTCCGAATCTGATAGTCCCTCGAGTAGGCGAGATCTTTAGAAATATGTAATCTCCAACCTGGAACTCTAAGGGTCGTCGATGCACATTCGCCCAATGCTTCTGTCTTTCTTGTGTTGCTCGTAGGTGCCCTTGGATCTTCTTCACCTTCTCTACTATACGAACAACCAACTCTGGTCCGAGAATCTGTCTCTTGCCTATATCGCTCCAACATAGGGAACATCTGGATGCTCGTCTGATAGCTGTTGATGTAGGAAAACTCGACCAAATATAAGTGGTCCTCCCATGATCCTCCGAAGTCAAGCATACATGCTCTTAACATATCTTCCAATGTCTGAATGGTGCGCTCGGACTGGCCATCTGTCTGTGGGTGATACACTGTGCTAAACTTCAGGCGAGTACCAAGACTCTCTTGCATACTCCACTAGAAGTAAGATATGAACCTTGTATCCCTGTCAGACACGATACTAACTGGTACTCTGTGCAGTCGCACAATCTCTCTCATGTACATATCTGCTAAGGCCTCTGTCGATTGCCCAACTCTGAAGGGTAAAAAGTGCGCGGACTTGGTGAGTCTATCCACGATTACCCAAACTACATTTCGACCACTAGGACTCCTCGGAAAGCCTGTAACAAATTCTATAGTGATATGCTCCCATTTTCACTCCGGTATAGGAAGCGGTTGAAGCAATCCTGCAGATCTTTGATGCTCAGTCTTGACTTACTGACATACCAGGCACTTGGCCACAAAACGTGCTATCTCTTTCTTCATTCCGTGCCACCAGTAGTACTGTCTCAAGTCCCTGTACATCTTCGTACCTCCTGGATGAATAGAGTAAGTCGAACTGTGTGCCTCTGACATCAACTCCTGACGAAGTTCTCCATTTGGAACATAGAGACGATCTCCATATCTCAAGGTTCCGTCTTCATGTATACGCAGTCCTGTCTGTATTCCAGCCTCTTTCCTCTGTCTAAGCCTCTAAAATCTGGCATCTGTCGGCAAAGCAGCCTTAATTCTCTCCACCAGTGTCGATTGCAACTGGAAACTCGACAACTGTCCGTCTATTTCGGGCATAACAACCTCTATATCCATCTGCTCTAGATCTCTCAATAGGTGTTGTTGTGTAGTCAAAAAAAATGCCATGGGTCTTCTGCTCAAAGCGTCAGCTACTACGTTGGCCTTTCCCGGATGGTACTGTAGCTCAATCTCGAAGTCTGTCATCACCTCGAGCCAACGTCTCTGTCTCTGGTTCAGATCCTTCTGAGTGTAAACGTACTTCAGGATCTTATGATCAGTAAATATCTCCACTCTTTCCCCATATAAATAGTGTCTCCAAAGCTTTAAAGCAACGATCACTGCTGTAAGCTCCAAGTTGTGGGTGTGATAGTTCTTCTCATGTGTCCTCAACTGTCTAGAGGCGTAAGCCAAAACCTTTCCATGCTGCATCAAGACACATCATAATTCTTTCCCGGATGCATTGCTATAGATCACGAATCCTCCGGGTCCAGAAGGTATAGTCAAGATAGGTGCCATAGTCAAACGCTTCTTCAGCTCGTCGAATGCCTTTTGACACTCCTCTATCCAATTGAACTCCTGCTCCTTACAGGTCAAGCGGGTCATCGGCTCTACAATCTTCACGAAGTTCTCCACGAACCTCCGGTAATATCCGGCAAGTCCTAGGAAACTCCTGACCTCCGAGATATTAGTAGGGGTTGGCCATGTCTCTACTGATGAAATCTTTGCCGGATCCACCGAAATGCCATCTCCTGAGATAACGTGTCCAAGGAAAGCGACACGATCTAAGAGAAACTCGCACTTGCTCAGCTTGGCATAAATCCTCTCTCTCCTCAGTGTCTCTAACACTAGTCTCAAGTGCTCTTCGTGCTCCTCGTGGCTCTTCGAATACACCAAAATATCGTCGATGAAGACTACCACGAACTGGTCCAAGTATTGGTGGAATACTCTGTTCATAAAGTTCATAAATACAGCTGGCGCATTCATCAGTCCAAAAGGCATTACTAAGAACTCGTAGTGACCATAACGAGACCTGAATGCTATCTTTTGAATGTCTTCTCTTTGTACCTTCACTTGATGATAACCCGATCTCAAGTCAATCTTTGTGAACACCACTGCTCCTGTCAGTTGGTCGAACAAATCATCAATCCGCGGCAGGGGGTACTTGTTCTTGATAGTCAAAGCATTAAGGGCTCTGTAATCAATGCACATGCGTACTGTTCCATCCTTCTTAGGTACAAACAACACTGGTGCTCCCCAGGGTGATGTACTAGGACGGATGAATCCTTTACTCTGCAACTCCTCTAATTGTAGCTTCAGCTCATCTAGCTCCTTCTTCGCCAATCGGTACACATTAGAAGATACCGGTGCTGCTCCGGGTACTAGCTCAATGATGAACTCCACGTCCCTATCTGGCGGTAAGCCTGGCAGTTCTTCGGGGAAAACATTCTCGAATTCTGCAACTATTGGCGGGGGTGCAATTTCCATAGCCATATAAGTTCCAACTATCTGTCCTACTCCTTGTTCGACGGTCCCTCGCATGTACTTGAACTCCGGTTGATCTGGCGGTCTAAAGGTGAAGCTATCGTTCCGGCAGTTCAGTACAGCATTATACTGGCTTAACCAGTCCATGCCTAGCACAACATCAAAGTACGGCATGGGCAATACCAAGAATCGTGCTCTCATCTCTCTACCACATACCACTACCGAGCACGTTCTGATAGTGCTGGTAATCGGCACGATACCTCCTCTGGTAAGAATCTTCTAACTCTTAGGTAAGGGGAAAGTCGCTACTCGATGCATTGCTACGAATCTACTAGATATAAATAATAATGTAGCACCAGAATCAAACAATGCTGTCGCAGGTAATAATACAACTTAAATGGTACCTGTGATAGCTTTCCCTTCTGTTTCTTCCTCAGTAGCTGCTAATGCAAAGGCCTGTCCGTGCCTCTATCCTCCTGTCTGCTGTCGGGCTCGATCAAACTACGCCTCCTGTGGGGCCAAGGGTGGTCTCCTCTGGAATCCTTTGGTTGCTGGTAGATGTTGCCCTCCTGGAGGGGGTAGTATCCTCCGGACTTATGCTGCTGGCCTCAGTCCTGTCTGGGGCGCTGCGTCTCTGCGCTGTGGGCAGTCTCGAGCAAGGTGCTGACTTGCTCCACATATCATGCATAATCCTAGATTCTTCCGACAATCTCTGATGACGTGTCCCTTCTTACCACAATGGTGCCAAGTCGGAAGTCCTGTTGTGGGTATAGCGCTGCCCTCTGCTGTGTCTGTGCTTCGGGACGACGGATCGGTCCTCCTGCTCCGGGCTGGGCTCTGGCTGGTGTGGTCGTACTGGAACGTCTGGCTCCTCTGACGATAGCCTTTTGGATTCTTGCCTCTGCAAGAACCTCCTCATAAGAGATCCTCGCCTGCGTGGTAGTATACCTCTGTAGCTCGAAAGTAAGACCGTGATGGAATCTCTGAGCCTTCTCCAGGTCATTGGGTATCAGAACGGCACCAAATATGCTGAGACGGCTGAACTCCTCATTGTATGTGTCTACAGTCATATTCTCTTGTTCTAGATGTAGGAACTGGGAGTACAGGGCATTTCTGACTGTAGCTGAAAAATACTTCGCATTGAAGTATTCTAAGAACTGCTCCCAAGTCTGGTTCTTGCCTACACTGCGCTCAATAGAATCCCACCAGTGATGGGCGTTGCTTTTTAGTTGGGACCTCACTGCGGTCATCCAAAGGTCTGGGTGCAGTTGTGAAGCCTCTAGTAACATCTCCGTATTTGTGACCCAATCGAAGATCTGTTCTGCGGTCTCATTGCCTGAGAAGGTATGTGGTCCCATCTGTCGGAACCATCTAACAGTGCCACCTGTCTGGGCTGGCGGAGGTTTTGGTACGGATGCTGGGACAGGTGTCCTCTCTAGTACTGCCATCAAACTCTGTCTCAACGTCTCTGTCTGATGCCACTTTGCCTGCATCATAGTCTGAAAGAACTGTAGCATCTGTGGCTGTCCATCTAGCTGTGGCATCTGGGGTGAATAAGGTGGAGGTGGTGGTAGTGGAACCTCTGGCGGTGCGATAGGTGTCTCCTCAGATGTTGGCCTCTCCGTCTGTGGCATCAGTGTAGCTCCTGAAGTCTGTCCCTCAAATTGCTGCATGGGGATCGTCTGGGAAGTCTATCCCTCGGGCTGCGGTGTAGGATCGCCCTGTGATGTCTCGTGCCAATGTATCAGCGGGGTCTGTAGCGGGGGTTGCCCTTGGGGTACCTCCTCTCTTTGATTGGTGTTATCTGGCACCACGGCACTGGGTGCTCCTCGTCCACTGCGCAAATTCATCTTGCTGCAAGAGATAGGACTTCATTAGAAGAGTACGGAATCAATCAAACAGGATGCAGATATTTAGAAGCAGTATGAAAGAAGTTCAAAGACGAATCAAAAGTGGATGAGACCTAGTAATTTCTATCCTATTGCAGGCTCGCTGGGCACGTTACCATACCACAAGCGAAAAAGTCGACCTGCATGGGCCACTACTAAAACCATGTCATACCCCAGTCCCAAAATACTTGGAACCAGGCCACGTGGCAATAGCCAACTGTCACATCTCCGAGGATATCCCAATTTAATGGATCCTAGCGAAGAGTGCTACGCTGTCCTAAATACTAACATGTCCCATATCCATCAACACAGGTAATCTAATCCCATCCACAAAATAAACGGCAAGAAGTACTAAATAAACTGCTGAGAGATAAACACCAGTCTCAAGATATCATAGTAGAACCAATAATGTCTGGTGGGAAAAACCCACTACTATAACGAAATAAAGTACTGAAATAAGATATAAAAGATAAAGAATAGGACATCGGCTGACTAGGTAATGATGCACCCAACCCTAGGCGGAAGGCCTACCAACTGATCACGAAAATTCTGACGGTAGCACCTCTAGCTCCTCTGCGGTAGCGAACCTCGTCTCATGTCCTGGGCCGTACACTGTGGGGTAATATACCTCGTCCAAATCTGGAAAGGTACCAGGTCCTCAGAGGGACGTAACAAGATACATAGAAACATGCCATATATATAAATACTGAATAAGATAAATGCAATAAGTAAAAGGGTGTGCAAACCATCTAAGTGAATGCAATGTGAAGACAACTTTGGTACGTATGGGTAGGCATAGGCATAACATCCAACACCCCAAAGAGCGTGGTATCTGTAACGTCCATCATCCCGAAGAATGAGGTATCTGCAATATATATACGTCCGTATCACTCCGAAGAGCACGGTGTCTGCAATAAAGGAAGTCATTGGATCCGTGGCTCCTCCGGATACTACGGAGTCCAATGTGTGTATCCCATACGCCTACTAGCTGTCTTCCCAGCCCAATGTAGATACGCTAGTCGAATACTCGACGTGCGCACCACGTTTCTATATGCCAGTCTCTAAAATAAAATAATCATGAGTACGTACTAACCGTGATGCATGTCACACGCACCGATAGCTAGTCGAGTACGCAAACCCGCATCCCAACATGCATATCTCCCCGTGAAACGTGTAAGGTGTCAGGTCACGAAAGATATCAAAGTATCCTCCCCTGGGTGAGTCTACTAGCGACTAGGCCAAGTATACTAAATCATCGACGTATCCGTCGATAGCACCCGAGTCAAACTCAGACGCACACAGTCATATGAAATATAGCAAAAGAATCATACAATATATGCATCATTTAAATTAAACAGTAAATATGGCAAGGTATCTTGCCTGGGTCCTGAAGCTGTGAATGCCAATAGCCCGCTCCTGCAGTGTCTCCTGGTTGATCCAATCCTAAACACACCAATGTAATATAACAAATACTGATGTCAGACACTAAACATTAAATACACACGACTACAACGCGATGCTTGAATATTGTCGCAAGTTCACGGCTGCTCGAATACAACATCACATGTGCGCGTAGCTAAGGTGCACACGTGTTCTGTGCTCGGGTATCCTGGGCCTTGAGACAATAATTTTAAGTTACGGTTTGACTACGATTTCTGTTCTGTGCGAACACATGTTCCTTGGTTTCTATGCTCATTGTACGTGGTTTATGTACAGGTATTTGGGTGAAACACTAGTCCTTGATGTTAGGTCTCATGATTTTAGGTGTTTGCTAGTTAATACACCAATCCTAAATCTTATTAGTCGTTAATCCAGCATGTATATAATTAGGGTTTAATTAGGTTTGTGTCCAATATCACAATTCTCGACACGACGACACGACGATACAATAGTATCATGAAGAAGCGGAGAACTTATATAGTTACCTTGACGTGGCTACTTTGATAGGGCCTGCACTCGTCGAGGGTGCGTACTCCGGCGGAAGAGCGGCTCCGGTTGGCGGCCAGCAAGGTGGCAGCGACGGTGGCGGCAACTGCAGCAGGTGCGGCAGCGGCAGCAATGGCAGCAGCGGCTTTGGCGTACGGCTGCTTGGCGTGCGACGGCTTGGCGTACGGTGGGGACGGCCGTGTAGGGGTATGTAGGTGGTCAACGGGGTGGTCGGGCAGGGTGGTCAGGCAGGGGAGGCCAGTGGTTGTGGTGGTGTCGGGTTGGTTTGGGTGGTGAAGGGAGATGGTTGATGATGGAGGAGGGTGGTGATGATGGTGAAGATGGAGGCGGTGGTGTAAGGAGTAGTCCGGCGTCGAGGGGGTGGTCAGGCGGCCTAGACTGCGGTGGTGGCATTAGGAGGTCGGAAGAGGAGAGAGGGTGGCTCAGTTGGATGGAGGGTGGTGGCTCGGCTAGGGTTTGGAGATGGTGATGGCTTTGTTTGCTTTTTAGGGTTTACATGAATAAGATTATGTATTTTTATAGGGAGTGAACTTTGGGGTTGGCCTCGAGGTTTGGGCCGGCCAGGGTTCATTGATATGGGGCTGGTCAGGTCCTGTTTGAGGTACAATTAGCCATAACTTAATTAACTAGATTAATAATTAACTGCGCAAAGCGAAGTTAATGAACATTGTATAGCTAAGGTTACACTATGGTCAGAGGGTACCTATAATTGTCTCACATAATTCTAATTAAATCTGTTTATCCCTAGTCTTTAGTTTTAACAATAAAAATATAATCCCTAAATTGGTTGAGGGGGTTTACAAAGATGCAGCCAAAAGATCGAAGCGATGGTAAAAATGGCCTAATTCAATTATTAAGATTCAGAGTCACAGATTATTGAAGATGGCATCGTCTCTGACTCGTCGTGCCCTAGAAGGGAATATCATTCATATGAATTGACAACAGTATAACTAGCTTTGAGAAGTTAAAGCCGTGGCTCGCTTCAACTCAGATCCTTACACTTTTTGAAGGGACATATGTGCCTCAGATCTACAAGATGAAATCGGACTTGGTTTGCGGTACGTGCTCATGCAGAGGTCGAATGTGATATCTTGTGCTTTGAGGCAGTGGAAGCAACGCGAAGAACTATTTCATGCGCGATATCACGCTCCAGTCCCAAAATTTGTAGGACTAGAAATACGTAAGCATGTCAGCCGTATGTATATGACAACTCCAATATATAGAAACCATAACACATACATACGCTGTGTTATGAATAATAACTCACAAGTGGTATATAATATCACAAGTCGCAGGCAATAATAATCTCATCCACAAAACAAATAAAAATAAATAACCAAATATAGCAACGAACCAAGTATGAAATAGTCGAAAAGGCCAATGGTTGGGTGGAGACAAATCCACTACCAAACGAATATGAAAGAGAATATAATAAGTATATCATCTAATGATCAGAGAGGCACGAAGGGAAGACCTCCTCGAAAGAGAAAGAAGTAGCAAGTCATGATTTGTACTCCTGCAAATAGTCATGATCGTCTACACCTGGAAATGAACCAGGTCCTCAGAGGGACGTAACAAGATACATAGAAGCATGCCGAATGTACAGTAAATAAACAGTATCATGAAACTAAGCAAGACTTGATTATACAAAGTTTGAAACTATGCTAATCATGGTGCATATATGAGAATAACTATATATGTGTGAACTGCCAAAAGGAAACAAGGTCAAACCACCATAGTCCTCAGCGAACTACGGCTAAATGAGTCAAACCATAGACCTTCGTGGATTAGGACGTGACACATAGCAGCCTTGTTAGGCTCATATTGCTCTGTCTGTTTGGGCTTGGATCTGCAGTCACTCCGGTAGTAGCCCTTCTTGCCACAGTTAAAGCAAGTCACATATGTCTTGGGATTTGGCTTTGGCTTAAACGAAGCCAACTTCACCTTCAGATAGTTGAAGTCCTTCTTCTTATTGTGAGAAGGCTTCTGCTTTCCTTTGGAATCACCAACATACACAAAGTTGGATTTTGCCAACTGCTTAGATAGGGAGTCCAACTTCAGTTGCCCCTGGCTTCATCTTCAATGTGAATCTAGTGAAGAAGAAGATCTTTGAGCTGGATCTCCATCTTCTTACGGTACATGTCGGTCCTGAACTTGATCCAACCTGGAGGAAGCTTGGTGACTATAGCCGTACCATGAACTTGTCTTCCTGCTTTATGCCCTCTTCCTCCAGTTTCTGCTACATCTTCAGAAGTTTCTTGACTTGTGGTAGCATTACCTTCTCGTCTTCAAATTACATAGTGAAGAATTTCTCGACGAGATAGATTTTGGACATTTTCTCGACAGTTTTGTAATTCTTCTCAAGAGTTTACCAGACATCTCTTGCCTTCTATTTCTTGCTGTAGGGCTGCCATCGAGTCGCCCATTGCATTTAGGATCAATAGTCTACGGAGGTCATTGTCCTTCTTCCACTTGGAGTGCGCGTCCTGCGCCACACCAACTTCAAGTTCTCCTCCATCTTCAGGGATGGTAGGTTCAGAATCAACCAACACATAAGCAACTTTGACAAGACAAAGATTCAAAGATATCTTGCTCTTCCAAATGTTGAAGTATTTGCCATCAAACTTTTTAATATTGTAAAAACTAGTATTGAGAAGGTTTGAGCGGTTGCTCTCCATCTTTTCTTCAGATCTTGCTTTGAGATTGTTATTCTCGGGACTTAATCAAAAGATGAATAAACAATGTCAACAAAGCTTCTGATAAACTTTGCAGTCTACCCTCTGTTGATCCAAAAGTTGTAGTCAAAATTTAGAAGCTTCAACAAACAAGTTTGCCTTCCAAGATCTCGATTCTAAATAACCAATATATATATATATATATATATATATATATATATATATATTATATATATATATATATATATATATATATATATATATATATATATATATACATATATATATATATATATATATATATTACTGATTACAAGTTGCTCTGATGAAAACAAAGAATCAAAATTTAATCTATGTTCTTCGTTGCAATCGCAGTTGCAGACGGACAAAACAAGTTACATATAGAGGAGAAACAGAAGAGGAAGAAGAAGGATTATGTCTTGCTGAGGTGATGAAGATCACCGTTGCTCAAAGAAATATCCGTCCCACACGATCTGTTCACAGGAACCAGGAAGTTCTCGAAGAATATCTGGAACGCTCGCGTCACCTCCCTCCTGGACTCGCACGATCTCCTGGACTACTCTTGGAGGTGCAACAGCCTTTCTTCAACTCTCTCTCTCTCTCTCTCTCTCTCTCTCTCTCTCTCTCTCTCTTTCAAATTATGTTTGAAATTAATCTCCCTTGAATAAGGGCTGAGAAGAGAGTATTTATAGAGGAGCCTGGCTAGCTATTCGGTTACAAAGAGATAAGAACGAAATTAATTCAAATTCCACAAAATTGGATCTGAATTAAAGGCACAATCTTTCCATAACCGAATTCGAACTTGATTATGCCTTCAACGCATCAGCGCAACGCACAAGCGTGCAACAACAACAACGCATGCAACTCGCGCATCAAATGCGCACAAGTGCAAAGTGCACCATAAAAGCGTAACTTTGTGCCCGAGCCCGAGTCGCTTGGCTCCTATGGAATAAATTCCAAGAACATGACAAAAAGCTTAAAAGTTTTCATTGAGGAGTTAATCATTTTTTTCTCCTAATAAACACCCCCACATGGTAGCCATATGCCTCACCACACCCCATGTGAATACCTCAACACAAGAAAAACATTATATTGAGATACCCACTTGGTGGTATAGCCAATGTGGGACTATCTTTCATAGTCCAAAGGCAAAAAAACCAACAAGAAATATTGATATTTTAAGGATAAATGGGTTCTTGACCTTCCTATAAGCTATTAAACCTACCTTTAACAACATTGACAATGCTGCTCATAACTCTACTGCTTCTCATCTCATTAGCTATTCCAACTGGAATACTGATACCATTAACAACATCTTCAACGATGAAATCATTAACGAAATCATGAACATCAACATCCCCATGACTTCCTATGATGATGACTGCGTTTGGACTAATACTGTTACACATAGACTTTTTACTTTTATGCTAGAAAATGCTTTACAATCGTCTTAGGATTGGGCAATCCAAAGTCTTGTGTTCTTTGTAATATTGTGTTGGATTCATGTTACCACCTCTTTTTTGAATGCTCATTTCCTCTAAAAATTTGAGATCTTTTGTCACGCCCCAGTACCGAAATACGGAGATGGACATGGCCAGCTACCCTATACAAGGTGCTATACGTCGTACGACGGTCATGGCTGTATAAAACAAGAGGGTGCATGCTATAATCAAGTCTCCTAGGATCAAGAACTTCTATGTCTCAATCATTCAAACAAGAAACAATAAGCATAGAGCATATATGATAAAGCAATAAGACATCCCAAATGCTTTCTTAAAATATTTTAGAGACCAGCTGTACAAAATAAGAAGCTGGAAGAGTAACAAAAGTACATGACAGTGATCAGCTGCAGTCTGATTTAATACAATCAGGTAAGGAGACTAATGTGTAGACGAGCCGGCTAACAGGTGCCGGTGGCTAAATGTCCAAAAGAAATAAAAGCACAATGATGAGAAGGGAAGAAGAAAACACACTCGTAATCCCCTGCAACCATGTTCCTGGTACGCGCCATGAGTTGGGAAAATGTACGCTAGATCCTCGGGTACTGGCTCAAAACTTGGCCATGCAAAACCAGTAGAGTTAGACCCCAAATAACAAGTACCACAAAGGAAGCACAAAATAGAGAAACAAAACCCAAGGAAAAATATATAATAATACATAGGTTTAGTGTCGTAACTTAGGTCCATGACATATCTTAGCACAAAGGCCCAACCCTACAACCAAACAAGGACAAGGGTTGAACCATCACACTATGATAGTCCGCTTCCGTAGGCTACTAACCGAAATAATACAATCACAACCAAGTCCAATTTCTTATATCGGCCATTCACTTGTACGGCTTGCTAATTGTGGAGTCTGAGGTTATCTCAGAAATAACGCATAATAGGTATCCTCAGATCATGCCAGTGCTGAACATGAGCTAACCGAACCAATAGATGAATAAAACAGGTATTCACGAGATGCACCAGTTTTTCGTAGGGTCACTGCACTAAAAATACGGTATTAGCGGTTCCAGTATTCCTATAGTGAAATAGTAGCTCGGCATAATAATAGGTCAGATACTGCACTCCACTAAGGCAGATGATATACAGTATTTGTGGTGGCCAGCCCACAACGCACTTAGAATGAATCTTTGTGGGAAGGTTCTTTGACATGATCTTGGGATACCGTTTCCTCTAATGTTACTACCACTTTTAGTTACCTAATTATCCCTATGTTGTGCTCGAAATCTCAAGACATGGTCACGTGAGAATTTTCCTTAAAATGTGGTACAAGGTACGGGCACGCTAGATACTAATCCATGGAAGTCAAATCTGGATTCACCCGTGCGTGCATGCGACATTCAGTCAATCAATATCCTAGCCACGCTTTGGTAGTTGACTCGCTTATTATGCCCGTACTGGAAAAACAATATATATTTATAATATCATGCGTTCAGGAATTTGGAGGCATTATCGATGCACAACCCAAATATAATCACTTAACACGTGACACGATGTATCACTCCTCGGCGTACATTAAATCGTAGACAATTATCAGGCCATAGTGGTATCAGCACGGATACAGTATTCGAGTCCAATTACCAATTATACACTGGGTCACGAAAGAATAAAAAAATATTAAATCAAAACAAGCAAGGCCGCATGGGTTTCTAGGATGCATGGGAAGTCCATGCCATATATGACTCTAGGTCGCATATGAAGTCAGGGCCATATGACAAGTCCTGGCCGCATATGAAATCAGGGCCGTATGAAAAGTCCTGGCCGCATATGAAGTCAAGCCGCATGCTCAGGGTTAAAGTCTACTCCTTGGGACAAGTGTTGAAGTGACGGCTAATAAATAAAGTGTCAGTGATGTGACATAAAGTTATTGATGTGACAAGCCATAAAGTCTGTCAGGAAGAAAAGATAAAACCATAGAAAGATGTGCCAAGGTTTCAGAGTCATGCGTCCAAGAAAAAGTGGCCGCATGCTCTGCTTGTCGTATATGTCTGCTTGCCACATATGGGTCAGTGCTGCATGGAGTTAGATGCCGCATGGAGGTCTCTTGGACTTAGCGAATTTCTTATTCGTTCAGCGAGTGAACACATAAGGAGTTCAAGGATAAGCTCCAGAACACATGTGTGATGGAAGTCATGCGTTCAACAAGATGGACGCATGCTAGTCAGTATGCGGCGAAAGCTCAGGCCGCATAGCCCTCTCAGGCCGCATAGCACTCTCGGCCGCATAACTCGCTGGCCTTATGAAGACTTCGTCTTCTCCAAACAGCAGGTTCGGCCATGGCAAAAACTCTAAAAAATCGAAATCTTATTTTGTCCATAAAATTCTCATTTTAAATCCAAATCGAGTGAACCAAAAGCCAAAATGCTTGTAATTGAAAGCTCTACCATGTAGCAAAAACTAATTTTTAGAAAATATATGTTTAATAGATCAAAACTAAGAAAACTCATAAAACCCATAAAACCCTAAGTTAGAAATGCAGCTCTACTCAAAACCACCCATCAAAACAGAAAACTCAAAGTTCTAAGTCTTAGAAACACATAACAAACATAATAAAATAATAATATGGAGGATTTCTCCATTTCTCATGCAAGGTGTACTTGCCTATGGAAAGGGGAGAGAAAACACAAGTGAGAGAGAGAGAGAGAGAGAGAGAGAGAGAGAGAGAATGAAGTAATGAAGAGAGAGAAGGAAAATGTTGGGTTATATAGGGTAGGGTTGAGAGTTGAACCAAGGGTTCTCATGACTTGAACCAACCCACAAAATGAACCATGAACCAGGTTATACCAAAGAATGGGTCTAGTCTCCATGCACATACAATCATGCTAAAATAAAAATACGTTTTAAATACGTATATCGAAAACGGGAATTGACATTTTTGTAATTCCCAATTGCACTCCAAATTGATTATTTCCAAGATTGTCCAAATGAGATGTGGGTTGAAGAAGGAAAGAATATGGAGACCCTCTGCAAAAGTTTTCTTCTCTCAAGCATTTCTAATACCATTTGGCAAAACAGCAGGAATGAGAAAATTCTTAGAGGAAGCAACAAAACTCCAGCACAAGGTTTCTATTCCTGGAAGGACCATTGCCACCAAAAACTACTATGTATTTTGTATCGTATTTTAAGCATTAATATATTTACTCTTTTAGAAATAAAATAAATCAAATGAAACCGAAATTCTTCTTAAAAATAAAAATACAATTAGGCTCAAAGTCAATGCTGGTTTCCAAATGGATCCCTTACGAGAAATTAGTCCCTCACTGATGAAAGTTTAAGACGGGAAGAACAATCATTCTCAACTATAACTAGAAGATGGACGATTATCCCCTAAATCTTTTTTTCGTCGATAATAAAGAACATGTCCGTTTTTGAGTATGTGTAAGCTGTACGATCATACAGGATCCTCAAAACCGAAAAGTTCTAATTTTTTTAACCTCTGTATATATTACTAATATAAAAACTCCATTTTAGATTTAAACTTATATATTTTTTAGAAACTGCAGTAACATAATGTAAATATCATTTTCTTTAGAATGGTTAAGAATGCTATTTTTTTAGTATTTGTACATGGTCCTTAAAATGTCAAAAACAGTCATGATAGAAGGACTGCGAAAAACTTTTTAATAAGAGGTGTGACAGATCGAAAAGTACTTGGCTTAGGCCAATAGCAGTGTGTAATTTGCCAAAATCGAATGGAAGCGAATGCGAATACATAGCTCCAAGCAAGGACATATCGACCAAATTAAACAAATGATATATCAAGATTTTGTTCTTTACTAAAAACGAGCATAACGATTAATTTCTATTTTTCGTTATCGTGAAATTCACCATCAAGTTCGACCGTCCATATACGGCCATCGAACTCATACTAATGCGAGAACTTCTTGCAAGCCACATCAGATTTTTTTTTCCCGTGTCCGACTTCTCTATTGATCTGATCCTCAAAAGGACTCGATTAAGACATACAATTTTGAGCTAAGAAAACAAAACAAAGTCCATCTACCGATAGGTTAGAGAGATAAAATTGGTCTTTAGCCTAAAATTATTCTCCAAGATATCTTTGTTCTTACTCAACATGACACTTGTAACCAACCCTTCACCACTCTCTCATGTCAAAGAATATATCCTTTTCCCACCCCCAACTATCCAACAAAAGGCACCACCCTCTAACCATATCACCAAATCCCTAATTTTGTTCCCAAATTTCCCCAATTTCCTCTCTATTCTTTCCATGGCAGCTCCAACTCACTCCCATGGTCATGTAGACGACTGGGAAATCCTCCAAAATCCCGACTTTATAGTCGAACAGCACTCCGTCGGAGACGGCGGAGGCTCCGTCGTGAACTCCTACTACTTCTCGCTCGACCCTGCCCCCTCCCCTCCCGAGAGCGTCGCGGACTCCGAGAACCCCAGCTGGATCGAGCCCCCCGATTCCGCGTCCGACGCTTCGGTCACCGCTGCGGCGCCGGAGGCGGAGGCTGAGGCGGAGGAAGCGGAGGAGGAGAAGGGAGGTGGTGGTGGTGGTGGTGGGGCCGGGGAGAGGGCGTGGTGGAAGACGGCGCTGGAGATCGTTAGGGTTTACGTGCTTAGGGTTAGGCCGGCCTGGTCGGTGTCGGTGGTGGCGGCGGCGATTCTCGGGGCGGCGGTGATGCTGGGCAGGAGGATCTACAGGATGAAGCACAAGAGCCGGAGCGTCCCTCTATGGATCGCCATGGACGACAAGGTGAGCTGTTTCTCTGTGATTACGATTTTTTTTTTATTGTTCATCAGAGTTTTAGACAGTTTAGTGACATTTTTTTTTTCCATCCATTACTATAGTTTTATATATACTAAACTTTGAAGGAAGTTGATACTTGTAAATCCCCGATTCATACAAACAAACGACAATGTTCACAATTGAAAATTATCGACCTGGACCCATAAGTGTACAAAATTTAGATCGAATATGCTTATTGAAAAATAACATTTGATATATCGTATTGGTATACTTTTTGGTAAATTGTTAATGTGAGAGAGATGTTGGGGTTTGTTGATTTCTCTCTCTAGAAAGTGGTCCCACATAATGTGTCAAATCCCAAATCAATATAAGGATATTCTTTTACTGTCTTGCACACATGGAGAGTGGTAGCCCATGTGTTTGGAAGAGTGGGATGTTTCACCAGAGGGCAATGTTGAAATCCGTCCAGAAATATTTGTTTTTGTCATTCATTTCTTGAAATTTTTCCATAGGATCTAGGTCCCGTAAGCAGTGTTCTAAATGGCGGCCGCCTCGACCGCCTGGGCGGCGCCTAAGCGGTACACTGTCTCTCTCCGCGCGGCTTTTCAGTAGGCGGTGGAGTAGGCGGATAAGAGAGTTTTGGCGGCGTAGGTGGGCGCTTAGGCGGAGAAACCTAACAAGATGTTTTGGCCAAACAGTTTTGCAAGCATTATGGGCCTATGGTTCACTTTTATAAGACTAAAACTTAATAAATGTTTGTTTTACAACATAGTTATGTATGAAACATCCTTAATATATGTATATAATAAAAAACTATGGTAAAATAGTAAAAAATATCCAAAATGTATCAACCGTCTAGGCGGTAGGCAGACTCTTTCCGTCGCGCACATCGCCTACTGCCGTTTAGAACCTTACCCGTAGGGCCTAGCCACTCGGACTCGTACGTGGACGAAAGGCGCAAAGTGGCTTTTTGATGGTGCACTTTACATCGGGGCAAGAGTGCTTTTGTGCGCCAAATCCGCTAGCGTGAATTTTCGCGTGGCATGCTGCATGACGCTATAGTTCCGTGGGCTTGTGTGCACGCGAAAGCTGTGGTTTCGCGTGACTAGGGCTCACGCAGAAATTGTGGTTTCGCGTAACCAGTGCTCACGCGTTCAGCGTGACCTGTGCTCATACGGAAGCTGAATTTCTGCGTGGCTACTTCAGCGTGGACATTTTAGCTTCATAACTGCCACTTAATGAGAGTTAGTGCCATAATCGTCCACGTAATGTGGAGTTATTCCCTTATTTCTCGTCTACTACCTAAATAGGGGGTGGGTTATGACTGTAAAGGGACTAGCCTTTTTCCTATATATGCTCTCAGTTTTTTCTCTTGGAGTAGAAGCTAAAGCATATATGCAACGAGAGGAGAGTGTGCAAAAACCTTGAAGAAACGAAGCCAAGAGCTTAGCTTATTACAATCCATCTCTCGGGCTTTGTCCAGAGCTTAACTTATTACATCATCCTCTCCCTCCACTCTATCCAGATATGAACCTCTATACGCCGATTATTGTTTTTTTTCTGCATGATGCATCTTTTCTCAATCCGCTACTCAGGTCGATCTCTATCGCACGCTCCTCTCGATATTATCATCGAAATCATGATCCTCTAGCAGGGCATACCGTTCTTCCGTGTCCGACTCTCGATAATGCTTAGGCTCCCCTTCATATTCCTTAATGTTCTAAAAACGGTTAAAATCAGCGCCTAGGCACTAGGTGGCTAGAGGCCACCTATATTTCAATCGGAATCGGAGAGTTAGGCGGCAAGCCAACAAGGCAGGAAAAATTTCCTGCCTAGAAGTAGTCACTGACTCCTCTAGGCGGCCACATGGACTTTGCTATTTGTTTTGACACGGATCCAAATCTGATCAAAACTAAATTCTTTTGAATTTCTTCTAATCCAAATCGAGCAGACGCCTTAAAAAACTATTACCTAGTAGCAACAACAACATCCAAAGAAGAGCCTGACTGTCGAGCGATCTCTCCATCCACGACGCAACCTAACACCTCTGTCCTACTCCCTCCTTCCGAGCTTCTCTACGATGTCGACCATGCAGCCAAGACCATGAAGAGGTGACGTTCTTCTTCTTCTTCTTCTTCTTCTTCCTTTTGTAAAACTTTTTTTCTTGCATAGGAACTTAGGAAGAAAAGTTTGAGACTTTGAGTGTCCAAGTGTTTGACCAGGGAGCTTATAAGCAGCAACCAAAAGAATCACTTTTGAGACATTTCTTTTCTTTTTAAGCAGCATACGTGATTTGCCCCCTCATTTTAAGCAACCAATTTATAGCAGCAGATAGAGCTATATATATGGCCGATAGAGAGCTTACTATACCTGAAATAAGAAACATAAATTTAATTAAATTATAATACATAAATGAGAAATGTTTAATACAGAGAGGCTTATATGACAACAACAGGCTTGAATAGCAGCCGAGCAATTTTTTAAGGGGCCGACAAGTTGGATCTAGACGGGCTAGGCGGACTAGGGCGCTAGGCGGCGGATTGCTGCTCACCTAGCGCCTAACGCTTTCTACAACCTTGATATTCCCTAGATAAGTCAAAGATTAAATACAACTCGCAAGATTCGAACAATCGACCTCTTGTAGAAGTGGGTGTGGGCCTAACCTACTGCACCGAGGGTTGGTTGTGATTGGATGCATAGAAATTGAGTACAAGTTAGATTGGGAATTGGGAGTAAGTTGTGATTGATGGATTGCGAAAATAGGCGATTGAGATACATGACTTGGGATTGGTGGAATTTATCGTATGGATTTAGGATTTGGACTATAAGAGTTTCTTGATTGATTTTATTGATTATGATGTAGCCGAGGATGATTGTTGGGCGTAGTGACCCTAGGAAGAGGACCTTGTTAGATAGACTTCGACCCATAGATTATGGATTATGATCATGTTATCGAATCGAGCTGGTGTTGTTGGGTTATTAACTGTTTTGAGTTAGAAGTGTTTCCTAATTTGGATAGAATCACTTATATTTGCTGGGTGTCATGGTCTTTTGGTTGTAGCAAAGTTTGATTAACCAACTGCGCCATAGGGTCTTTTGGTTGTAGCTTAGTTTGATGCAGTGTATGCAAAACCTTGATAAATTAACAATCACTTATGTCTTAGATTTAACTTCCTAATAATCAATTTTCTCCATTTACATATGAGGCCTTAATCCAATATTCATCCTTTTCTTAGATTCAGCCTGTCTAGTACCCAAATTCCGGTTTAAACATTAACTCCCATGAAGCTATTCTTATTGTTCCTCACTTGCACTTATTAAGTCTACATGTAAAATAATTTTAAAGTTGAGTAATCGATACTTCTCTCGAGTCTAGCAATGAAGGAAATATAATGGTTTTTTATTATGATGATTAAAGAACTATGTAACACTGAGGTTTGTTTCGGAATTATTGTAAAGCGGGATCACAGTTTTGACAAGATCAATAACGTTTAGCCAAGAGGAGATTGAAACCATTCTTTAGAGAGAGCTGTGGGGTTGAGGAAAGGAAGTTAAAGAAATACCAGAGACACCCTTGGCCTAAATTTCCTCTTGAAGCAACTAGAACAAAGTGGAGAAAGTGGAAGAAATTGGATGTTACTAAAGGTGAAAGTATTGGTAAACTCTTGAAGTGGCCTTAAGTAATACATGGGAAGTTGGATGAATTACTTCTACAACTGGTCTTGTATTCACTCTCGACACAAAGGCAGATGTAGGTCCAAATGTCACACCCGGGAAAGAACCTGTCACACCTGGGAAAGAACCCATGCCCAACCTTATTAAACTCCCGAAAGTTTTGTTTTCACCCAACTGGTTCTTTCAATAAAACCACTTGGTTCCAGTTTTCCTGTTTCTGATCGGCATATTTCTCGTCAGAGATTTTTTAGAATCTCTTTGTTGTCCTAGCAATATCAATACGAGATTCTTTATTTTCCAACTTCCATGTTTGTCTATATTATTGAAAGGAATAGACAGATATCATTTTTATCGCCATGTGTATATTTATTCGAGACTTGGTGTGATGCATGTGAGTATTGGTCGGACTTACATTAGCTACAGTATCTATCCTTTCATGATTTGTTTTCCCTTTGGGTTCCATCTTTTCAGCAAGTCCTACGTCTTCAAACTCATCTTCTATTTAGTTCAAGTAAGAAACTGAGAAAGACAGAAAATATGGTGCGAGGAAGGACAATGCTAGATAAGTCACTATGTTCTTTATTCATTGTTTTTTCATTTATTTATTAGGTTTTTTATACTACCGAGAATGGTCAGCTGTTATCAAGTG